>CM077092.1:18801425-19172417 GCA_039513925.1 Platanthera zijinensis
TTTCTGTGTAGCCCACGAAGTGGCGTCCCGAGTGAAGATATGGGCACCAATGCTGAACGCGAGAACGAGGACCGTAAGCTTTTTCATACGTGCTGCGGACAGTGCTGGAGAAAGCACAACTGAAGTAGGCTATCGGCCGTCCCGGCCTATGAGTACGACTCCCACCCCGGAACCCGATGTGTCACACTCCCTAGGAATGATAGAGAGAAATCTGACGTGGCCAACACTGGTCTAACAACCTGATCAATCCTGGTTTCAGGGAGCTGGGACAAAGCTATTCTGAAAGTGTTTTTTTTTAAAACATTGCAGGTGAAAGGATTGGAACTCACCTCTTATTTAGATGGATAGATATCATAGAACACATCGGCGGTGTTTTTTAGCATAATGAACAGATTTTGTACAACCGTTATTTTCTTGCAACAAAAAAAAGAAAAAAATGTTCTAATACTTTATACAAGTAATGCGACGAGACATATGGAGGATTACACCGGAATTACACAGGAATAAGAAGGTTACGCAGGAATTCCCTATCACTATTGGCTTACATCAAGGTTCAGCTTTAAACCTATATCTCTTTACCCTTATTTTTGATGAGCTCAACGGACATATCCAACAAGCAAAACCTTGGTGTTTATTGTTTGTGGATGATATCGTTTTGGTCGATGAGGCGTACGAGGGTGTAAACGCAAAACTTGAATCTTAGCTAGACACTTTAGAAAAGAAGGGTTTTAAGCTTTATCAGGGAAAATGTGAAGTATGTAGCTTAAATTTAGCAGTGCAAGAAGGAAAGATGACTTTGTTATTAAGTTGGATGATCAAGATATTTTCCGCAGCGAGTGCTTTAAATATCTTGGATCGATAGTTCAAAAAGATGGAGGTGTTGATATAGATGTGATACAAGAATCCAAGCAGGTTGGTTGAAGCAGAGAGGCGTGCCAGGGATTTTATGTGATAGTAAGTACCATTAAAATTTAAAGGTAAGTTTTACCACACTGCAATTAGACCAGACGATTTAAAATTAGGGATTGAATGATATCAGGGATAAGACTTGAGTGACACCAATTGCAGAGAAGATGCGAGAAGCCTCGGGCGACCTTACTAAGATGGTTTGGACATGTACAAAGGAGACCAGTAGAGGCACCTGTTAGGCGTTATGACTTATGAGAGTTTAGTCACTAGGCATGTTAAACAGAGGTGGAGTAGACCAATAAAGGCTTGGAATGAAACTATAAGGAAAGACATGATGTACTTATGCATTAGTGAAATTATGACTAAAGATAGGGCACAATGGCGGCACAAGATCTATATAGCTGACCCTACTATAGTGGGATAATGACTTGAATGTTGTTGAGCAAAACTATTCTCTAACTATTTAAAATATAGAATAAGAAGGTTACAGTTGGTTGCTAGCTCAAAAACCATCTAGTGTTATTCTGAATGTTCTACTCTTCCATGAACATCTAGACTCATGTGCTTGTCCTTTTGAATTTTAATGGCAATGTTTTTTTGAAATTTGACTTGAAATGAGAAGAAATCATTTTATTCACCGAAACGTTTCTATTCTAGTGATACTACTCCATTCTATTATATTTCACTTCCACTTGTCAAGGGCAAAATAATGCAATAATCAGTTTTTATATTCTATAATGCCAAATTTTCATGTGTAGGACTTTTTATTCGGCAATTGATAACATTTGCTTATGTTAGAAAAGACATTGTAAAGGCCCATCTAATGACCCATTTTAGTCTTTCTTCTTCTCTTGTTGTATTAGTCCCACACCATGTCTATGGGACTCCTCTCTCCTCCTCCCTCCTATATATATATGTGTACTCATACATTGTATTTACTACAGAACAAGGATACATGAGGTTTACTGGTTTTCCTTCATTGACCGTGCTCTCTTCTCTACATGGTATCAAAGCGAGGTTTTCCTTCATTGATCGTGCTCTCTTTCTTTTTCTCTTGTTGTATTAGTCCCACACCATGTATATGAGACTCCTCTCTCCTTCTCCCTCATATATATATATGTACTCATACATTGTATTTACTACAGAACAAGGATATACACGGTTTACTGGTTTTTCTTCATTGATCATCATCTCTTCTCTACATGGTATTAGAGAGAGGTTTCTGCTTTCTTAACCACCATCCCTTGGGCGGTCTCCTCCTTTCTTCTTTTCACGGGCTCGGCGAGTTCCTTCTTGCCGGATAGAACTCCTTTGTCCGCTTGGTACTCGACGAGTTTCTTTTTTCGCAAGCTCGGTGTGCTGCCTCCTTGCCAGATAGATTTTTTTTTCTATCCGCTCGGTCCTCGACGAATTCCTCTATTCTCTCCTCCTGATTCTCGTGTCTTTCCAGTGCCTTTATAGCCTTTGCTGCTGGGACCCACCTCTCTACCTCCCTCAATCTGGTTGTTGAGTCCATTGCGGTTTCTTCTTCTTGATCGCACGGGTTATCCCTCCTAAACGCGATAGGTTGTCTTCTTACTCGCGCGGTTTTCTTCCTCTTCATCGTGCCGGTTGTCTATTCTGCCCGCTGTGCGCCTCTTCTCTGTTGTTCGCGCGATCTGCCCGTTGCTTGCTCTTACTGCCCGGCCTTCTACTGCTGTTCACCGACCTCTTATCCTCTAGTCGCCGTGACTTCTTCTCCTTTAATCGCTGCGACCTCTTTTTTTTCATATCCGCTTGCCCGCAACTTGCTCTTGCTGCCCGACCTCCTTGCTGTTCGCCAACCTCTTCTCCTCTAGCCGCTGCATCCTTTTCTTCTAGCCGCTGCTTGCTTTTGCTGCCCGATCTTAGTCGTTGTTCGTTAGCCTCTGTCGGTTGTGCTATCGCACGGACTGCTCTTGCCGGCCTGCTCTTATCGCGCGATGTCTTCTTGTCGCGCAGACTGACCTTGTCAACCTACTCTTGTCGCGCGGTCTGGCCGCTCCGTGCCTCTTCTCGGCTTCTCTATCTACTTGTGCGGTTTGCTCGCTCAGCCTCTCGTGGTCTCCGTTCTCTAGCCGCATTGCTTTGCCGCCTTCCCGCCGGGCGTACCCGCCTGGTTATTTGTGCGGTTTGTTCGCCTTGACCGGCTAGCCGTCCTGTGTAACCGGTTGCCCTCTTGCTCATGGACACCTGTTCCTGAATTCCGTGATGAGTTGTGCATCACTACAATCTCTCTGATAGGAAAGAAAAACTTTGTTGAGTAGGTGCATTCGGTTCGTCGGTTCTTCAATCCAAAGGATTTCTATATCACTTAACACAGAATGTTCCCGCTGTTCCTACTGATGATTGGCTTTGTAACGATGAGCGCGTTCAAACATGGCTTCTCACTCTCTTGATGGCGAACCTTACCGCATGACCATGTATCACGAGACGTCCAAAGCGATGTGGGATGAGCTTCATTCTCTTTACTCCGGCAAGGACAGTCTCCGACAAGGACAGTCTCCGGCATCTGTATGACATCATTACTGGTCTTCAGACTCTTGACACCGGCAGTGCTACCAACTTAACCTCATTTGTTGCTCAGGCCAAGACTTTGGTTGAAGCCTGGATTCAGCATCAACCCCCGACTTTGGACCTCGCTGCCCAACGCGTTCAAAAGAAAGCAGTCGGTATTGCCATGATGATGACTCGGGTCCTACCTCATCTTCAGAGTGTTTGGGCTCAGATCCTCTCGTCTGCTGTGACTCCCTCCTTCTCTGATGTGTGTTCCATACTGCTCAAAGTCTTACCGCCTCCTGATACTACTGAACCTCCCTCCCCGACCCTTCTCTAGCACTCATCTGCGCCATTACTACCTCTTCCTCCTACTCGTGGAGGACGTTCAGGCTCTCGGGGACGGGGTCGTGGTGGCCGGTCGCGGACTAAGTGTTCTTTTTTCGAAAAGGACGGACACCTTGAGGCGACCTGCTACCACAAACATGATCTTCCTTCGCGTCCAACTGCTTCTGTGGCTGCCCCCAGTATCTCTGCCACTCGTGCTGATCTTGATGAAGTCCGCCTTCAGCTCCAGCAACTTCACGGGATGCTCAGTCACTCGCCTGCCTCCTTTGCTTCCGTCCTTAATGAAGGTATCGCTTGTTTATCCACTTATCACGCTTGATAGTGGATTCAGGTGTCACTCACCATATCACCTCGCTGAAGCCACCGCAATACTTGGATTCTTCATATCCTTAGTGTATCATTGTGACCAATGGAGCTGGCGTTTATGTCTCTGGCTCTGCTGATATTCCCCTGACTTCCTCTATATCTCTCCGCTCGGCTCTTCATGTCCCGGACTCCCCGTTTAACCTGCTTTCTGTTATTCGCATCACTGTCGATTTGAATTGTTTTATCACATTCACGTCTACTTCTTTTCCGATGCAGGATCAACAGACGCAGAGTATCATTGGTAAAGGACGACTGCAGAACAGGATATACCTTCTCGATGTTTCTCCTACCATCCTCTCATCAGTCTCCTCCATTTATTGACATTAGCATCTTGGGCATGCTCCCCTACCGGCCCTCAAGAAGGCCCTTACTGATATTTCTCTTCCGCCTTTTACGTGTGATTCATGTATTTTGGGAAAACAACATCGTTCATCTTTTCCTCCTAATTATACTCGGAGCTCCGCTCCTTTTATTTTAGTGCACTCTGATGTTTGGGGCCCGTACAAAATTCCTAGTATATCTGGCTATCGTTACTTTGTTACCTTTATTGATGACTACTCTCGGATGACATGGTTATACTTACTACGTGATCGCTCCTAGCTTTCCTGTGTGTTCCAGTCTTTTGTTCTTGAAACTCGCACACAGTTTTTCTGACAAAATCTTAACTCTCCGAACATATAATGCTCACGAATACACAAGCCATGAGTTTGCCACTATCTGCTCTGAATTCAGAATTATTCACCAGACTTCATGTGCTTATACTACGCAACAAAACGACATCACCAAACGAAAAAATAGACACCTCCTTGATGTCACTCGCTCGCTCATGGTTCAAATGCAGGTCCCCAAGGTATATTGGAACTTTGTTCTTTCGACAACATGATATCTCATTAACCGTCTCCCTTCCTCCGTTCTCGAAAATGCCATTAGTCTCCTCTTTCCGTCTACTTCGCTGTTCTCTCTCACGTCTCGCATGTTTGGTTGTACTTGCTATGTTCACGCACTTGGTCTGCCTTCAGACAAGTTGGATCCCCGGGCAACTAAACGCATGTTTGTCGGATATTCCCGTACACAAAAAGACTATGTTGTTATTCTTCTACTACACACGCAAAGTGACCGTCTTTGCTGACGTTACTTTTCGGGAAGATCAACCATACTTCAATGCTCCAAACCCACCGCTTCCACCCCAGTCTTTGCCAAGACCTGTCATCCCTGTTACCTCTCCTCCACCACCACTTCTACCTGATCTGGCTCCCATTATTCCAAACCCCTCTTATTCGTGTCTACACTCGTCACCCTCCTCGCTCCGTCGCCCCAATGCAGTCGGCTTCAACCTCTGACACTCTGCGACCTACTGATCCTACACCGGCCTCCATCGCCCATACCATGGTGAATTATGTGTCCTTACATCATCTGTCCCCGACGCTTCACACCTTTGCTACTTCCCTATCTTCTGTTTCTATCCCTAACTCTGTACAGGAAGCTCTCCAACACCCAGGCAGGCATGCAGCCATGGACGAAGAAATGACATCCCCTTGGGCAAACCAGACGTGGAATCTGGTTCCTCTTTCTTCAGGCCAGACTACTGTTGGTTGTAAATGAGTATTTGTCATCAAGCATGCTGCTGATGGGGATAATTGACCGTCTTAAAGCTAGGCTCGTGGCTCGTGGATTTACTCAACAACAAGGTCTCGACTATGAAGAAACATTCTCTCCCGTGGCCAAGCTTAACACAGTTCTTGTTCTCCTTTCAGTGATTGTGCATTGCCAATGACACTTACATCAACTAGATATCAAGAATGCCTTTCTCAATGACGATCTGCAAGAAACAGTACATGCAACAACCTCCGGGGTTGAAACCATGGAGGAGTCCAAGGTTTGTCACCTCAAAAAAATTTTTTGGTCTCAAAAGTCCCCCCGGGCATGGTTCGACAAATTCAGTAGGGCTGTGCGAGAGGTTGGTTTTACTCAGAGCTCGACAGATTTCTCTCTGTTTACTCGACATCACACAACAGACACTGTTCTCCTCTTGGTGTTTGTCGACGACATCCTAATCACAGACAGTGACTCAAAGGAATACAAATGATCAAACAACACCCGAGCTCTGTTTTTCAAATCAAAGATCTGGGGAACCTCCGATACTTTCTCGGCCTTGAGATCGCGAGACGTCCGGATGACCTTGTCCTATCTCAACGGAAGTACTGTCTCGACCTCCTTCTGAATGTCGGTTACTTTGAATGCAAGCCGACCAAACTCCCATGGATGTCAATCATAAGCTTTGTGCTGGGGGCTCAGTTACAGTTCCACTCCTTTTAAATCCAGAATACTTCAACGCCTTGTTGGAAAATTGATTTACCTAACGGTCACAAGACCAGACATATTCTTTGCTGTTGGAGTTGTCAGTCAGTTTATCCACTCTCCTCGGATGTCACATCTACAGTCGTCGAACGCATCCTGAGGTACCTAAAAACAGCCTCTGGTCAATGGCTGGTATACAAAACCTCCTCTACTCCAATTCCAACTTTGGTTGCGTATTCAGATGCAAATTATGCTGGATCCCTGGACGATCGGCACTCTACCAGCAGATTTTGTACCTACTTGGAAGGACATCTTGTTACCTTGCGCAGTAAGAAACAAGCTGTGATTGCCCGATCTTTAGCTGAAGCTGAATACCGTTCAATGACGTCTGTTGTATCCGAGTTTACGTGGCTCGAAAGCCTCCTAGGAGATATGAGAGTAAAACTTTTCTCACCAGCTATCTTACTCTGTGATAGTCAAGCTGCTATACACAGCTAAAAAACCGGTCTTCCATGAAAGAACAAAACACATTAAAGTTGATTGTCACGTCGTTCAAGAGAAAGTTCAAATGAAGAAACTGGAATTGAGACATGTTCTGACTACTGACCAAGTCACGGATCTTTTTACTAAGGCCTACCCTAGTACTCTATTATATAAGTTCTTATCCAAGTTTGGTGTCTACGACTTGTACGCTCCAGCTTGCGGGGGAGTGTTAGAAAAGACATTGTAAAGGTCCACCTAATGACACATTGAGTCTTTCTTTTTCTCTTGTTGTGTTAGTCCCACACCATGTTTACGAGACTCCTCGCGCCTTATCTCTCCTATATATATATGTACTCATACATTGTATTTGCTACAAAACAAGGATATACAAGGTTTACTAGTTTTTCTTCATTGATCGTGCTCTCTTCTTTACAGCTTAGATGTATTGTGTTGTAATCAAGATTTTGAGAACGGACCAGAATTGAATCGGAGAAAGGAGAGGTTCAAGGTCGAACCGGTCCGACCGGCATTAAACTGAAATTATTTAATAAAAAAATAATTTTAGTATATTTTATATAATTCTTATCCACACATAAAATAACACATTCAATAGTATAAAAATCATCTCTATTATAAATATAACATTGGAATTTATCTAAATATTGTAATCGCTTAAAACATTATAAAATATTAATAATTTCTATTTTTTTAAGTTGGCTCTGATGTATAAATGTATAAGTATTAAATATATATAAATATAACATAACATATTATAATATTTTTAAAAGCTCGTATGTAATATTTTTTTTCCAAATAGACTGCCTCAAAAAATTATAATTTAAAAACAAATTATATATATATATATTAATTATTTTTAACTTAATAATATATTTTTTATATTTTTTAATTCATCATTTGAAAAGTGTTGGCGCATTAGGTGATTTGCTCCTTGTCATTTGTATGCCATTTGTATGGGAGGTAAAGGGTTCAATTCTTTCAGTGGGCACCAAATTTACAATTTTTAGACTGAAAATTAGCCCAGGTGATTTTTTAGAAACCGGGTTTGGTTTTCGGTTCCACGGCCCGCCCGTCCAATTCCGTCGGTCGTGGATTGGCGCTGGTTCTATGACGTGGACGAATCGTTGGGTGAGCCGCAACTGCCCGGTCCGATCCGGGTTTCACAACATTGGCTATAATATGAATTCCTCTACATTCAATTTTGTTTTTTTTAAAACTTGCAGTGGACCTTCTCGATTTGATTGGGACGAGACGCTCAAAGCCTGGGTGTATCGGCGAACCAAAGCCAACTTGTTGACACTTCTCGAGGACGAAATCAGATCGCTGTGTGGTAAGCCGATCGCTCTTTCCTGAGCGAAATTGACCTTGTAAACCTGTTTCAACCTGGTAAATATTGTAGAAGAGTTGGATGAGCCTTTTAAAATGCCCTAGAGATGATGGAAGAGAGAAAAAGATCCTTGTATTTTGAGAACAATTGGGCACTGAGCCTCATAAAATGTCCTGAAAATCACAGCAGCTGTCATTTTTTTTCTTATTTATTATGACTTTTTTGTCCAGAATAATCTAATGTTTTCCATTTGTAAATTAGAGTTATTCCCACTGTACCACTATTAAATTAAGAGAATTTTAGGTACGCTCAGCATATATATGAAAAACAGTCATAACTGCAATTACATCGTAATTAAATTGTATTTTCAATTTAGATTACGGTCATATATGAGTTCAAAAAAGCACTTTTTAGCAAGTGTATTTTCACAAAAAATATGTACATGTGAGTATTTAAAATTGAACATAAAAACATCGCTCAATATTTTGAACTTATTTTGCTAAAAAAAATTTCTAGCCTAAATTCTATGTTAAGCGTACCATCCTTAGATACGTTCAACAAACCTAAAATTTACACTTAAATTAATTGTGCCAAAATGTGTTTTGGGAAAGCTGCTAACCCTCATATTTTCATCTACATAAAGCCCGGCGGGCCGGGCTTTTCCGATCCGGGGCCGGGCCGGCCTAAGCAGTAACTGGGTCGGGTCGGGCCTAAGCAGTAACTGGGCCGGGCCGGGCAATGCCCCCGGGAGGGGGGGGGGGCCTGGTAAGGCCCCCAGGTCGGCCCGGGCCCGGTTATTATTTTAAAATTTTTTTAATTTAAATAATTAATTTTATATAAAAATAAAAAAAAAATCATATCTATAAAGTATAAACTATTATTTACAATTAAATAAAAAACAAAACCTAATATTGAAATTTTATTTTTATTAATAATTAATGTAATGAAATTATATAAATTTAGGAATGTTTAAAATTTACACTGTAAATATACAAAAATTAGGAAATTCTAAATTTTTAAAAATTACAAATGTCAAATGACAAATATTCTAAATTATTAAAAATTACAAAATTACAAATAAAAAAATACTAAAAGTTGTCTAGTGGCCATAGTTTAAATTGATCGCGTCCATCTCGTCTTTCATGTCCGACGAGTTATCCTCGATCGCTGAAATATGCTGCTTTCTTTTCATCGCGTCCAGGTGGTCCTTGTAGCATATGCAGATCTCGAGCGATTCTTCGCTTAGTCGACTTCTCCGCTCGTTTAAAACTCTGCCACTAAGAGAAAAAGCAGACTCCGAAGCTACCGTGCTAGCTTGGATCGTTAGTAAATCTCGGGCCATATATGCCATAATAGGATAGGTATTTACTTTACCTTTCCATCATTTTAAAATATCGAAATTTTCTAATTCGTCCGTGGACATAAAATCACGAAATTGTGTTTTTGTGTACAATCCTAATTCATTTAAACTACTAGATGTTGTGCGCGCTTTTTTTCTAGAGGCTAACTCTAACATTTTATTTTTAAAACTATTAGATGTTTTGGGTTGCGACAAATCTTCTCGGGGCCGCGACCTATATAAATTATCGTAATAATTATAACATTCAGTAAAAGTAGTGTTAAAATTTAAAAGACTCAGATTATCTAAATCTGAATCACTTAGATCTACGCCTATATTGTTATTTATTGTATTAATAAAATTTTCTACGCCGTCTACGCCGAAAAGAGGATTCAAAGCGGCGGCGCATGAAAACATAACTGGGATTTCTCTATAATATTTTAAAAATTGTTTTCATTATTTTTATTAATTCGATCCATCTGGCATGTTGTTTAAAATAATTTAATTTTTGTGAAATATTAACAATATTTTCAATAACTAGCGGGCTAGTAGGATAATATACGCCCGATAAACTATTTGTCGCAGTATAAAAAATTTCTAACAAATCCATGTAATTTTCTAAAATTGCCCAATCGGACTCGGTTATTTCATGTTGACCTAACAAAGTATAAAATTCCATTAATAGTGTTTTTTGGAGAATCACTCGTTTTAACATTATATATGTAGAGTTCCATCTAATTGACATGTCAAATAGAGGTTTCAAAAATTTGTGACCTTGATCGGTTACGATTTTTTTAAAATCTTGACGTCGTTGTTTAGAAGCATAAATAAATTGTAACATTAAACGTATTTTATTAATGTATGGTTTCATATAGGACAAACTATCCTGTACTACTAAATTTAAAACGTGACACGCGCAACGAGTATGAAAAAAGGCGCCGTTTAACATAGGTTTCAAATCACGTTTTAACCACTCAATTGAGGTGGTATTATTTGTGGCTTTATCGAAAGAAATACTCATAATTTTATCTTTTATTTTAAATTCACGCACACATTTTGAAATTATTTGATAAATCGCCTCACCGGTGTGCGGGACTTCAAAATAAATTATTCGTTTATTTAGATCCCAGGAAACGGGATCGACCCAGTGACACGTTATAGACATATATGATAATCCTAATTTTATACTACTTGTCCAAACGTCGCTCGTTAAACTCACTCGACCCTCAAATTTTTCAAAAAAATTTATTAAAGTTTATTTTGCCTCTAAGTAATATTTAAGCGCGTCGCGTCTAATAGAAGATCCACTTACTTGGTGATATTTGGGTTGTAGCCCTTGGTGAATGTACTCGGTCTCTTCTTCGTTGTCGTAGTGGCTGAACGACAACCCGCGTCTGATAATGTTCTTCACCTGCAGCTCTCGCTGCCGACCTTGATCGTACGTCCAGATTTATCCGGATGCCGATAATTTCGCCTGGGTCGACTCGGGAGGAGCTTGTTTGGCTGCGCAAGACTTAACGTGTCTTGCGAGTGTCGAGTTGCCAGCGGTCAAAAGTAATTTCGAGCACTGTTTGCACCTCGCCTTTTGCTTCGCGCCGACTTGTACTAAGTCGAAATATTCCCAAACTGCCGCCGTATGCTTGTGCTCCACCACTTCGTGAGTGACGGATGAGGAAGACGACGCCTGCGTTGACGACATGTTCGCGAGAAATAGAGATTAGAGAGAGAGAGAGGGTGGGGGGTGAAAGGAAAAAAGGAGGGGGGGGGGGTTATAGTTTAAAAAAAATGCCACTTGGGCTGCAAATAGCAGCCCAAGTGGCTGCTATACCAACGGCTCTTAGAGTCGTTGGTGCTGGGCTGGCAACCAACGACGCTAAGAGCCGTTGGTTGGAACCAACGGCGCTAAGAGCCGTTGGTTGGAACCAACGGCGCTTAGAGCCGTTGGTTGGAACCAACGGCGCTTAGAGCCGTTGGTTGGAACCAACGGCGCTTAGAGCCGTTGGTTGGAACCAACGGCGCTTAGAGCCGTTGGTTGGAACCAACGGCTCTTAGAGCCGTTGGTTCCAGCTAGCCCGGGCTTTTCCAGGCCCGGGCTAAGCCCGGTGACCGGGCTTTGCCGGGCCGGGCATCGGGCCGGGCATTGGCCTTATACTGTGGCCCGGAAGGGCCCCATGGCCCGTCCTGGGCCCGAGCGGGCTTGGCCCGGGACCGGGCCTACCGGGCTTTTCACCGGGCCGGGCCGAGCCGGGCCGGTGAACCCGATTTTTTTGGACACCCCTATTTCCCAGCATTACCCTCTCTTCTCACTGTTTTTTTGACAACTCTAATCTAAACATTAGTTTTCCATCAATATTTTTTCTATCGCTACGACTCTCACAAACAAAGCTTTTTAGCATGTGCATTATGTTTAAGGTGGCATTTCAAGTGCGGAACGCCAAATCACCCTTAGCTCGTTTGTGCGGACGGGAAATTTTTCTGTCCGGGCCCCGTCTCCAGATTTGGAGACGGGGCCGTTCCGATTTTGACACGTGGCGAGTTATTTATTATCTTTTATTTAATGCTGCGATCCCTGACAATATCTCCGCGACATTTTTTGATCGCAAATACTACTCGTCTTCCTCATTGCGTCGGGCCTTAGGCATTCCGTGAACGATTTCGAAATTGCAAAGAGTTTTCTTCCGTCATCTTGCTGCTCTATTGATCGTTAAGCGGTGTTTAAGGTAATACGCTCTTCGTTTTCCTCGCTTTCAATTTCTTTTAAGGTTAACGCAAAAGGTTGAACAAATTTCACGAGATAGCGCCGAGATAGGATAGTACTTCTTCGTTTTCCTCGCATTTCCTTTTACTACCTGCAATAATTTTGGATTGTCTCGTTAATTGTATAATGTACTAGTTTTGATTTACTTACGTTCAATTTTATTTTTCTTGCGATATTTTTCGTATATCTTGCGATCAGTTTTGTATATATTACGATCTTTTTTGTGTATCTTGCGATCATTTAGGTTTCTCCTGCGATCATTTTTGTTTATCTTGCGATCATTTAGGTTTTTCCTGCGATCATTTTTGTATATTTTACGATCATTTAGGTTTCTCCTGCGATTATTTTTGTTTAACTTGCATTCAGATTTGCTGAACTTACAACCGCTTATCTATTCTATTTTGTAGAGATAGAGAGGAGCTCCAAGGTTAGTAAAACACACGTTTTGTGTACCAGATGTTTTGTCTCGGCATTCTGCGAGTTAGCATCACCTCTAATATCCAAACTAACATGTAAAAGTAAAAAATTAATTGACGATTGCGGCATTGTACACTTATTTGATCGCAAGAATATCAAGTATGGTTTTCGAAGACACATAAAAATGATCGCAATGATATCAAATATGATATTCATATACACAAAAATGATCGCAATGGTATCAAGTATTGGTGCATACAAATAAGATCGAAGAAATAATAATTCTTATAATGATATAATATCATTACATCATGAATTTTAAAAAGCTCGTACAGAGTCATCTTCTCCCAAATTTATGCTCTTCCTCATTTTCATTTTTATAGTTTATCAATAAATTAAGATAACAATTCAGAATTCAGGGTGTACCTTCTCCTTCTCATTCAGGACACATTTCCGTCTCCGCCATTAGCGACAGGAACCCAGGATATAGCTAAAACAGTGGCGATGTGAGGTTACGAATCTCGTCTGTAATGACAACGAGGAATAAAAAGATGCGGCAAAATGAGGAAGAAGACCCTGTGCAATCGAAAAAAGCGCGGTGAATAGATGAAATTTTTATCAAAGAAGAACACGGAAAGATAATAAATAACTCGTCACGTGTCAAAATCGGAACGACCCCGTCTCCAAATCTGGAGATGTGGCCCGGACCGAAAATTTTCCCCCGAGCTACAATCGGCGTGCCGCATAGAATGTTGTTGTGTGATGTTTGTGAGGACCACAATCTCGTTTGACATTTCCGTCTCCGAAACCCTCTTCCATCTCTAAACAGGGGCCAAAATAAATTATTTTAATTCTCAAATTTATTTCATCACATTTAAGTTTTTTAATGATAATTCATTATTAACAAAAAAAATATTTTAAAGATCTCAATTATGTAAATATAAGCTTGATAAAATGATATATCCTTTAAAATTTTGAAAATAAAAGAACATAATGCACTCGCTATTAGTTTTTAAATGATTTAAAAATGCCTAAATTGAAGGGGAGCCTTGTTGCACTGGTTAAGGTATTGCTGTGTGACCTAGAGGGTCACGGATTCGAGTTCTCGAAGCAGGCTCTTGAAAAAATGTAGGATAAGATTTGCTTATATTTCACCCTTGTGGTTGGGACCCTTCCTCAGACCCCCACTGTGCATTAATGCTTTGTGCACCGAGCTGTCCTTTTATAAATCAATAAATCCATTTTAGAGCATATTAATGCATTTAAAGTTGTGTGATGAATTTCAAAATAGAAGAGTTAAATATAAATATTGAAATCATATTTTAGGCTATGTTTGGCACGGCTGTTTTTGAACGTTATGTTCAAAATAGTTTTTTTTCTTGGTGTAGGTCATAACCATGGTCATGCCAAACATGCATTACATGACCGTAATGTTTTATCCAAACTTGCCGAAGTAAAAACGCCGCCAAATGGAGCCTTAAGTTGGAGAAAATTTTCTGTCCGTGTCCCGGACCGCGTCCGGGATTATCCGAGATACAACAGAAGCTTAAACAGGTGCAGATAGCTAGCGAGATACAATAGGCGTGAGATACAAATTTGCTTATGTGGCAGGGAAACAACTCACATGACATGCTGCGATTGGTCCCGGATGCCGTCCGAGTCCCGGAAGGTAAAATTTCGCCTTAAGCTGAACCATATTGGGTAGGAAGAGGTAATTAATGATAGAGGTACTATATTGTTTTCATTTAGCTTTAGTTGCGTTTCACGCATAATTTAATTAGTCCATAGAAGAATAAATTATGGTTCTGTTTGGGATACCAGTGTCGTTTTAAAAGGAGAAAACGCAAAAGAGATGCTAATCTATATTTTCAAAATTGTAGTTTCAAAACTGAGGATTTGTTATGATGGTTTAAATTATTTCCAAAATTATCTTTATGTGAAATTTATTTATATCTAATTTCATGATGAATATTATCTAATAAATTATTTTTGTTAGTTTTCTTAGGCTCTATTTGTTTGGGCGTTTCGCTTCTCCGTTTTGGGCAAACGCCGCCGGAAGGCGGGTAAACAAATGAACCTCCGGCGGCGTTTGCTCCGTTTCCACCCGCCCGCCTTGAGAAACGCCCCAAAAAGCTCCGTTTGGAGAAGCAACCTCCCCCCTCCGGTTCGAAAACTCCGTTTCCACCCGCCGGATCGATCCGCCACCGCCGAACCAAATGAAGCCTTAAAATGTATTAGCTTATGGCTTCATTTGGCGCAGTGTTTGGAGCGGTTGGCGGGAGGAGACGGGCAAACGCTCGTAACGGAGGGGGAAGGCCGCCGCTCGAAATGGAGCGGTTTGCTCCATTTCTCGAAGCGCGGCGGGAGGAGACGCGTCAAATGCCGCCGCCGGGCGTTTGATTACCCGTCTTGCGTCGGCGTTTGCCACAAACGCGACCTCCAAACGGCGCACCAAATGAAGCCATATATCTACTTCCATGGCGAAACACATAATAATGATTTTTAAGAATATTCTTAGAAAAAATAATAATCAAAAGCAACACTAAAGTTGAGGGTTGAGGTGGAATTCTTTATTTTTCAATTTTCCATGAAGCTTATAACTTCGTTTGGTACGGAGGTGGTGGCCGTGAACTCAATGACTATGAATCATTGCACGTGAACGTCCGACCTTACCTATGCAACTTTGGCATCATTTGGTAGTGCGTTTAAGCAGCCGGTGCGGAAGCAGCCGCCGCAAGGCGGGAAAACGAACGCCTCACGACATTTGCTCCTGTCCTCTTTTTGCGGAACGGAGAAAAGCCTCCGTTCCCAGTGGGTGCTCCCCCCTCCGGTTTGTCCCGACGATAGCGTTTAGACACCGCCGCGCTACCAAATGAAGCCTTCATCAATTTTTATATTCAAAATTAGTTTCTTTTCTTGATGACGGTCATAATCGCTGCCAAGCCAAACATATATTTTTATGATGCTGGTGTTTTTGCTCAAACTCACATAAGCAAATAAGCCCTATCAAATAGAGCAAATATGTTCTTTACTCTGCAATATAAAAAAAGATCAAAAATAATATTTTTGAGAAATAGCTGTGAAAATTAGAGGGCTACCATACAGATTTGTTTAGCGCTCACATTTCTCCCCGATGAAGAAATTTTTTTGGTGCGTACAACACACCATTCTTTAGACGCACATGACTTTTTTTCTTTTAAATTATTTTTTTGACTATATTACGGTTGTAAAATTTATTTAGGATAGACAAATTACAGTTATAATTTTCCAATCAAAACTAACGATTACAACTATAATTTTTTGATGACTACTTAAATTAATTATAAAAATAGGGAATTGTTAAAAGCACCGCATTTTTGGCTAATCGCACCGCTTTGTTAAAAGCACCGCAGTTTTTCACACATTATTAAAAGCACGGCACATTGTTATCCACACCGCAATTGAGATAAACGCACCGCACTTAATTTATGAATTAAAATAGGTTTTCATTGAATTACAATATTAATATATACTCAATAGAAAAAATATTTGATACAAAAAAACCATCAAATGTGTTGTTCAAATTGTTATACTCTTTTCTTCAAATATTTGTGATATTCATCAACGACATCTATAATATGACCCAATAATACTTGGGGCACAATTCACGATGAGGACCAATAATATTGCAACAATTTACTTCTAAACATAGAAACAGTAATGAACTCTCAAAGAAATTTCAGAAGTCCTTTAACATAGGTGATTGTTAACCGCAACTCTTTATTGGCTAGTCGCACCCAAAAATCTCCTAATTTTTCACGTCTTTTCGAAATACGCCCTGTACATGCAATTTCAGGAAAAGTGTTCAACACGAAAGTTGTAGATCTCGACGAGATCTACAACTTTCGTGTTGAACACTTTTCCTGAAATTGCATGTACAAGACGTATTTCTGAAAGGCGTAAAATCTGAGCGTGACGAGAGGCGGCGTTGGCGCTGATATCTGCCGGTGTCGGCGACGGAAAGGGCTGGAGGGGGCTGGAGGAGGCGGGAGGAGCCAGCGACGCGTCAGTAGGCGTGAGGAGAAGATCGGGATTTTAAGACTGCGGTGCAAGGAAGCAACAGTGCTGTGCGGGTATATTTTTAGAGTGACAAATTTTAAGTGTTAAAAGACCTAAATGCGGTGCGATTAGCCCAAAGTGCGGTGCTTTTAACAATTCCCTAAAAATACTATAATTTATATTCCGTAATTACCTTTTTTGCCAAAATCTAATTTAATTACCAAAAAATATGTTTGTCTTTTAGACGAGAAAATGTGTCATGCACAGCCCGCACCCAAAAAAGTTCCCCCGCAGACGGGAGCAATATTTAGGTCAGGACTCCTGACGATGCTCATGGTCCTCCACTAATGAGGAGCTTGTAATGGAGGTGGGGCCCACGCACTTGTGACTAAGTCATACACTTTTGCGCGGGACCTATGCAGTTTCTAGCTCCTCATTGGTTGTCCTAACCTTTCTTTAGGTCAGGAGTCCTGACCTAAAAATTAATCCGCCGACGGAAATGGAGCAAAAGTACCTGACCAATAAGAGCAATATGACTATTTTGCCCTTAAACTGTCTAAATAATTACTTCTGCTAAACCCTAGCCGTGCCAGCGCGCCTGATCCTGTTACCGCGAAAGAGACACTAGATTCCCTCTTGCCCGCAAGTCCTCTCCTTCAGTTCGTCTTCGATTTCCACCATGATCCTGGTTCCGGCTGATCGGCGTCCTCCATCGTAATTCTTTCTACTTCCAATCGGCTTCCTCCCCCCGATCTCGGCTGCAGCTTATCGGAGTCCTTTTCAAGCCGCAAAAGCCCCTCGCCGCCGTCCAAAATCGCCTCCACAACTTCAATAGAAGAACCCGGGATCTATCGTCACTCAGCAGCTCACCATATCGGCCTCAGAGATACTCCATCTCGACGCTTTGCCGCTGTAGTATCCCTCAAGTTCTCCCCCAGCTATGCAGTTCTCCCGATCACCGAAGAAGGTATTAAGGCGATCCTATAAAATCTAGATATCAATAGACATGTTAATATAATACATAATTTCTTTAAGGTTTGTATCATACGCTGTTCTTATTAGTATTTTTCGATACTTTGAATGCATCTGAAGCTTTTGAATAACCTTATATTCGCTGTATACTTGGGATTCAATGAATTTTTGTTTTGAAATTTTATATCTTTCTGAAAGTTACCTGAAGTTAAAGAGTGAGAAATTTAAAAGCAACCTGCTTCCCCTTAGAGGTAAGAATTTCTATTTGACCTTCTCTTTCTAATCCAATTAAGCGTGTAAGGATAATCACAATAATTAATAAACTAATCTACTCAGCATGCATGTATACGCTCCGCAAATACCGACAAAGCTAAATTTGCTGTACTCTTACTTCACAAATGATGGATAATAGTAAGACAAAACAGTCTTGTATAGCTTGTTCTTAAGCACACTTTTTCTTACTTTGATAGATTAGGACATTGTTCTTAAGCCGTCGAGATTGCGGAGGGTTTCTTCTGCTACAAAGGGAGATAGATGGGCGGCGTACTGGCGTCAGTGAGGGAAACTGCAATTGGCACTGGAGTTTATGGCGACGATTTGGAATTGAAGCGACATTTGCAATGTAAGCATTATGATATCAGCACTGTAGGTTTGCAGAATATTGGCTTTTCACCAGGATGCGCCTCTTGCTTTCGACACTAAATGTCAGTGACTACCTTGTATACATATAGAGAGATTGTGTTAATTTTATATGACGTCTCATATCACCCGATCAGAGTTTTTAACTTAATTCTCTCAGCCACTACATAGTTAGAATTAGACTTAAGCTAGGAAGCGCAATACGGATACTCAATACAATACATATTTAGTACGGTGATCTGACAAAGTTTTAAAAAATAAGGATACAGGTACGGTGAGATACGTTGTATTAAATATAATACATATCTATGTATGTATATATCACAAATGCAATTAAAATTCCTCATCATAATAAAGCACAATGCATAAATCATCAATTGAAATACAAATCCACAACCAGTTCAACATAACATGAAGTTCTCAAACATAAAATAATCATTTCAAATTTAAGGATATTCATCTGTCATTTTTTCCCCCTACTGTTGGAGATAAACAAATCTTCAATTTTTAGTTCATCTAGAGACAAGTTAGTAACAGTAAGCATGTCAACTCCATCAAAAGGATTTGTCTATCCATCTCCTCCAATTTCTCATATTCTACTCCTTTCTTTATTATAGATATCATTTCTCCTCAATAATAGACAGATTACTATGCATATACACCAAATTTTCAGCTTGTTGTAGTTGAATTTTGTTATTTCTCAAAGAGTGAACGAATGAGTACGCACTCCAATTTCTCTCACAACTTGAGGACAAAGAAGGTTGGCCTAGAAGATTCAAAACAAATTTTGCAATTGCGGTCCCAAAGTTCCATAATAGCTCCACCAATATCTTTATTCTCCAATCTATCAGGATCATTAAAATCTTGACCAGGATCCGTGAACCTAGAGAACTCATTGATGACTAGATTCCTCTCCATCATATCAGAGAAGTATCTCCTTAAGCATTTATTTTTCTCCAAAAAAATTTCCTTATTTGTAATTGGAGCAGTTTTATTTGTCCCTCTATCAAGTTATTCTCGACCGTAATACCTAAAAAGTATATACATATGACAAACAACAAGTTATATTATGAAGGAAATGTATCATAATAAATGCTAAATATCAAATATGTGAAGATATTACCTTGGATTTAGAGAATGGGCCATGCAATGGAGTGGTGGACAACTCTTGATTTGCCGATCAACAAGGACATCATAAATTGCCTCATAAAGAGGGCAATGAGCTTCCAAGTCTGTCAATTTCTTATGCTTATATATTTTAACCTTCACATTTTATATCTTTGAATCCCACATGTCATACACCAAACGAAGGTTATGTTTGTTTATATCATTAACCCTAAGCATATTATATATAATGTTAGAAATAGGAGGAAAATAACAAGTTAATTTAATTCATCCCATATTAGGACAAATTTATAGGACTACAATAAGATGCATAACACCGATAGCCGATGTGGGACAAAACAACCATTGACTAAGATATCTTTAAATAATAATGTAGACTAATAACTTTAACACTCCCCCTCAAGCCGAAGGGGGGCTCTTCAGCTTGGACACATCAAATAATAGAAATGGAGGTAGGCGTTGCATGACAAACATCGGAGGACCCATCGGGGGAAATTCCAAACCGGGGACATAACCACACACGTCGCTGCCCCGCACACGACGTGGACTCGCTGGAAACCTATCAACCAGCATCACTTACACACATAACATGCAAAAGAGAACGAGAGATGTGGAGCAAATCATCAGCCGGGCAACCAGGGATAATCCGTTGCGGATAATCCGTCAGAGATAATCTACACAAAGGGCGGTCCCTCACGACACAGTCCCGCTCGACACTGTCCTACGCGACATAATCCGCTGAGATTAGAACAACTAACACAATCACGTCCCAACACATGACCAATCAAAAGACAAATTGGGAAGACGCATAACAACAGACGACATAAATTTAGAGACCGTGTGGAATAAAGGCAAAAAGGTCGGGAAAGATCATCCAAGTCGCATTCATCCCAACACTCCCCCTCACATGGATAACACATGCAAGAAGGCATAACGCTAAGACAAGAGACAAACATTAGACATAAACACGACACAAAAAAAAACATAACATAAAACTGCTAAAAGAAACTAATAATACACTTCGTCCCATCATTCTTTGAGAGAGGCGCGCAACAGGATCCAAGGCACCGTCAAGCTCAACAAAAAAACAGCCAACAAAGGCAGTAACAGGAGATTTTGTCGACGCAAAAACTGCCGTCGATTCTGCCAGATCAGCGGAGGAATGAATGGATCGACAAAGAAGGCGGGATCGAGCGCAAAAAGTAGTAGACGAGACCATCTCTACACGATAGGGGTGCAGGAGCAGTCGTTAAACACAAAGGAAAAGGGCACGCACGACAGAAGTCGTCGTCGATTAGGGAAAAAATCAGTGCAGAGGGAGGGGGGAAAGCGCTCCCGTCAACGCTTCGATGGGAGGCCCTTCTGGGAACATGATCAATGAGAGAAGCTCCAGTCAACGCTTCGTTGGAAGAAACTGACCGGACGATGCACGAGATACGTGTCGGGAGGCAACAACATGAGAGAAGTAGCGACTGGCCCGGAGCAGTCGAGGATGACAGAAGAAGCTGTCGGAGCAGGCAGGGAGATTAGGAGTTGCTCCCGTCGACGGACACAGTAGTCGGTCCCGCCAACGGGAGCGGGAGCAGGGCGCGTCTTCTGCTCTATCGGCGGGGTCGAATTGAGAAGTCAAAATGGAAGTGAGAGGTGCAGTTGTGAGAGACGGACGGGCTGAAATAAAAATTAGGGTTTCATGGCTCTGATACCATGTTAGATGTAGGAGGAAAATAACACGTTTTATTTAATTCATCCCATATAGGGGCTAATTTATAGGACTACAATAAGATGCATAGCACCTGTAGAGAAAAACAGAACCTTGCCTATACTTCTTTGTTATCAAATACAATGTATGAATACACATATATAGGAAAAAGAAAGAGAGACGAGTCCCTTATACAAGGTGTGAGACTAATGTATAAATAGAGAAAATAAAAGACTTAATGAGCCACAAACATGAGCCCTTTTACATGGACTTTTCTAACACTCCCCCGCAAGCTGGAGCGTACAAATCGTAGGCACCCAGCTTGGATAGGAACTGGAAGAATAGAGTACTCGATAGAGCTTTCGTGAAAAGATCAGCAACTTATTCAGTTCCCGGAACATGCTTCAATTCTAGCTTATTCATTTGAATTTTCTCCCTAACAAAGTGGCAGTCCAATTCAATGTGTTTCGTTCTTTCGTGAAAGACATGATTCTTTGCTATGTGTATGACAACTTGACTGTCACATAGTAAGTTAGCAGGTGAATGGAGTTTTACTCCTAGATCCTCAAGAAGACTTTCAAGCCATGTAAGCTCAGAGACAATTGATGCCATCGCCCGGTGTTCAGCTTCAGCTGAAGATCTAGCAACCACGACTTGTTTCGTACTGCGCCAAGTCACAAGGTGACCTCCAAAGTTGGTACGAAATCCACTGGTGGACCGTCGATCGTTCAGGGAACCAGCATAATCTGCGTCTGAATATGCCACCAATGTGGGAGTAGAAGAAGAAGTTTTGTATACCAGCTCTTGACTAGGGGATGATTTAGATATCTCAAGATGCGCTCGACGACTGTAGATGAGACATCTGAGGAGCATGCATAAACCTGCTGACCACCCCAATAACAAAGGATAATGTCTCCTTGCATCGCCTCTCCCCGAAACTTCTCAGATTTGCTACTTCTTTATCCTCCATTGCTATACCTAACTCTGTGCAGGAAGTTCTCCAACACCTGGAGTGGCGTGCGTCCATGGATGAGGAAATGACTGCCCTATGGGCTATTCAAACATGGGATCTGGTTTCTTTTCCTCCAGGGCAAACATGTATTGACTGTAAATGGGTATTTGCGATCAAACATTCTCCCGATGGTACCATTGACTTTCTCAAGGCTTGTTTTGTGGCTCGTGGGTTGGCTTAACAACAAGACCTTGATTATGATGAGACTTTCTCTCCCGTTGCTAAATTGAACACCGTTCGTGTCCTCATTTTTTGGCTGTTCATCAGGGGTTGTCACTACATCAGTTGTATATCAAGATGCCTTCCTTACTCAGTTGTACATCAGGGGTGGTCCTCATTTCTTAATCAAGGCCTCCTACTCCTGCAGTGCCAAAAGCTTACACCTCTCGCTATTAAAGCCACCAACCTCTACCTCCTAGTGCACAGTGCCAAAAGCCGGCCAAAATTTTCTAAATATTGAATAAAATATTAATAAATAAGAGCTAAATCAAGTCGACTCAAATTAAAATCCGAAATCAGATTGAATTTGATTTCGAGCCATTTTGATTCAAGTGTTTTTGTTTCTGATCATTTTATTTTGATTTCGATTCGATTAAAAATTCTAGCGATTTTAGTGTGACTATCGAATTTCGATTATTATGCTCCGCTCTAATCATAGTTTCTTACTAAGACACACCTCTCAACTTCAAAATAAAGAGTAGGAGACCAATGAAATTTTATTTTTTAAATCATCGATGAATAAACCCAGTATTCAGCGGGATATAAATAGAGCCATTACGCTAAATGCAGCTAATGGCTTTGATCTCTCGACCACAACATTTAGCCAAATTCTCAAATTATCTCTCTGAAAAATAATTAAATTACATTAAATATTATGAAAAATCACATTTAACATGTTACTCGACTCTGAACCTCTAAATGATGATCCTACAACCATCAATAACATGAATCTATTGTAAACAAATCCTGATGCATGCCCTTGAGTTAAGCGGTTGATTCCCATCACTTTAGCCATAGGCCAAAAAATTTAGTGATGTATACATCAAGTAATCACATCTAATATTCTTTAGTCCCTACGATTATGCCTTTGAAAGGAGTATTCACCATTCACGAATAACCCTAGAGGAGTTACAAAGGAGATATATGTCAGCACTATTTAGTAAGAATTGAGACGTCAGATCAACTTTAGTCAAATGAATATATATGCACTTTTGACGCTGGGTTCACCAGGAAGTGGAAATTACTGCTTTTATTTTTAGCCATATGTAATTTGTGCTTTATTCTTTTATTCTTCTCCTAATTTAGGCCAACTTCCCCGTGGATACCCAATGTTAATAAGGAGTATGGGGGCTGCCATCAGTTTCATTGCATATTTTGGATAAAAGAATTTCCGGAATTCGGCGATCCTCAAAATTATGCCTTCCTCCTCTCACAGGAAAATTGCCTTTGGTCCTATCCTAGAAAAAGCCGTTGTTTGCTCCTAGGAAAGACCCTCTGCCGCTGCCATTTTCTCCTAGAAGAAATCCACTGCCACTGCCTTCCTTTTTCATTCCAATCCTAGAAGAAATACACCAAACCCTCCGCTGTCTAGTGACAACTTCCTCACCATTTCTGGAATCAGCCTCCCCTCCCCCATGGTAATTTCCACCACAAAAGCTTCTCACAGAACCCCTTATTCCCTCCCAGGAAATCTCGATCCGACTCCTAGTTGATGATTCCCAATCGATCCAGCAAGCTCCCCCTTGACCCACCCTCCCCACCTCCAACACTATAATTCCAACCACCATACATCGTTCCTCTCTTCCTCGCACAACCACCAACCACCCGTGAGTCACCGGAAATATAATCACTATAAGAGCAACTGATAATAATGATCCACATAAAATAGCTGCATAGCTCAATAACATCATACTGACATGCATCATTAACCATTGAGATTGTAGAGTAGGTACTAATATTGTGGGTTGATGCATTTATGTTGAAAGATCTGATGTGGCGAAACCTTGGGTATAAAGGCACTTGGTGTAGTTATTGCACTTAAATTATTTTTATGATTCCCTTAATACGAAATCCTAGATTCGTAGTTGCATTACTTATAGCTTCCTTGTTCATAGACAAAGCTGATTCCAAATTATCTTTCATTCCAAATCCAAAGGCTTGCATCCATGCACTTTATATTAGCCTGGAGTTCGCTCCCAACAATATAGCCATCCCTACCCTATCACGTCAATCCCACAAGCCTCTTATCCATTCTTGTTCGATCATGGCGGGGGAGCAAGTCTAAATAGAAAAACTCACATTGTATTTAGGGATAATCAGGCTCGAATTGATGACTTCCACCACGTCAAGGTGACATTCTACTGCTTAGTTATATCCCTTCTCCATTACACGACAACCTCCCCTAACTCCTGGAGTGTCTTATTGTTGTATGGACCTTTGTTTTCAATATGATTTCATATTTGTGTTGATCTATAGTATCTTGGTTGCTTGTTCTAGATTATCTTTTGACCCCAACCTAGTTTAACGACAAATCAGCAGTCCGTCTGGGCCCCATGATAAGAAGTAAACTAAGCAACGATATTAAAACGGGTACATATCAGACAAAAAAGAAGTGTTAAAAGAAAACTTATAGCGGAAGTAGAGTAAGAAAAACTAAGGGTAAAAGTGTATCTCAAAAGCTGAATTCACAGAGCCATCTAGAACTAACAATACACTATGAAATTGAAATATTGAAAATCTGAAATTATATGTTACATCAAAATATGAATGAAGTACAAATATATATTGTTTGGAAATAAAAGGTAGTACAACAAAAGGGAGTTACAACTGAAGGGAATCAATAACGATGAAGGTTGCACCGTCTATCCTATGCGAAACCCCTGACCTGAGATCCCTGTAAAAACAAGTTCCAACTGGGTCAAACCTACTAGAGAATAAGAAAGACTACTCCTCCCAGCAACACTAAAAAAAGGTGCTGTTATTAACAAACCCACTTTCGTTTCTAGAAAACCAGAAAAAAACAGATTCGGTCATTTTTTTCTCTTCCCAAAAATTACTACTAGCAAACCAATCTTGCTTTTTGTCAATTTTTGCATTTTTGAATTTTGAGCCACAAATATTTCTCAATTGAAAAAGTGATCAACATGAAAGTTTTAGATCTCATTGAGATCTACAACTTTCATGTTGATCATTTTTTGATTTGAAGCTGTTTAGGCCTCTAATTTGGGCCCTAAAAAGATATGCGCGGAACGTACAGATTTTCGGCGTGACTTTTTTCGGGGCCCAAATCAGGGGTCTAAACGGCTTCAAATCAAAAAGTATTCAACATGAAAGTTGTAGATCTCAACGAGATCTACAACTTTCATGTTGAATACTTTTTGATTTGAAGCCGTTTATGCCCCCGATTTGGCCCCCGAAAAAAGTCACGCTGATCCCGAGCGTCCGTACATATGTACGATGTTACTTTTTTCAAGGGCCAAATCGGGGGTCTAAAGTGCTTCAAATCAAAAAAGTGTTCAACATGAAAATTGTAGATCTCGTTGAGATCTACAACTTTTATGTTGAACACTTCTCATGAAATTGTACGTATAAGACGCAGTTCAAAAGGACCCGGCATGAACACTTAACTCGTATATACAACACATCCTTATAGGAATTAGAAATCAAATATATTTCTAAACCGGCCGATATTTTGTTTAAAGATTTTGGTGCAGATAATGATATTTTGTTGAAAAAGCAGTTTTGGACATACTAAATATTTGCGGCATTTTGACTCATCTATAATGCTAACATAAGTGGTTGAATGAATACATTTGAAATTATTTGTAATGTCATTATATGCAGCGGGTTATTCTGAAAGAATGAATGTTTTAACAAAAGTTTTTAAAAAAAAAAAAAAATTATGTTGGTTTGATAGTAACAAAATTGTTTTCAAATAGCCATTTTGAAAAATGAGGGTTTGCTAATAGTAATGGTTTGCTAGAAACCAAATTGGGTTTGCTAGTAACAGCACCCTAAACAAATTTAAACTTTTTCTTATATACAAAATATGTAATATAAACTACTATTAATCTTATCATTTTGTACTACTATTAATCTTATCATTTTGTACACTTGTTCTGTTCATGTATTCAATTTATTATGAGTTCTGCCTCATTTTCTGAGTTCTTCTGGTTAGCGATTTTTTTAAAGCTTCTGAATTGTGTCTGTTGTAAGTTCTAATAGATTTCATGAATGACTTATTTAATTTTATTATTAATGGCGACTGCACACAAACTGAAAACTGAAGTCTGAGTGACAAACTTGATGGTGCCCTGAACTGAGGTTGATTTCATGATTTCTCTTATTAAACCTTATTTTTAATTACGATCACACAAACTGAAAACTGTAGTCCGAGTGACAAACCTGGTGGTTCCCTGAACTAAACGTCCCTCAAGTGGAACACAGATTCCTATCTGAGGAGTTTCATATCTGTAACAAGGGTCATCGACCCTAAGCCTGAAATTCGTGTGGTGGCCTACTAGCCTTGAGAACACGGTGGTGTGCCTCCACCAAAAACACGAGGGTGAACCTCTCTCACCATTTTCTGAATTAATTTAGACTAGTGTTCAGAGGGACAATCACGGGGTAGCGTTCTAGTTAAATACACTGGCTTTAGGTTTATCATGTAACTGAATATAATAATTTAGCCTAAGTGTACCTACCCCTTTGACTTGATTCTAACTATAAGAACTTGTATCTTTCAAGTCCGTACACTGACATAATTAAAACATGAATTAAAACAATCTGATATGTTTAACTAAAAGGAGTCAAATTTCTTACACAATATTAGGGCGCTCGTACACGCGGTGCGGTGACATGTTTCCTTTAGAAAATATTCTGAAAACACAAATTTGTTCTCCAATTGACACGGGGCTTCCTTCCTCAAAATTACCTCAAGAATTCAAAATAAAAAGGTAATCAAACATAATCTCAATCTTTCTACAATAATAGGAACACTAATTCACTACGAGGGGGAGGGAACATTTACCACTTCTCTAACAGTGGTGCTATGCTATTTCTGAGAACTGAAACAATCTCGCTAGTCCGGATTTACTGAATCAAATATGATTTGGTCGATCCAAGCCCTAAATAAAATTCCATGTCTTAGTTGAAAGTTCTATAAGAAAGGTTGTACGAATGACGACTAAAAATGAGAAGAGCAAGCACGATACCTGAGCGAATCTAAAGAAGAGGGTTGATTGGCAACAAGCCTCTACTAGAGAGTCTCAACTAGGGCTTCTGAAACTCTGCAAAAGGGGAAAACTACCAAATTTATGGCTTTCTCTTTTGTAGTTAAGGGATGGACAGAAGAAAACGTGTTTCACTCTGTAAACAACCAGCAGAAGGGTAAAGTTGGGCTTACCCGACTAAAACAGTGGCTGAGAACGCTGGGAGAGGACCGACAGATCCAGGAAAAGGAGTCGGCGGGCTGCTGCTGAAGGAAGAAGCGGTCGACGCAGCACTCGGAGGCACCGGGGACACCCGTCGACTACTCCAGGCGCAAGGAGAGAGAATGAGAAAGTCGACGCATGCTAGGGCATTGATCGGCGGCGAATCCAACACCACGAGAAAGCGAGGGGATCGCTGAAAGCTTTGTCTTGCTCGATAGGAAGAGTCTATGCCCGCGTCAAGAGCGGAGATCGCTAGCTGCGGTTTTATTTTTCCCTTCTCCCGAACGTTGGGCTGGCTTTAATACTCGCAAGGAGCGGTTACGCCCTGAGGGGGGTGCGGGAAAATAGTCGTGGAAGGATGGCTTAAGAATGAACCGGGAAAAGGGGGGGGGGGTTGTTTGTTTTGATTTTTTTTAAAATAATTACCATCTTGATACTAGAAAGTATTAATCAAAATGAAATGATACCTCCAGATTTTGCCGGCTCAATTAATTTTGCTAGCGATCGGGCCCTGAAATTAAAATTTAAGTGACATAAAAATTTAGGGCGTGACAATTTGTAGTATAATTCGCCACTCGCTCTTGCTTTGGCCCTCCACTCGGAAGAAAGACTAAGCATCTAAGCCTGCTCGCTTAAAGAAATAGTTTTACTTGGCTTAACTTATTTAAGTGTGATTTAATCATTTATTTTTTGGTTTAATTTCTCCATCGTGTTCTGTTTGCATGCTGTATATAGGAGAACTATTTATCTGCACCACACTTAGGATTGCTTGTTAGTCACATTCACACACCCACGTAGCCTACCATACAATAGACGATGTTTAAGTTCATTGCAGTCGTTTCATGGTTATTTGCATTGCATTTAGCCATTTAGGGTTAGACTTCGCTTTTGTTAGGCTTTATCTAAGACTTATTCAAGTAAAATTCATAAAAAAGAAGCTAAACTCTAAATTTTCTAACTTTCTGTAATCTCATGTTTTCTGCTAAGTAAGACTAGAGTTAAATCCCATGTGATAGGATCGCAGTTGAGCCATGAGTTGAGCTTGATATCAAGTCTCGCATTTTTAGTTGTAATATGGTTTTATGTAATGAAGTAGATAGTGGTATTTTGGTAATTTCCGGTTCCTCCAAACCCATGCATATTTATGGGTAGGAGTTATGTTGTAAAATAATAAATTTTTTCTTTTCTTTAAACTTCATGTGCCACTTCTATTGAATTGATAAATTATTTTCACTCATTTCTCGATTTAATTGACATGTATTTCTTAGACAGACATATCAAGGACAAGAATCTCGCGATCTTTAACATGATTAAGTCACTTGAGAAAAATTCAAATGACAACGCTGCCATTGCTAATACTTCAAAGGAGATTGGAATTGTGTAGAGGTTTTTTTTTGTTTTTGGTGAAAAAAATGATGTAAAGCTGCCGTTGATACGAAGTAACTTTTTGGTACTACTATCGGCAGGCATTTTTGACACATGATATCTGTTACGGATATTCACTGTGAGGACTCCCCTGGCGCGTTTACAGGCGGTGGGAACCGTGTGCGGCGGTTGCGGCGGGCGTGACTCGGACCGACGAAGATGAACCGGGTGCGGCTCGGGACGACGAGGACAAACTCGGCGTGGTTGGCGCAGAGGTTAATTAATATTAAGTCTTATGTTATTTTTGGGTTTGCTATTGGCACCTCTCTACTATAAGAGGGTTTGTATGGGCTTGTTATTTTGTTTGTCTTGGATGTGATGAAAAAAGGCTGCTCCCTTGCTTCCTCTAAACCCTAGCCTCCTTCTTTCCCTCTTGCCACTGACCCTTCTTCTTGCCCGGATCTTCTCTCTATCGGTAGTATCTTTATTATCATTATGTCCTCCACAGAGAGAAATGTTCATTTTTTACCTTTGCAGTTCACATGGAGCAAAGAGAGAGAAGCGATCCTCAAATATCTTATTGCAACATTGAACCCTTTTGTATAGTTTTGAGTTAGCTTCTAAAAGTGTAGAAAACTACAGTCGTTCTTATTATTTTTAGTGTTAAGTAGGACAGCAGAAGAAATGCGCCAATTCAAGTGAGGTAGTGCATAATTCTTTGTTTTCATCTCCGGTGTATTATGAAATTCGGATGGCAATGGTAAGAATACAATTGCTTGGAAAAGTTGGTTATACCAAGTTTGCCTCAAGACTCAATTAAAAATATCTGTCAACTTGTTAGTTTAACAACACCAGAACTATCTGTTTCTGCATAGTTTACTCATGTCTCCTAAGTAGATTGATTTGTTACTGCTTTGCAGTTGAATCTTGAGATTTCAATAACATTAAACTGAAAAGAGCCTTCCAATCCTTCCAGTTGTGCTCCTTTTCATTTATGATTATATTTAACATGTAATTAGATTAGGCAAAAGAAGGCCAAATATAACTTCATTTACTGTTGGTCAGCAAGATTTTTTAATGATTAGTAATTGCTATGGGCACTGAGTTATCTATGGCTTTTAAGCACTAATCTTGTGACTTTTCCCTCTTTAGCATTTAAGAATTTTATTTTGTTCCATTATCATATTTTTGTACGGTATAGATGAGCATAGAAAGGAGTGAAGATTCTGGTAGTCCTGGATGGGGTGCTTCCTTCTTTCTTCAGACAACCGATGAAGTTACTAAAGTTGTTGCCTCTTCAGCTTCTGCTTCAACTGTTCGCTCCCCACGTCCATCAGTTATATATTCATCCAAAGAGGAGAATAGCAACAGTCAACTTCAGAAGTTACAGCGTCATGTTGCCAGAGTGTTGAAAGGGTTTTCACCTCCTCCTGATGTGAAGAAGGGAGCATACAATCCAGAAATTCTTACCACACAGAAGCGTCAATGGGCAAGATTTCAGCTGCAAACTTTGGTATCCTTGCCTTCCTTTGTGACCAAATATCTGTTTTTTCCAATTTACTTTAAATTTGTCATCAAACAACAATTTCAAAATTCTCTATACTTTTTCACCTATTATAGATCATTTGTTAGGAGATGTGATGATAAGATGAGTGTGAATGCTACTTAATTATTTAGTCATGTTTTTGTAATCAATACATTTTTCCTGAATATTTTGATTTTATGTAAGAAAATTAGGTTGAGTAATTATTAAAACTTCTGGATCAGATGAAAATATGATTTTCTTATAGGATAGGAGGTTTGACAGCTTTGGATAAATCTCCAAGTTCCTGGACAAGATAGCCTCTGGTAGCCTGTGAAAGCTCCATCCTTATAAGTAGCAGGAAAGATAAATCTATCATCTAATTAAAAGTTGAACTAATAGAGCTATATTATTGTCTACATTTATCATATTTTATGAAAATTATTTGAAGTGAATTTATATTAGAGGACAGTTTTAATGGCTGGTAGAGTCCCTTGTCCTGTGTACAATTCAAGACGTGTCTGGTTTTGATAATTCCTTCAATTGAGGTGAAGCAGAGTTGCCATAATGCAAATACATGGTGGAGCTAGTGTGAATTGATGGTTTGTATGGTTTATAAAAACGCATAGATGATGTACCGTTGCATGGGAATATTCGGGGAAGCTTTGAAGAAGTTAAGGAAAATATATGAGATCCAACCTTGGAAAAACTGCGCATCATAATATTTTCTATTCTAAATCATTATCTAGTTATTTAATTAATATGTAATCGATAGATTTATATCTATTATATTAGACTAAATATTCAAATATATCTTTGAAATATGGAAGGAAGAATATAAAAATCTGGCATGCAATATAGGAGGCAACATGTTAAGAACATTGAAAACCTCATAGCCTTTGTACACTAACATACATCCTAGGCCTCTTCAGCCTTCATCAACAATTAAATTGATTTTGGGTTGAATACTTGAATGCATCGTTTCTAATTGTTGAATTATTCCCTATCTTTTAGTCGACTTGACCAGTTCCTTTCTTACCTTTTGACATTCTCTTTGGTTTATCGACTATAGGTAATAACAAGTTCCATAATACAAGATGTCATTGGAACCCCGCAGTCATATGCCCATTGTACATCATTTCATGTCAGCATCCCCGCCTTCGCGATCCTCGAGGCACATCCTCTTATTCTTCGCAAACAGTCAAGCTATTGGTAAATTATTCCTCACAAGTTCAAGTGATATGAATACAACTCCCAAAGCCCACAACCGCCTTGCCATCAGTCTTCACCTTAGTATTACAGTGTCTATGTACTATGTAGCCGTAGTGGAATTTAGGTTATATTCAATGTATTCCCACTCTTGCCTATATAAGGATTATGGGAGTGTCTTAGGGCTATCTTTTGAGTATTCTAGGCTTGTTTCTCATTTGGAGAGGGGCTTTAAGAAGAAATCAATCCTCAGAAGCTAGACACGAGAATACCTCACAAGTTGTATCTCTGCATCTTTCTTTTAATGAAATCTTGATTTGATTGTTGGTGTTGTCTATTGGTCTGACCTACCCATCTTGACCAATTGTCATACCCTCCCTCGGTTCTTCCCAGCACCCTCCTCCACTATTCTGCCCGTCCTCAGCACCCGATTGAAGCTCGACCATGCCTATTACTGTTACGCCTTCTGCACAAGCGCAATTGCACACCCAAACAACAAATGCTTTCTGGTACCAAATGTAAAATTTATTTTCAAGTCTAGTAAAAGAGGGGTCCTCCTCTATATATAGAGGAGGATTACATAACACGCTACGTAAATACAATAACATATCGTAACACTCCCCCTCAAGTTGGACGTGAGATATTAATCATGCCCAACTTGATTACAATCCTATCAAAGTTACTTCCATGCAAACCCTTTGTGAGAATATCCGCAAGTTGCCTTTCTGAGGGAACAAAAGGAGTACACACGACTCCTTTTTCGATGTTTTCTTTGATGAAATGACGGTCCACCTCAATGTGCTTGGTCCGGTCATGTTGGACTGGATTGTGGGCAATGCTGATAGCGGCTTTATTTTCACAATATAGCCGGATTGGTGTCTCTTCCACAAGGCCTAAGTCACTCATCAAGGAACGTAACCAAAGGCCTTCACATACGCCGTGTGCCATAGCTCGGAATTCTGCTTCGGCACTTGACCGAGCCACTATCTGCTGTTTTTTACTTCTCCAAGTGACTAGATTCCCACCAATTAGGGAACAATACCCGGAAGTTGATCTCCGATCATCAATGGACCCAGCCCAATCTGCATCAGTGTAAACCTCAATATCCAGGCAAGAGTTAGGAGAGAAAAGGATCCCACTCCCCGGAGAAGATTTAAGATAACGAAGGATCCGATGGGCAGCATCAACATGGTTGGTCTTTGGAGCATGCATGAACTGGCTGATAACACCAACTGCGTAGGAAATGTCAGGGCGAGTATGTGAGAGGTAAATCAGTCTTCCAACTAGCCTCTGAAATGCTGGAACATCATCAATGGACTTTCCATCTTTTCCCAATTTGTGATTAGCTTCAATCGGGGTGTTGACAGGCTTACAACCACTCATCCCTGTTTTTTCAAGGAGGTCCAAGGTATACTTTCTCTGCGAAATAAAGATCCCGTGATTAGACCTGGCCACCTCAATTCCCAAGAAGTATCTAAGTTTTCCCAGGTCCTTGACCTCAAACTCACTTGCCAATTTTTGTTTCAGGATCTTGATTTCTTCCACATCATTGCCAGTGATCACAATGTCATCAACATAGACAATGAGAATCGTGAGTTGGGTGGCCCTCTTCTTGATGAACAAGGTATGATCCGCATTACTCTGGTGATATCCAAATGAAACCATAGCTTTGTGGAATCTTCCAAACCAAGCACGGGGAGACTGTTTCAGGCCATATAGGGCCTTCTTTAATTTGCACACCTTCCCTTCAGAGCCGCTAGATATAAGACCTGGGGGAAGGGTCATATACACTTCCTCATCAAGGTTCCCATGGAGAAATGCATTTTTAACATCAAGTTGACAAAGGTCCCACCCTTTGCAGGCAGCGCAGGATAATAGAACCCTGATAGTGTTCATCTTTGCTACTGGGGCAAAGGTTTCCTGGTAATCCACCCCGAAGGTCTGAGTATAGCCACGTGCCACCAACCGTGCTTTACATCTTTCGATCACTCCCTGAGGATTCTGTTTAACCGTGAACACCCATTTGCACCCAACGGTCTTCTTCCCAAAAGGAAGCTGCACCAAATCCCAGGTGAGGTTCTTCTCAAGGGCCATCATTTCCTCAAGCATTGCCCCTTTCCACTCAGGGATCCCAATGGCTTCCTGCCAGGACGAGGGTATAGTGATGGAAGCCAGGGAAGATATAAAGGTCTTGTGGGCAGTGGAGAATGAGTCATAAGACACATAATTTGAGAGGGGATGCTTAGTGCAAGATCTGATACCTTTTCGGAGAGCAATGGGAGCATCAGATGAACCTGATTTCGGATCCAATGATGGCTCTGGTCGAATGGCGTGGTCTTGTGTGCTTGGCCCTTTGGACCGCCGAGAGTACACCTGCAAGGAAGGCACAGCCGGGCAGATGGGAGGAGGAGGCACATAGGAGCTCACTTCCCGAGGTAAAGACTCCCCCTGAAGTGAGGGATAATAAGGTGGAGGAACCGGTAAGGGAGTAGTAGGGGAAGGAGCAGAGGTGGTGTCAGCAGTAGGGGCATAATAGGACTCATACTCATGGAAAGTAACGTCCATGGAAACAAATACCTTCCGGGTAGGAGGATGAAAGCATTTGTAGCCCTTTTGCGTCGCAGAATAACCAATGAAGACACAACGGAGGGCCCGCTGGTCAAGTTTAGAAGGGCGAGGATGATGAATATGAACAAAGCAGACACACCCAAACACCTTAGGAGGAAGTGTCGAGGGTGTGAGGTGTAGAGCACCCAGAGGGGTATCATTCCCAAGGACGGGCGTGGGCATGCGATTAATAAGGTAGGCCGCGGTAAGGACAGCATCACCCCAGTAGTATTTAGGAAGATGCATGGTGGATAAAAGACAGCGGGCAACCTCCAACAGATGTCGGTTTTTTCGCTCGGCAACACCGTTCTGAGCGGGAGAATAGGGACAGGTAGTTTGGTGGAGAATACCGTGATCGGCAAGGTAGTGAGAAAAGTGGGAATCGATATATTCCCGACCGTTGTCACTACGGAGAATTTGGATGTCTGTGTGAAATTGAGTGGAGATCATTTTGTGAAATCGTTGAAAAGTAGGAAAAACATCATTTTTGTTCTTGAGCAGATACAACCAGGTGGTACGAGAAAAACAATCAATAAATGAAACAAACCAAGCACAGCCAGAAATAGATTGAACAGGATAAGGTCCCCAAACATCAGTATGAATAACAGAAAAAGGAACCGAACTAGGTAAAGAAACATGACTGAAAGCATGACGCTTATGTTTACTAGTAGCACACACATCGCACACAAAGGAATTAAGAACAGTAGTAGAAACATGCGGAAACAACAATCGCATCACAGAAATAGAGGGGTGGCCCAGCCGACAGTGCTGAGAATAGAGCGGATGAGAAGAAGCAGATAGGAGAGCCCGAGGTGGTGTCGCCGTTCCAGAGTCAAGCACATAAAGACCATTGACCAAGCTACCAGAGCCATACCATGTGGGAAGAATCACTGGGAGCAAGGCAGAGGAGACGCTGGAACGGTCGGGCGACCTGGAAGATGCGCGACGCGGCGTGCGGAGAGGAGCGACGCCGAAGCAGCGGGCGGCGGAGGAGCGAAGAAGCAGCGGGCGGCGGTGGAGAAGCAGCGATGCACGATGCGCGCTGCGCGATGCGGGACGCGCGACGGTCGGGCGAGCGGAGAAGCAGCGGGCGGCGTGCGGAGAGGACAGCGCGGAATCGAGCGGCTAGGGCATCCCGTTTGCCTCTGATACCATGTTACCAAATGTAAAATTTATTTTCAAGTCTAGTAAAAGAGGGGTCCTCCTCTATATATAGAGGAGGATTACATAACACGCTACGTAAATACAATAACATATCGTAACACTTTCAATGCTCGTTGATTTATGCTAAACATAGATCATCAACGTCACAACTCCCATCAGTGTGCCTCACACCGCTTCTCGCTCCAGTCGCCGCGCCGTCAATCGACGATGACACGTATATCACATCTCATCCACACGTATTGTGCCATCGTTTGTGTAGCCTGTCTCCCTACCTGCAGCTATCGCCGTTGCAACCTTTCTCCAATACCTCCTCTCTCGTAGCCACTGTCGCTGCTCCATCTCCTTTTCTAAGCCCTTCACTTCATGCCCACGAGTTGCTACATGACCATTCTCGGATTCTTGCTAACGAGGACACATTAGCCTCGGCCTCCACGGATTACACTCGCTTGGATCAGCTAGAAGCTCGACTGGAAGGCCTGAAGCCCCTTCTCTGCAAGCTTTCTACCACCGCCGCCCACTGTCAACTGACACCTCTGCTCGACCTCCACCGCTGCCCTCATACTATCCCATCATTGTCTACATGTATTTTTATACCTCGTCGGGGACATTCACCCGACCCACCTCTTTCTTTTTAGATCCGGGTGTTCGATGACACTGACCCCCCCGGGTGGGTCGCAGCTCAAATGTCCAAACAAATCTTCAATCACCTGTCCACCTTGTTAATCAATTCTTCGATCTCCACTCCGGCCAATCAGAAGGTTTCAAAGGAGACAGTCTACAAGGAAGATTTCATGCTCTACTGGGTGCATTGGACGTGCCAAAATATTTCCGATCTCTCCTAACCTACACTTTGGGTGGATCTTCTTCGCCACTAAGACACACGTCGGGCGGGCAATTTATACGAACACATTAGCTCAGTTTGCCAGTCTGACCCCGTTGTGGCCTAAATCACTGAGTTCATCGAGATCTCCATGCACGTGGCAGGTCTCTCATGTGATCATTATTAGGCCGACAAACAAGTCGAGCTCATCAAAAAGTGCCGGCTCAAGCTCGAGCTTAGTTTTTTGAGCTCGAGCTCGACGAATTTGTTTTAAAAGGCCCGAGCTTGTTTTAGTAAAAAAATCATTGAGTGGGATAATCTTGGTGGATAGAGCTTTTGAGACGTATATTTCTGCAGAGATAATATTGATGAAATTTCTAGAGAGAAAATTGCTAGGAAAATTAATGAGGAGAATCCTAGTTCGATAGAACTCTTGAGAGAGAATCACAGCAAGTTTTCTAGAGAGAAACTTTAGTATGTTTCTATACAGGATCCTAGCGAGACTTAGCGAGAGAGAAAGTGAGAATGTTAGGTGGATATTTGAGCTAATATAAACCATGTGCTGAATTTAAAATTAGGTTTTTGATTAATAGAGATAATCTTATATGATATATTGTGCGTGACACTTGATACTTGTTATTTTTAGTATTAGAAAAACTAGTAATTCTTGGACATTAATTATTTTACAACCACACATTTATTTTTGCACACTCAATTCTATTGTTTGTTGGTCATCAAAATTGGAATTGGAAATTTGGAATTAATTCCAATTCTAACTGGAATTGGAATTTGTTGAGAGAGCACAAAATTTGTATATATTGCTTGTGTATGTAAATACAATGAGAGAATACAAATATATAGGAGAGAGAAGGTGAGAAGAAATCCTATACAAGATGTGGGACTAAGAAGAGAAGAAGGAAATACAATAAAGAAAGGGGCCCAATAATGGGCCTTTTACATGGGCTTTTCTAACACTCCCCCGCAAGCTGGAGCGTACAAATCGTATTCGCCAAGCTTGGACAAGCACTGATAGAAGAGGGTGCTGGAAAGAGCCTTAGTGAGGACATCCGCAACTTGTTCAGTCCCCGGAACATGCTTCAGGTCGAGCTTCTTCATTTGAACCTTTTTCCGGATGAAGTGACAATCAACTTTAATGTGTTTTGTTCTTTCGTGGAAGACCGGGTTCTTGGCTATATGTATAACAGCTTGGCTGTCACAGAGGAGGAGAGCTGAGGAAGGGAGCTTTACACCCAGATCGGTAAGAAGACTTTCAAGCCAAGTTAGTTCAGAAACCACCGAAGCCATTGCTCTGTATTCTGCCTCAGGTGATGATCGAGCAACGACCGCTTGTTTCTTGCTTCGCCAGGTAATCAAATGTCCTCCAAAATATGTGGAAAAATCACTGGTTGACCGTCGATCATCAAGGGAACCAGCATAATCAGCATCAGAATATGCCACCAATGTTGGAGCTGAAGATGAGGTTTTGTATACCAATCCTTGACCAGGAGCCGTTTTAAGGTATCTGAGAATGCGTTCAACGACCTGAAGATGAGATCTTCGAGGGGAATGCATATATCGACTGACAATAACAACAACGAAGGAAATATCCGGTCTGGTTACTGTAAGGTAGATCAATTTCCCAACGAGACGACGATAATATTCTTGATTCTGGAGTAGGAATCTGAGTCAGATGCCTGAGCGCACAACTTGTGATTTACATCCATTGTGGTGTCAATCGGCTTACAACCTGAATAACCAGCATCATGAAGGAGGTCGAGGCAATACTTCCGCTGAGAGAGGAGGAGACCATCCGGCCGTCTGACAACCTCAAGACCCAAGAAGTACCGAAGGGGCCCCAGATCTTTTGTTTGAAAAACTGTGCTCAAGTGTAGTTTGACCTCCTGTATTCCTTTTGGGTCGTCTCCAGTAATTATGATATCGTCAACGTATACTAACAGAAGAACCGTTCCCGTTGTTCGGTGACGAGTGAACAACGAGAAGTCTGCCGAGCTCCGAGTAAAACCAACCTCCCGAAGGGCCTTACTGAACTTGTCAAACCACGCCCGCGGGGATTGTTTGAGATCATACAGAGCTTTCATAAGGCGACAGACCTGAGACTCCCCCGTGGTCTCAAACCCGGGAGGTTGCTTCATATACACTATTTCCTGGAGATCGCCATTCAGAAAGACATTCTTAACATCCAGTTGGAGTAAAGGCCACCGACGATGGACAACCACAGAGATGAGGACTCGAACGGTGTTGAGTTTTACCACAAGAGAAAAAGTTTCTTCATAGTCAAGCCCATGTTGTTGGGTGAAGTCACGAGCCACCAGACGAGCTTTCAGTCGGTCAATTGTCCCATCAACAACATGTTTGATGACAAAGACCCACTTACACCCAACCAGTTTCTGGCCCGGAGGAAGGGGGGCGAGAGTCCATGTCTGATTGGCACAGAGAACAGCCATTTCCTCCTCCATGGCGGCCCGCCAGCCAGAATGTTGGAGCGCCTCCTGCACAGAGGTAGGAACATAAACCGAGGACAGTGAAGTAGCAAATGTCCGAAGGTGGGGAGAGAGGCGATGTAGGGAGGCAAAGTTCGCCATCGGATGAGCAGTAGAAGCGGGCACTAGATCAACAGGGAACGGAGAAGCTGAGGTCGAGGCCGACTGCATAGGGGCAACAAAATGAGGAGGGCGGCGAGTGTAGACACGGATAACAGACGGCTTGGACTGAGCAGGAGCTGGGTCAGGAAGAACCTGTGGAAGAGGCGTAGTAACGGGGATGACAGGTCGTGGGAGGGATGGCTGTAGAGGGGTCGGTGGTAGAGGACTGGGTAGAGGAGGAGAGAAGAAAGGTTGATCCTCCCGGAAGGTAACATCAGTAGATACAGAGACCTTCCGGGTAGTCGGGGAATAACACATATAGCCTTTCTGAGTACGGGAATAGCCGACGAAAATTTGTTTAGCCGCCCGGGGATCCAACTTATCCGTGGACGGACCCAGAAGATGGACGAAGCAGGTGCAGCCAAAGACCCTGGGTGTAATAGGGAAGGCCGGAGCGGAGGGAAAGAGGAGGCTGAACGGAGTGGCATGGTGGAGAACCGAGAAAGGGAGACAGTTGATGAGGAAGCAAGCAGTGGAGATCGCAAAGTTCCAGTAAATTTTGGGAACATGCATGTGAAGCATGAGGGAGCGGGCAACGTCAAGCAGGTGTCGGTTCTTCCGTTCGACAATGCGTTTTGCTGGGGGGTGTAGGCACAGGATGTCTGATGAATAATACCGAACTCCGCGCACAGATTAGCAAATTCGCGGCTAGTGTACTCGCGAGCATTGTCAGTGCGCAACATTTTTATGGTAGTGGAGAATTGCGCATGAGTCTCTAACACAAAAGCTCGGAATACGCGAGGAAGCTCGGAGCGATCACGAAGTAAGTAAATGCACGTCATGCGAGAGTAATCATTAATAAAGGTGATTAAGTAGCGATAACCGGAAATACTAGTAATTTTGAAAGGACCCCAAACATCGGAGTGCAGTAAATCAAAAGGAGCCGAGCTCCGAGTACAATGTGCGGGAAAAGAAGAACACGGCTGCTTGCCGAAAATACAAAAATCACATTGAAAGGGAGAAAGAGATACATCAGGAAGCGCCTTCTGGAGGACTGGCAGAGGGGCATGCCCAAGACGGTGATGCCAATCGACGGAGGAGACGGAGGAAAGGACGGTCGGAGAGGCATTGAGAAGGTTGATCCCGTTTTGCAGTTGACCCTTACCAATGGTAATCCGCGTCCGCCGATCCTGTATCAAAAAAGCAGATGAGGTGAATGTGACAGAGCAATCCATATCGTTAGTAAGACGGTCAACAGAAAGTAAATTAAATGGGGAGCCCAGAACATAGAGAGCCGAGCGAAGAGAGATGGAGGGGTTGAGGGAGATGTTAGCACAGCCGGAGACCAGAACAATCGCCCCATTAACCACGGTGATACACATCAGATGAGGAGCATCCGAGAACTTGGGCGGCCGCAGCGAGGTGATGTGATGAGTGACTCCCGAGTCCAAGATCCAGCGCGGACTGGAGGAAAAACAAGCCATACCTGCAGTGGAGGTGGAGAAAACATAAGCGGATGGAGGGCTGAGCAGTCCATGGAGTTGCTGTAGCTGGAGGCGAACAACCTCAAGGTCGGTAAATGTGGCAGAAGAGCCGTCAGCTGCAACAACAGCAGTCGGACGAGGAGTGTAGCCATGTTTCTTGTAGCAAACGGCCTCAGTGTGGTCGTCCCGGCCGCAATAGGAACACTTTGGGCTGCCCTGACCACCACGCTCCCTTCCGCGGGAGCCCGAACATCCACCACGAGCAGAAGACGGTGGGGGAAGTGAGGGGGGAAGTGTATGTTGGAGAAGGGCCGGAGAGGAGGGTGCAGGAGTATCCGGGGGCGGTGGCACTCGAAGGAGCATAGAGCAAACATCAGATAAGGAAGGAGTAGTGGCCGAAGCCAGAACCTGAGCACGGATACTCTGAAGGTGTGTCGGGACACGAGCCATCATCATAGCAATGCAAACAACCTCCTTTTGTGCTCGCTGAGCAGCAAGATCAGTGGTAGAAGGCTGATGCTGAATCCAAGCCTCCGCAAGAGTCTTAGCACGAGCAACAAACGATGTCATGTCCGCAGCCCCGCCAACATCGAGAGCCTGAAGATCGGTAATAATGTCATAGAGGTGTTGGAGGCTGTCCTTGCCGGAGTATAAGGAATGGAGCTCATCCCACATAGCGTTGGTCGTCTCATGGTACCTTATCATTTAGTAGGGCTCACCCTCCAGGGAATTGAGGAGCCACGCCTGAACACGACCGTCGTTGCGCAACCAGTCGTCGGTAGGAGGAGAAGGAGGTCGCTGAGTGAGATGATGAACAAGGCCTTTGGCCTGAAGAACTCGGCGAACCGAGTGCACTCATGGGATGAAAGTCTTCTTGCCAGACAGGGAAATGGTGGTGATCCACAGCTCATCGTGGATTTCAGGAGGAGCTGGGCGGTCTGTAGAGGGGTTAGCCGGGCGGTCTGCAGAGGGGTCAGCCGGGCGGTCTGCAGAGGGGTTAGCCGCCTGCCCGGTGGAGTCAACGGAGGATCCCATGTAGACCGGAGAGGCCGCAGCGAACATAAAAGTGGCGCGACGGGAAGACGAGGTCGCCGCGGGAGAGAACTCTTGCACGACAAGCCCGCGCGGTTTATAGACGAGGCCGCAGCGGGTAGTCTAGGCGACAAGAGCAGCGGCAACCACTGAGAGAGAAAGGGAGGCCGCGAACTGAGTGCGGATAGACAAACCGCACGGTCACAGTGAACACACTAGCGGTCAGGGAATGAGCGACAAGAGAGGTCGGCTCGAACAGAACACAGGATTAGACACAACGGTTAGGGAGAGAGGCCGCACGAGAAGGAGAACCGGCGAGAATGAGAACTCGAGCGGCAAGGAGAAGGCAGCAGGTAGGAGAAGCCGCGAGAAGAGGCCGCGAGTAGGAGAGCTCGAGCGGCAAGGAGAAGGCAGCGAGTGGGTGAAGTTGCAAGAAGAGGCCGCGAGTAGGAGAACTTGAGCGGCAAGAAGAAGGCAGCGGGTAGGAGAAGTCACAAGAAGAGGCCGCGAGTAGGAGAACTCGAGCGGCAAGAGGGGGGCGGCCTTCGCGCGAAAAGAAGAAAAAGACACGCGCAGCAAAGAGACCGCACGACAAGAAAGAAGCCGCAGCGGACAGAGAGAAACAGGCTGAACCGGGAGAGGGTCCCACGGGTCAGGGTGAGAAAAGGCTATAAGAGAGAGAGAGAGGGGAGGGGTGGAACCACGGGAGAGAGGGAGAGGAGGCGGGTAGACCGCAGGCAGGCCGGCGAGAAGAGCAGGAGAAGAGGAACCCGCAGATAGAAGCGGGTAGGAAAGGACAGGCCGCAGAGCAGTTTGCGGACAGGGGAGGAAGGCGGTCTGGGCGGTTAGAAGATGGGAAACCGCAGGGACCGGGAACCTGGCTCTGATACCATGTTGAGAGAGCACAAAACTTGTATGTATTGCTTGTGTATGTAAATACAATGAGAGAATACAAATATATAGGAGAGAGAAGGTGAGAAGAAATCCTATACAAGATGTGAGACTAAGAAGAGAAGAAGGAAATACAATAAAGAAAGGGGCCCAATAATGAGACTTTTACATGAGCTTTTCTAACAGAATTGAACACAAGTCCTACATCTACTTTCAATTCCGTTCAAGTGAACAGACACTTAGGTTACTGAAGAGTGACCACATCCTCTCTAAATTTGATTTCTCTTTAGTTTGCCAACTCTAGCATAAAGCAAGTTTTAAAATACAGATCCATCATTGGATACTCTTGGCATGTCAGCCTTAGTTGTCAAGGCGCGCGCCTAGGCGCGCCTGAGTCGTCGGGCGCACCAGGCGCAGCCCGCCGCGCCCCAGCACGGCTGAGGCGGGCGATGTGCCCCAGGTGCGCCCAGGCGCGCCCAGGCGCGCGCCTTACAGGCTCCCAGGCGCGCCTGGGCCTTTCAAAGTATTTAAATTTTTTTTTTTGATATGAGCAAAAGCATGATTTTTGACGCACCCGAGGCATCCCTAGATGCACTTGGGCGCCCAATTCGCTGAAATTGAGCGAATGGGGCGCCCAATTCGCTGAAATTGAGCGAATGGGGCGCCGAATTCGCTGAAATTGAGTGAATGGGGCGCCCAATTCGCTGAAATTGTGCAAATGGGGAGCTCAATTCGCTGAAATTGAGCAAATGGGGCGCCATATTCGCTGACATTGAGCGAATGGGGCGCCCAATTCGCTGAAATTGAGCGAATGGGTCCCCCAATTCACTCAATTTCCTCCCCCCCCCACCCAATTTTGTGCCTCACGTGCCTCAGGCGCGCGCCTGCGCCTTGCTCCTAGGCTCCAGTGGCCCTTTGCGCCTCGGTGCGCCTTTGATAACTTAGATGTCAGCACCTCTGTCGTCGTGGTACTCTAGGTTACACTAACTCTTATGGCTATATAATACATTATCCTATGTTAAATACTGAAGATTAATGGAAAATACTTATGCCTTGGTGAATTGATAAGAAACATCTCGAATCCAATGGTGGTGGTTCGATGAAGACGGGAAGTGCCGTAAGATCTGTACAAGGAGCTTCTGCGTGCAGGCATCTTGAATGGTATATTTCCTAAAGAGGTGGATGGGTAAATTAAATCTCACGTCAAAAATGAAAGAACAATTTTCTAAACTGCATACAGTAATCATTTCATTAAGTTCCACTAAACGCATAAATATTAAATTGATTGTGCATATTTAGAGATTATTCTACAAAGTACTTCTGTTGTAGTTCGGAGGATCTATTAATAGTATGGAATGAATGAAATTCTAAAGATGCCTCACTTCATTCAGTTCTGCCATACACTGCACTTTAAATTGGTTTCTGTTGCAATGAATTTTTCTAAAAGAGATTATTGATGCTCATAGCTAGAAACACGTTTATGATTACAGTTTCCTGCCTGATACTTGATATTGAGATGTGCATCATGATGATGAGTAATTGGGCCATGCCGATGATGAGCTAGTATAAGCTGAATAAGCATGATGCATAAAGCATCATGATGATGAGTATAAGCTGAATAAGCATGACCATCCATTTTCTAGAAGAACATGCTATAATGCATAATGCATCATATAAGTTATCTGTTGGATTGCACTGGAACAGAGATTTAGATTTTTGCACTCGGGGGATATCAAACACTCAGAACACTTGGATTGAGGTTAATGCTCAATTAGAATTATGCGTGTAGGTACCCTGTAGCACTAGAGCTGTCACGGTTCCTGTTCTACTAAGATCGTAAACCAAATCGCTAAGCTAACGGTTCTTCATGTTAGAATCAAAACCTTATTTGGTTGACCGGTTCCGGTTTTGATCCCAGCTCCAATGTAATTTTTGGTACCGTCGTCTCAACCGTTCCGGTTCCAGTTTAACAAGAACCAAAACCAAACCGACCTCTAATGATTCGATCTAGTTCTTTGTGGTTCGGTCGAGTTCCAATCGGTTCTATGTGTTACAGTTTTAATCATTTTATGACTCTATAATTTGAGTCATTAGACGCATTTACAAATATTATTATCTCTTTAAAATTGCGTATTTGAAAAAAATTGGAATTCAAATAGTTAGAGCAATAATTTCATGATTTCTTTAGTCTAAATATATTAAAATTGAACTAATACAGATATATATGCAATAATATCTGATTTGACACAATGAATAAAAAAAGAATGAGTAATATTGTATAATTACAATAAATCTGATCCAAAAAATTAATTAACATAATCATGGTCATTAGCATGACAACAAGTAACATTGTAACACTCGGTGTTCAGCAAAAATGGTAACCTTACCAAAGTACTTGATGAATGACAAGCGTATACATCAACAAAATACAGTATATGTCATCAAAAAATAGAGAATATAGTCATCAACAAAATTAAATAATAACCACCAAATACCATTTCTGTATGTTGACAGAGTTCATTGAGTAATTCAAATTAAACAAATGTTAGTTATATTTATAATAAAATAATCATCAAATCTTTTTCTTATCTAATGTCAGAATAAACACTGCCAGAATGAACACTGTCAGAATGGGGAGAAAAAAGCCTTCAACGATCGAGCAAGCAGAGTGAGAAGGAAGCCTTTGACGCAAAGGAGATGAGAAATGACCTAATGTCACACAACCTATATATGTGTGTTTGAATTTCGATGTAATCGGACTGCGCTGCAATCGGACCGCGTTGCAATCAGAAGGCTGATACAAATATAGTCGTATAATTAATAGATATATATTATTAATATTATAGAAATAATAATAGTAATAAATATATATTATTATAAAGAATAATAATAATAAACGGATTGTGGTTTAGTTTTGCTTCGGTCCGGTCCATATTGGGTCTAAAAATTCTGAAACCGCTCGAGACATTTATGTTGCGGTTCCGGTTCCGGTTCGAATAATAAAATGATGGAACCGCACTCGGACCATTGCTGTTTATGGTTCCAAAATTCAAACCAGAACCCGAATATTGGTTCAAGATCTCCTTATCAAAATGATGGAATCGCTCGAGTCTTTTAAATGATGGAACCGCACCCGAATAATTCACGAACGGTTCAGTTTGTGGTTTTAAGTGACTACTCTATGTAGCACCTCAACCTAGTTCGGACACATTTCATAAGCCCAGGTTGTTGAATCGTTAGACGCTCTTAGAGGGGGTGAGTAATGTTTTTATAAAATTTCTTTCTAATTAAATTTCACTCCAAAATATTCATTAAAATCATTTTGAAATTCAGAAATAAAATCTTCCTAAACATAAAATGTTTAAAACATTTATGATTTTATTTATATAAAAATAATTACAAAATTGTGATCTCTATAACGCTAGAAATCGAGGCAACATGTAGAAAAATACTTTTTTGGTTTTCTATACCCACTCTCCCTAGAGTCGGTTGACCTTATCCTATCTCTCCCTAGATAGGCCTCAAACCTCTCCTAGACCTAAACCCCAAGTCTAGTCGCTTGACATGCAAGGTGAATTTCTCCCTAAGTCGCACACGGACTTAGTCTTCACCATATGGTTGAATTTCTCTACCGTTATAAAAAATGTCACAAAAATAAAAGAGATTACAAGAGAATAATGAAGTGAATTTTTTGTGATGAAAAACTCCCTTTTGGAACTTTGAAGGTGATGTTGAAGACACGAGAGAGATTGTCGTTGTTGTAGCGTTTGTGTTTCTCGTAGAATGATCTTTAATGTAATCCACCTTCAAGTTCTCCTTTTGATGTTCAAGATAGTTGTTGGGATGGCTCTGGACGTCTGGGACGTGGCTCCACAAATGTATCTTCAAAGTTCTTATCTTGAGAAAGAATGAACGGCTCTTTATATAAAGTTTGCTACTACCGCCAGCAGTAGGTCCTACCGCCCCGCGATATCATTTTGGAAACCATTTTCATGTTGTCGTCTACCTGGATTGGAAGCCCTGCCTTCGTATTTTAGGTAACATCTATCGCGCCGTGATAAGCTTATCATGCCCGTTAGTGCCAGATTCGATCTCGTCAGATTTTAATATTTTGCTCTATTTAGCTCCTCAATCAGCCTGATGATTGTCGGGGTTGCCTTTTAGTTACTGCCGCGTGATAAGTGTTATCATCACACAATAATTGTTTACAAGTATAGCTTTCAGCTCCCGCAAAGATTTCGTTCAAATGCCTTCTGCCAGCTGTCCCATTGTAACGAACTCTACCTCCAACGGTAGAGTCTATATCTATGCGGCAGTACTCAGTTCAGAGCACAATATCCATCTTTTCATCCCAATCACTGTATCTTGTTCAATCTGATATTATACCTGTATGTCCTACACACTATATACACAAAACAAGTCTGATCAAATACATGATAGATTTGTTATTCTCAAGCTAAGTGATGCAGAACACATGTTATAACACAGATGCCACTTGTAATATGAAACAAACCAAGCAACAATACTAAAATTTATATTATTGCATGAAAATAATTAGAACACGATGAAAGTTAATGACTGGAGGTAAAGTTAAAGAAATACCTCAAATTTTGATCCACATAACTAATTAGAAACGTAAAGTACAATGAATCTAAATAATAGAAAAATTTAAACGATGTCTGATACATTTAAGTCCATAGACAAGTGATACAACAATGGAAAGGAAAGACAAACTAAATGCAGAGAAAACCTCAGAATCTTATCCTAAGAGAATTTCCCGACCTGAATTCCCTGGGAAAAATGCCCGCAGACGACGTAAGCCCATCTGGTGAGTAAGAAAATTTCTTCAAAATTACAATTTAAAAATAAAATATGCATGGGCACTTAGAAATATGCAACAATTGAATTTACGAACCATGATTTCTAACAAGGTAATTATGCATGCTTTTGAATAAAATAAACGGTAGTAACATAAATTTTGCTTTCTGTAATTGTCGCATTATGAGTTATGTTCAAAGTTTTAATTTCTTGAAATATAGTGTTTTTTGCGCTCTTAATTTCTTCCTAAAGTGTTGGTAAAACAATTTCATGTTCCTCTTATTAACTTATATTTCATGAACTTCTGAGAACATTATGATTATTGAGTTCCCGACGGCAATCGAAGGTTCCCTGACCTGAAATGTCCCATGGGCGGAACAGGTACTCTCATCTGGTTGTTTCCAAGTATAGAAATGAGGGTTGTCGAGCACATGTTTGAGGCTCATACAGTCTGTTGGCCCTATGACTATTGTTAGAAAAGACAATGTAAAGGCCCATGTTTCGGCCCTATGACTATTGTATTGTCTTCCTATTTGTTGTAGCCCACATCTTGGATTTGAGATTCTTCTCTCCCTATATATTTTACTCACATGTATTTACATACACAAGAAGGATATACAAGGTTTCATATTTTCGCCTAAGTGTTCTTCTACATGGTATTAGAGCCAGTGATCCGTCTAAGCGGTCTCTACTTTGTCTAACCGGTCTCTACTTTGTCTAACCGCACCTTCTTTGCGGTCTGCTGTCCTCAGGATCTTCAGCGGTTTTCCCTTTTCTAACCGCTGATTCTTCCTCTCTCCGCTCCGCTCCGCGGGTTCTCTTCTTCTACCCATAACTTTTTCTCTCCCGTGGCCTCTACTTCTCCTCAGTCTCTGTGGGTCATTTATAGCTTTCTCTTATCTGACCCGTGGGGACCCTTGGTCTACTCTTTGTGTGTGCCCGAGCCGCAGTTCTTGCAGTCTGTCTTCTCTTTCCTCTCTCTCCCGTGGAACCACCCCTTCTCGCACATTTTTGCACTCCTAGCCGCGAATCTCCGTCTTACCGCTGTGCTTTGCCGCGTGTCCCTCCTCTTCTCTAGCCACTGTTCTTCTCTTCGTGTTGCGGCCTCTTCTCTTCTTGTCTAGCCGCAATTCTCTAGCCACGCTCTCCAACGTCTCTCCTGGTCAAAGTTTCTTGAGGTTTGCCGCATGGTTTGTCTCTTTTCCGCGAGGTCTTTCCTTGCCCTTTGACCGGTTTGCCGCGCGGTCTGTCCCGAAGTTCTCCCGTTCTCGCTGCGGTCTCTTGCTCTGGCCGGTTCAACATCATCTTGGCGGCTGCTCTTCAGTGATCGCGCGGTCTGTCCCTCAATCCGCTGCAATCTGGTCCTTGACCTCACCATTGTTGGACACTGCCTTTGTTCGCCACGGTCTTGGTTTCTCTCAGCTCGCCGCAGTCTCTTCTCCGGACACGGCTTCTCAGACCGCTGTGACCTTCCCGGTTTGCCTGCTTCAAACCGCGCGTTGTCTTCTTTGCTCGCTGCGATCTTATCTCCTGTTTGCTGGCGGTTTCTCTCTCCTAGCCGCTACGACCTTCCTGCTCGCTGGCCTCTTATCACAGTCTTGTGCTTAGCCGCATCTTGTTAGCCGCGGATTGTGCTTAGCCGCGTCCTGCCCTTTTTCTTCTGGTGCCCGCAACTGCCCTTTGTTCTGGTTTGCCGCATATTTTTTTTGTACGCCTACCCGCAACCGATGCTGTTCGCTCGCTGCTACTACACCGTCATCTCTTAGCCGCGACTTATACTAGCCGTTGTGTTCTTGCAACGACTTCTCTTAGTCATTGTTGATTCGCTTGCTCACGGGTTGCGATTTCTCTGCTGTTCGCGGCCTCTCTGCTAGTCGTCGCTTGCCCGCTCCTCTGTTCGCCGAGGCTGTTCGACTGTTCTGGCTAGTCTTGCTCGCGTCTAATCTTTCTCCTGGCCGCTGCGCCGCCAGGATGGCCCTTATACAATGGCCGTACATGCTCCATACAGTGTTAAGGCTGACATTGCCGCTCTGCGAACTCAACTACAACGACTTCCAGAGCTACCTTGCCGCTCAACTGGATCTGTTGTGTCTATTTCTGATGGGGGTATTTCCTGCCTTACCCACGGTTCCTCCTAGATTCTGGATTCCAGTGCAACACATCATATTATCCCCACCAAACCTTCAAGATACTGGAACTCTTCGTATCCCAAGTTCATTACTGTTGTCAATGGGGACTCTACTCCAGTTGTTGGATCAGCCGACGTGACCCTTACCCCATCCCTCACTCTTTGCTCGGTTTTTCATGTTCCGGGCTCTCCTTTCAATCTCTTCTCTATTAGTTCTCTTATACACAATCTTGATTGTTGTGTGACTTTCTCCTGTAGCTCTTGTGTTGTGTAGGATCGTCGGATGCAGACTGTCATTGGTAGGGGATAACTAGTTAATGGTCTTTACACTTTGGACCACCACCCCACGCTTCTCCCCACTACAAGTTCTGTAGATTGGCATCGGCGTCCTTGACACCTCCCTCTTCGCATACTCTAGAAAGCTCTTCCAGACACGCTCCTCACTGACTTCACCTGCGAGTCCTGCATTTATGGCAAACACCATCGTTCTACCTTTTCACCACATTGTACTCGGAGCAGTGCTCTTCTTTTTTTGGTTCATTCCGATATTTGGGGACCCTATAAAACTGTCAGCTTCTCTGGTTATCGCTACTTCGTTACCTTCATTGACGATTACTCTCGTGTCACTTGGTAGTTTCTTCATGATCGCTCTGAATTGCCCAGTGTCTTTCGTTCCTTTATCCTTCTAACTCGTAATTAATTCTCTACAATAATTAAAACTCTCTGCACCGATAATGCTCGTGAATATACAAGTCATGCGTTTACCGACTTGTGCAATGAGTTCAACATTATCCATCAAACCTCCTGCGTCTATACTTTTCAACAAAATGGTGTCGCCGAACGTAAGAATCTCCACCTTCTGGAGGTCGCTCGCACCCTAATGACTCAAATGAATTTCCTTACCATATACTGGAATTCCGCAATCTATATGGCCTGCCATCTCATTAACCGCTTGCCCTCCTCTATTCTCCATTTTCAAACTCTTGTCTCCTTTCTTTTTCCCTCCACACCCCTAGTTGCAGTTATTCCTCGTGTTTTCGACTGTGTTTGCTATGTTCACAACCTTGGCCCCTCCACTTACAAGCTTGCCCCACATACAACAAAATATATGTTTGTTGGGTACTCTTCCACTCAGAAAAGTTATGTCTGCTACTCTCCCACTGATCAAAAGATTGTTACATCGGCCGACGTCACCTTTCTTGAGGACCAGCCCTATCATTCTCAACCCCTTGACCCTCCACTGCCGTTATCGTCCCCTCCTCTGCGGCCAGTTATTCCCGTTCCTTCGCTAATACCACCTCTCCTCCCCACGTCACTCCCACCCCAACCATCTAAGCCGCCTATAATCCATGTGTACACTCGTCGTCCTTCCTCTTCTGCTGCCCCAAACACGTTACCTTCTACTAATGACAATCTATGTTCCAATGATCCGGCGGCGCCTTCTACAGCTCACCCAATGGCAAATTATGTTTCTTTACATTGCCTGTCCCCGACACTTCACACCTTTGCTACTTCATTATCCTCTATTTCTGTCCCTAACTCTGTGCAGGAGGCTCTCCAACATCCGGGCTGGCGGACAGCTATGGAAGAAGAAATGACGGCCCTCTGGGCTAACCAAACATGGGATCTAGTTTCTCTCCCTCCTGGCCAGACTACTGTTGGCTGTAATTGGGTCTTTGTCATCAAGCATGCTCCTGATGGGACAATTGATTGTCTTAAAGCCCGTTGGTTGCTCGCGACTTCACTCAATAACAAGGTCTAGATTATGAAGAAACCTTCTCTCTGGTAGCCAAGCTCAACACAGTTCATGTCCTTGTCTCTGTGGCTGTGCATTGCCAGTGGCCCTTACATCAATTGGATATCAAAAATGTCTATTTAACTGACGATCTTCAAGAGACGGTCTATATGCAACAACCTCCCGGGTTTGAGACCACGGGGGAGTCCCGAGTTTGTCATCTTAAGAAGTCAATTTATGGTCTCAAACAATCCCCTCGGGCATGGTTCGATAAGTTCAGTAAGGCTGTTCGGGAGGTTGGCTTTACTCAGAGCTCGACAGACTTCTCTCTGTTTACTCGACATCGAACAACAGGAACGGTTCTTCTTTTGGTGTATGTTGATGACATTCTAATCACCAGAGATGATTCAAAAGGAATACAAGTGGTCAAACAACACCTTAGTTCTGTGTTTCAAACAAAATATCTGGGGAATCTTCGATACTTCCTTCTTTGAGATTGCAAGATGTCCCGATGGCCTCGTTCTATCTCAACGGAAGTATTGTCTCGACCTTCTTCAGGATGCTGGCTATTCTGGATACAAGCCGATTAACACTCCTATGGATGCCAATCATAAGTTGTGTACACATGCTTCTGATGCAGATCTCCTTCTTCTAATCCGGAATACTATCGACGACTCGTAGGGAAATTAATTTACCTAACGGTTACGAGACCGGACATATCCTTTGTTGTTGGGGTGATCAGTCGGTTTATGCATTCTCCTCAGATATCTCATCTTCAGACCGTCGAACGCATCCCGAGATATCTAAAAACTGCTCCTGGTGAAGGGTTGGCATACAAAACCTCCTCTTCTACTCCAACATTGGTTGCGTATTCAGATGCAGATTATGCTGGTTCCCTGGATGATCGGCATTCTACTAGCGGATTTTGCACCTACTTTGGAGGTTACCTTGTTACCTAGCGCAGTAAGAAACAAGTTGTGGTTGCTCGTTCTTCAGCTGAATACCGGTCAATGACATCTGCTGTATCCGAGCTTCCATGGCTTGAAAGTCTCTTAAGTGATATGAGAGTAAAACTTTCCTCACCAACTACCTTACTCTGTGACAGTCATGCTGCTATACACATAGCTAAGAACCCGGTCTTTCATGAAAGAACGAAACACATTGAAGTCGACTGCCATTTTGTTCGGGAAAAAGTACAAAAGAAGAAGCTGGAATTGAGACATGTTTCGGCTACGGACTAAGTTGCTGACATTCTCACTAAGGCCCTATCAAGTGCTCTATTTTATCAGTTCTTGTTCAAGCTGGGTTCCTACGACTTGTACGCTCCAGCTTGCGGGGGAGTGTTAAAGGCCCATGTTTTGATTTGTGTATTTTCTTCCTATTTGTTTTAGTCTCACACAATGATTCTTCTCCTTCTCTCCCTATAAAAGTATTTACCCAAGAAGGATATGTTTCATATTTTTTGGCCCATTTGTGTATTTGAGAGCAGAACCTCTTCCTTATATTATTTGTTTTAGTCTTTTTAATATTTTGTTTCTTGCATAGTTGCATTCGACATCCTTAATCATTCTTATTCTTACGTTACAACGTAACTATCCATGCATTGTTCTGTGTGTCGTATTATATTATTTATTTGACAGTTTTATGCAATAATAGGCTATGTGTGTCTTAATTTCATATGCATTCTGTAATAGTTTACATGATTGGTAGCACACAGCTACGAGTAATTCGATTTCATATACATCATTACGCGACCTAAACAATAAATCTATAACAGGTGATGTGTCTAGCCAAGATGAATCAAATTTCTTACCTCGGTGTTGTTGAGTTCGTACGCGCGGTACGATGTTTGTACACATGGCATGGCGGCATGATATACAACATTGTATTGGAAATTACGGAAGGCTTCTCTGATTTGCCACGAAGCGTATGCAACCTGAAATTTAACCGGAAGCCTAAGACAATTAATACGTGAAAGGAATAAATTTAGGGATCATTTCTTCCCTCTAGGGTTTGGTAGAAAACTAAAACTCCTTATAAATGTTGAATTGAAGCAAACAAAATATTAAAATGATGTAAGAAGAATAAAAAAAGGCTTTTACCTCTTCCACATCACGTCAAGAGTCTGCCGTCCTCTGATCGGAGAAGTCGGGATTCCAAATTCCTGAAATTAAACTCACCATTTGAGGAAAATGGAGCAATCTGCTTCTGAAAAGAAGAAAGAAGGCGAGGAAGTGAAATAGCGGGCTCACAGAAGGAATTGTGCGGTTCTACGCTGCACTCGTCGGCTAGGGTGGAGGAAACGACACCTTCTGCAGCCACTTGGAAGAAGGGGAGTCGATGAGGTTGCTTCTATCGAAATCAGCCGTCGTCGATCAGCTGAAACAAAATAGGATTCATCGTGGGTGTCGTCTGCGAGAGAGAGGAGCTGCGGTTTCATTTACGTGCGCTCTTCTGGAGGAGGGATCGATAGAAGTGGGAGAGTGGACCTGTTTCTTTATTAAAGGGGAATACAATTAGGGCTTTCTCTTAATTACCAATACGCTATTGTACACTAAAACTTTAGTAATTCGACAATGAGCGCACCCGCGAATCCCTAAATAGTGCCAAAATAAAGTAATAAATTTCCTCGTTAAATGATGTTATTTAATTCACCGATTACGTGCAAAATTATTCATAACAGTGTAAGTACATCGATTTAATGATGGTGCCGGTAAAAATTGCTCCCGATGAGATGCTGAATTTAAAATGAGAAATCGTGCAAATTTTGGATGTTACATGCCCTAGATTCTTACATGACAGGATGTTTCGGATCAATTGGTAGAGAATATAATAATAAATTTGGAAGTATCTTTTTATAAGGTAAAATTTAATGGAATTAAATATACGGGATTAGGAAAGTTATTGTTGAGAAAGCTCAAAACTTGTATGTATTTCTTGTGTATGTAAAAACAAGGAGAGAATACAAATATATAGGAGGAAGAGAGAGGGAATAAATCCTATACAAGTTGTGGGACTAAAGAGGAGAGAACAAAAATGGGCCCAAAAGATGGGCCCAATACATGAGCTATTCTAACACTCCCCCGCAAGCTGGAGCGTACAAATCGTATGCGCCAAGCTTGGACAAGCATTGATAGAAGAGTGCCTTGGAGAGAGCCTTTGTGAGGACATCCGCAACTTGTTCAGATCCTGGGACATGCTTTAGATCGAGCTTTTTCATTTGAACTTTTTCCCGAACGAAGTGACAATCGACTTCAATGTGCTTTGTTCTTTCGTGGAAGACTGGGTTCTTGGCGATATGTATAGCAGCTTGGCTGTCACAAAGGAGAAGAGCCGGTGACGGTAATTTTACACCCAAATCAGTGAGAAGACTCTCAAGCCATGTCAGTTCTGATACAACAGATGCCATTGCCCTGTATTCTGCCTCAGCTGATGATCGAGCAACGACCGCTTGTTTCTTGCTTCGCCATGTAACCAAATGTCCTCCAAAGTAGGTGTAAAAACCACTAGTAGATCGCCGGTCATCAAAAGAACCAACATAATCAGCATCTGAGTATGCCACCAAAGTTGGAGCAGAAGAAGAGGTCCGGTAAACAAGTCCTTGACCAGGAGCTGTTTTAAGGTACCTGAGAATACTTTCAACAGCTTGTAGATGAGATCTTCGAGGAGAATGCATGTATCGACTGACAAGACCAACAACAAAAGAAATATCTGGTCTGGTAATCGTGAGATAGATCAATTTTCCAACGAATCGACGATAATATTCAGGATTCTGGAGAAGTAGATCCGAGTCAGATGCCTGGACGCACAACTTGTGGTTTACATCCATAGGGGTATCACTTGGCTTACAACCTGAAAGACCAGCATCATGAAGAAGGTCAAGACAGTACTTCCGTTGAGATAGAGTAAGCCCATCCGGTCGTCTGACAACCTCTACACCCAAGAAATATCGTAGAGGTCCCAGATCCTTTGTCTGAAAGACGGAGTTTAGATGTCCTTTGACTGCCTGTATCCCTTGTGAGTCATCTCCTATAATAATGATATCGTCAACGTATACTAACAGAAGGACCGTCCCTGTTGGTCGGTGACGAGTAAACAGCGAGAAGTCGGCCGAGCTTCGAGAAAAACCAATATCACGGAAGACCTTATTGAATTTTTCAAACCATGCCCGTGGAGATTGTTTGAGACCATACAGAGCCTTTTGAAGGCAGCAGACCTGAGACTCCCCCGTGGTCTCAAACCCGGGTGGTTGTTGCATGTACACCGTCTCCTGGAGGTCCCCATTTAGGAAAGCATTCTTGATATCCAGTTGAAAGAGGGGCCACTGATGATGAACAACTACAGAGATGAGGACTCGAACGGTATTGAGCTTGGCGACCGGAGAGAAAGTTTCCTCATTGTCGAGTCCCTGTTGCTGGGTGAAACCACGAGCCACGAGAGGAGCCTTTAGACGGTCAATTGTCCCATCAGCAACATGTTTGATGACAAATACCCACTTACACCCAACCGGTTTCTGACCCGGAGGAAGGGGAACGACGGTCCATGTCTGGTTGGCCTAGAGTGCAGACATTTCTTCCTCCATGGCTGCCCGCCAGCCTGGATGTTAAGGCGCCTCCTGCACCGAGTCAGGAACAGCAACCGAAGAGAGAGAAGTAGCAAATGTGTGTAGAAGGGGAGAGAGGCGATGAAGAGAGACGTAGTTAGCCAGAGGATGAGCAGTGGAAGACGGTACCTGATCAGCAGGATGCGGAGTATCTGTGGTAGAGGTCGTCTGCAGAGGGGCAACGGAACTGGGAGGGCGATGAGTGTAGACACGGATAACATGTGGTTTGGAGGGAGCAGGAGTCGGTGCAGGGGAAACCGCGATGATGGTGTAGTAGCGGGAATAACTGGGCGTGGGATGGATGGCGAGAGAGGAGGTGGGGTTAGATCAGTGGGTAAAGGAGCAGGAAAAAATGGTTGTTCTTCCCGGAAGGTAACATCAGCAGAAACGGAGATCTTTCGAGTAGTTGGAGAGTAACGAACATAGCCCTTCTGGGTGCGCGAATAACCGACAAAGATGTGTTTAGCCGCCCGGGGATCCAACTTATCCGAGGATGGCCCTAGATGGTGGACGTAGCAGAAGCTGCCAAAGACACGCGGCGGTAGAGGAAAAGCCGGAGTGGAGGGAAACAATAGGCTAAACGGAGTAGCATAGTGGAGGACGGAGGAAGGGATACGGTTGATGAGAAAGCAGGCAGTCGAGACCGCAAAGTTCCAATAAGGCTTGAGAACATTCATTTGAAGCATGAGAGAGCAGGCTACATCAAGTAAGTGACGGTTCTTCCTTTCGGCAACACCGTTTTGCTGGGGCGTATAAGCAGAGGAGATTTGATGTAGAATCCCGAATTTAGAACACAAAGCGGTAAACTCGTGGCTGGTGTACTCACGAGCATTGTCGGTGCGTAGAATTTTGAGGGTGGTGTGGAATTGTGTGCGGGTTTCGAGGACAAATGCCCGAAAAACACGGGGAAGTTCGGAGCGATCACGGAGTAAGTATAGCCACGTAGTGCGAGAGTGATCATCAATAAATGTGATGAAATAACGAAAATCAGAAATACTTGTAATCTTAAAAGGGCCCCATACATCAGAATGCACTAAATCAAAGGGAGCAGCGCTCCGAGTACAATGCGAAGAAAAAGAAGAACGCGGCTGCTTGCCGAGGATACATGAGTCACACTGAAAAGGAGTAAAAGAAACATCTGGAAGAGCCTGCTGGAGGACCGGCAGAGGAGCATGTCCAAGGCGACGATGCCATGCAGTGGAGGAGACTGAAGACAAAATGGTGGGAGAGTCGTCGAGAAGGTAGAGCCCGTTTCGCAGCCGGCCTTTACCAATGGTAGTCTGCGTCCGCCGATCCTGTATAACAAAGGAAGAGGAGGTGGATATAACAGAACAATCAAGATCACTCGTAAGACGTCCAACAGAGAGTAAATTGAACGGGGAACTCAGAATATGAAGAGCCGAGCGAAGGGAGATTGATGGGCTGAGAGAGAGATCTGCCGAGCCGGACACGAGAACCAGTGCCCCATTAGCCACAGTGATAGACTTCAGATAAGGAGAATCCGAGTACTGGGCAGGCCGTTGCAAAGTAATGTGATGAGTGACACCAGAGTCCACAATCCAGCCCAGGCTGGTGGAGAGACAAGCATTACCTGTGTTGGAGACGGAGACGATGGAGGCAGATGGTGGGTTGAGCAAGCCCTGGAGATGCTGGAGCTGAAGACGGACGGTCTCAAGATCAGGAGGACTGGCGTCAGTAACAACAGATGCCGTCGGACGAGGAGGATAACCAATTTTCCTGTAGCAGGTCGCCTCAATATGACCATCTTTCCCACAGAAAGAACACTTCGGCCGACTCCGGTCACCACGGCCACGGCCCCGAGAGCTCGATTGTCCCCCCGAGCAGAAGTAGAAGGGGATGGTAGGAGCGGAGGGGCCTGCTGAAGAACGGCCGGGGGGGAAGGAGCAGGTGTATCCGGAGGAGGTGATACACGGAGAATCATGGAGCATACATCAGAGAAAGATGGTGTGTTGGTAGAAGCCAGAACCCGAGCACGAATGCTTTGAAGATGAGATGGAAGACGACCATTATGATAGCAATGCATGCGGCTTCCTTCTGAGCGCGCTGAGCAGCAAGATCATTTGTGGGCGGCTGATGCTGGATCCAGGCTTCAACAAGAGTTTTAGCCCGAGCGACAAAAGAGGTCATATCCGAAGCCCCAACAACGTCGAGTGCAAAGAGGTCAGTTAGTATGTCGTAGAGTTGCTGAAGGCTGTCGCGGCCTGAGTATAGGGAATGCAGCTCATCCCACATAGCCTTGGCGGTGTCGTGGTACATAGCCATCTGATAAGGCTCACTATCCAATGAATTTAGGATCCAAGTCTGGACGCGACCATCATTGCGGAGCCAATCATCGATAGTAGGAGACGGAGGTGCCTGAAGAAGGTGAGGCAGAAGGCCCTTGGCCTGAAGAACCCGTCTAACTGAGTGCACCAAGGGATAAAGTTTTTTTTGCCAGAAAGAGAGATGGTAGTGATCCTCAGCTCGTCACGGACTTCAGCAGAGCAAACCGGGCGGTCTGTAGGACAAGCCGGGCGGTCAGTAGGCGGACTGGCCGCCGAGCCAGTGGAGTTACCCGAAGAACCCATTAGCAAACCACATAACCAAAAACAGAGGGAGACCGCCGCGAGAAGAACAGGAGGCCGCACGACAAGGTCGCAGCGGGAAGGACAGGAGATAACCGCGACCAAAATGCGGGAAGGTAATAGTCCGCACGGTCACGCCGGACACCAGCGATTTGTTAGATCGCGACCAAAATGCGGAAAGAGAGGAGTCCGTACGGTCTCGGTGAACACAGCAGCGGTCAGAGCGCAGGAAGCCGCGAGAACTCGAGCGGCAAGAAGGGAGAGAGACTGCGGCGGACAGGAGCAGTCCGCAAGAGAAGGGGCTCGCAGCGGTTAGGATAGAGAAGCGCTAGCCTGCAGCGGTTAAGGCAGGAGCAGTCCGCAAGGAGACTGCCGCGAGGAGGAAGAGGAGAGCCCGCAACGGGGAAGGAGGAGTCCGCGAGTAGAGAAGCTCGTGCAGACAGAAGAAGAGACCGCGCGGTCAAGAGGAGGAGAGGAGCTCGCAGCGGATTAGAAAGGAGCTCGCAGCGGATAAGAAGAGACCGCGTGGTTGAAGAACTCAAGCAGCAAGGAAGGAGATCGCAGCGGACAAGATGAGAGTCTGCAGCGGATAAGAGAGGTGGCCCCCACGGGTCAGAGCAGAAGATGGCTATAAGAAGCCTGAGGAGGGTGGAACCACGGAGAGAGAGAAGAGAAGCGGATGCAGAAAGTGTAGTCCGCAGAAGCCACGCAGATAAGGGAAGAGCGGACAGACCCGCAGGCCGCAGAAGATGAGTCCGCGGAGAAAGGCGGGTAGGCGGGAAGGCGGGAGATCGCAGAGCAATCTGCGGACAGGAAGGAAGGCGGTCTGGGCGGTTAGAAAAGGGGAAACCGCAGGCTTAGGACCGATCCCTCTGATACCATGTTGAGAAAGCTCAAAACTTGTTTGTATTTCTTGTGTATGTAAAAACAAGGAGAGAATACAAATATATAGGAGAAAGAGAGAGGGAATAAATCCTATACAAGTTGTGGGACTAAAGAGGAGAGAACAAAAATGGGCCCAAAAGATGGGCCCAATACATGGGCTATTCTAACAGTTATCATGTATTTGTGCGTTCTCCATTTTTATGTATCTTTATTTTCACTGTGATAATTAGGTTGGTGGTGTATTTGTTAGCTTGAGCTATCATAGGGTGGATGTTGATTGCTTATTCTTATAGTTCTGTTTGTATAGTCAATATGTTATTCCCATGCATATCTATTTGCAAAGCTGGCAATTATAGATGCATTCATTGAACCTTCCAAAAGAAATTCCAAATCTTCAGAGATAAATTTATGAATCAGTAGGAGAATGGCTCTTATGGTATCAATTACAAGATTCTTTCTTTTCTTTTTTCCTTTATATTTCCCTTGCTTCTATATAAATTAAATCCAGTTAAATAAATTTTTTTATTTTAAATCAGAGGTGTTCCAACCTATACAGAAAATTTATACTTACTGTGGAACTTTCTTATGCTTAATACACTTGCATAACATTTGCATTTGATAGGATCAAAAATCTGTCAAAGAACCAACAAGGCTGTTTGAGAGTATGGTTGTTGTTGGGTTACATTCAAATACTGATCTCAAGGCACTTGAGAAGGTGGCATTGGGAAGAAAGAATAGTGGTTTAAAGATATCGAGAAATATACTGAAAGGTGATGACCAAGTTGGAGCTGAAATCAGCATCGAGCCACAGGTCCTCCTTCGTAGATGTAACACAAATTGTGTTTTTTTACTTTCTCCATTTCATTTTCTCTAGAATAAATTAATTTGCAAATGTTTATCTTAGCTTTTTGTTAAAGGAATGTCTTCTTAGCCGTCTTCTTCAAATTTGATTTTCACTATACTATTTTTAATACATCATTATATCATTTTACTGAAAGTTGCTTGGTTTATTTGTTCATTTTTGTGGTTTTCAGGTTCTATTTGTGTATCCTCCAGACAAGCCATTACCATTGAAGTACAAGGATCTCCTTTCCTATTGTTTTCCCGGTGGACTGGAGGTTTGGTCATCATTTTTGAAATACTTGTTTTTTTAATGTAAACAAAGTTGATAATTATTCATTCTTTCTTAGCCCGAATTAATTAGGTATTTATTTTCTTTTATGTACTTCTGTAAATATACTGAGAATGCTCATAGTTTGACTCATATTATGTCATATCGCATGACGGGTCCGCCAACTGTTCTGCTCAAACTTATTTAGGCCTATCCAGATTCAATTGAATATTTTCTTGGGTCGGCCTAAGAAGTGGATCCTTCAGCTGCGGGTTGATTTGATATGAGTTCATTATATCATTGTATCTTTATTTCTTGGGATCTTTGTCTTTACTTTCCGTGCTCTTTTGAGAAATTGGCATCCTCCTAAAAATAGGAGAGTTGTAGCCCAATGTTGTTAAAGGCGTGCCTCAGCACGCCTAAGGATTCAGACTCAAAAGTTTGCGCCTTCGTGCGCCTTTTTTGAGCCTTTGGACATTAAAGGCGCATCGCATCCGAGTGTGATTTTTATTGTAAATCTTTTTTTTTCAAAATAATAAAAAAATAATGCAAGAACTCTATAATTTTTATATGATTTAGTGTGTTTGAAACATAATCGATCGTTGAGACTTAGATATGACGCAAGTGACCATATTGATTTGAGTTTTTAAGAGATATAAATGATAGTAATGAATTATTAATGAGTAAAATTTATGAAGAATTTGTTCAAGATGATGAACTGATGTTTGATGCCGATTATTTAAAATGAATGTGGTTGCGCCTTACCTTCTTCAGGCGCGCGTCTGCGCCTTGAGCCTTACGCATACACTCCAAGACCCCTTTGTGCCTTGGTGCGCCTTGCGCCTTTAATAACCAAGGTTGTAGCCCGTTTAGATTATTTTGGAATTCTTTATCTTGAATGTTAAAGGAGGAGACCCATCACCTAAGGTCGGGCACATCTCGGTAGTTTTTTCTTTCTCACGTTCCCTTTGTCCTCAATTGATTACCATGGCTATCACCTTTATGCATCTTTTTTCTCTTCATCATATTGAATTAAGGTTATACCAAATTTTTGGCTCTCTTTAAATTTTTCATCCGTGTCTATTGCAGTAATGCATAAGAATTTATAAATATTTAAAACCATTCTCCATTCTTTAGAATAAGCACTGTTCTTAGTGGGGTTACATGTGTGCACCAATAAATCGTCCTTGTCAAGTGAAAGGGTGAAACAGGGAAGAAAGGATTATAAATGTTGCCACAGAAACAGCATAACCTTCTTTTGTCAGTTAAATTTTTTATCAGAGTGCTCTGATAAATTACAAACATCATTCATGATTCGGCTTCTCCTGTCAGAGCAACCCACCTTTCTTCCTCCCTGCGTCCTTCAATCATATCTGTTACTTTTATTTTTTTTGTAGTGATTTTGGTTATATTGTCAAATAAATGGTGGTATTGTGTTTATTTTAGCTTCCCTTGGCATATCATTTCTCCTTCTGAATACTGCTGAGTGATATCATGCTATTCATAGTACTTTTTTAGATGCTTTACAATATGCATCATAGGAATTTATTCTTTCATCGGGTACATGAAACTCTTGATGTTTATGTACTTGTTTAACGTTTTAAAGCCTCAATGCAACCTCCATAGACCGCTACCAAATGAATCGAAGTAAACTAAACTAGATATGTATTCATAACTTCTTATAAGCATAACATGACTTTAGCCGGTTCCACGGCAACAGTAATCTATCGGTTATATTATTACGAGTCTTTAGACATGAAGTCGAGTTATATCGAGTTGTACGAGTCAAGTCCTTGTTATCGAGTCAAGTCATCCTGAGTCATTGTGTCGATTCTCGTCTAGTGATTTGTAATATTATATATAGACACCCTTGGGTCATGAGATGGGAGGAAATGAATTAATCCAACTTTCTTTTTATCTCTCTAAGTTTTCTCTCTCTAGTTCTTTCTCCTTCCCATTTCTAAGGTTTGGGTTGAGCATGACTCCTTTTCTTCCTCTGCCCTCGCATTCTTTGCGGATTGAGCTTGGCTCCCCTCGTATTTCCGCATCCACTCCCACCACCGATGGTGTTATGGGCTAGGCTTGTAACATCTTGCGACATCTAACATTTTTGTTAGAAAACAATCTTGTAAAGACCCATTTAGCGGCCCATTACATGCCCTCTTCTTCCTCATGTAATAGTCCCACATCTTGAAAAAGGGATTACTCTCTATCCTCTCCCTATATATTTGTACTCATACTTGTAATTTGATATTCAAGAAGTATATACAAGGTTTACTACATTATTCTATATGGTATCCGAGTTGAACTGATCCTTCCTGCGGTTAACCTCTTTCTGACCGCCGACCTGTTCTCCTATCTCTTTCCTAACCACAATCCTTTGTGCGGCTTCTTTTCCTCTAACCACACTCCTTGTGCGGTTTCTCCGCTTTCCTAACCGCAATCCTTTGTGCGGATCCCTTTTCTTAAACCGCAACCCTTATGTGGTTTTGCTTTTCAACTTCCTCCCTCCCGTCTCATCCCCACATCTCTCCCTTTTATAGGGATTTGTCTGGGCCCCACTCCGATTCAGACCGCTCCGGTCTCGTTCCACTGCTTCTCGCGAACACGAAGTACTATTGGTAAAGGGCGACTGTCGAATGGGCTGTATCTCTTGGACGTTCCACCCACCATTCTCTCCGCAGTCTCCACCGTTGATTGACATCGCCGCCTTGGGAATGCACCCCTCCTGATTCTCAAGAAAACTCTTCCTGATGTTTCATTGCGAGAGTTTACTTGTGAATCCTATATCCATGGCAGACAACATCGTACTTCCCTCCTACATGTACCCGGAGTGCTACTCCATTCTCTTTAGTTCATTCTGATGTCTGGGGACCCTATAAAGTCCCTAGTGTTTTTGGATATCGATATTTTGTCACCTTTATTGATGATTAATCGCATCTCACTTGGTTGTATCTACTTCATGATTGTACTGAACATCTCTTTTTCGTACTTTTCTTACTGAGACGCGCACACAGTTCTCCACTAAGTTAAAAATCATTCGCACCGACAATGCTCGCGAATATACCTGTCGCTCCTCAAATTTATTCACCGAGTTTGGCATGCATCATACATCAAATCTCGTGTGCTTATACCCCCAGCAAAACGGAAAATTTTATGGTGCCACCGTGGTTCATATAGCTATGTGTCTCAATAAATAACACCTTCTTAACCGCGGGGCCCACTGCCAGAAAAAATAATCCGCCGTTTTCTAGCACGCCCCAGTTTCGTCGTTTAGGGTTTCGGATTCCAAAAACCACGGCAGTACACCCCGACAGCCGCGTTACTCCCTCCGGTGATCCAGTAGCCGAAAATATACTCTCCCCGAAGACCTAACGGCACAGAACTTTGTATTTTTCTCGGCATTTTCTGGTTGCGATGACAAGGACCTTGTTTTTTTTTTCTGTATTGAGGGGACCCTTACGGCCGAAACATAGCCGTAACAGTAGTTTTCGACTGTATAAATATCGTATCACAGAAAAAAAGGCAGTAATATATACTTACCTTTAAAGCTGAACGAAAAGAGTATATACTGCTGTAATATATATTACAACAGTCATTTACAAACGTAATAATAAATTACGGTAGTAACACTATCGTAAACTAAAATTACGATAGTAATTGATACTGTAATTTCTGTTCGTCACTTACATTGTCGTCTGCTCTGAAAACTTTCCTCGGTGACGACTTCAAGTTTCTTCATCATCTGCCATGTTTGCGGGGAATGAAGACCTTTACGACAGCGGCGAGACCGGTGCTGGAGGAAGAAGGCGACGGTGGAAGGAGGAAACCTAGAAGGTGATTTAATTTCGAAAAATCTAAAGAAAGGGTTGGGCGGGAGGAATTGGCGGACTGTGAAAAAAGGCAGTGAGCCCCGCGGTTAAGAAGGTGCTATTTATTGAGGCACATAACTCTATGAACCTCAGTGGCACCATAAAATTTTCCCAGCAAAACGGTGTGACCGAGCGCAAGAATCGTCACCTCCTCGATGTCGCCCGATCACTAATGTTTCAAATGCAAGTGCCCACATATTACTGGAATTTTGCAGTTTCTACTGCCTGTCATCTTATCAACCGCATGCCTTCTTCCGTTCTCGACTTCGCCTCTCCATTTAGTCTCCTCTTTCCTTCCAAAGAGCCTTTCTCTTTCACACCTCGTGTCTTTGGATGTGTATATTATGTTCACCTTCTTGGTCCGTTTACTGACAAGCTCGCTGCTCGCGCTACAAAATGTATGTTCGTTGGCTACTCCCACACTCAGAAAGGTTATGTCTGTTATTCTCCTTCTGACGACAAGCTGATTGTTTTGGTTGATGTAACCTTTCTTGAGGATCAACCATTCGACTCCTATTCTTCCATCCCGTCTCCACCATCCACTCCCGCTTGTCCTGTCGTCCCGGTCACGACTCCTCTACCTCCTTCACCTCCACCACCTCTTCGTGTCTATACTCGTTGTAAGTCCAATAATGCTTCCCTACAGCTCCCTTCTACCGATGACACCCCGCCGCTCGCTGATCCAGCATCACCCTCTACGACTCATCCCTTGGCGAATTACATGTCTCTACATCGCCTCTCTCCGCCACTCCAAAAATTTGTCGTCTCTTTTTCCTCAATTTCTATTCCTAACTCTATGCAGGAAGCGCTTCAGCACCCGGGGTGGCGGGCGGCCATGGATGATGAAATGACTACCCTCTGGGCTAACCAAACTTGGGATCTAGTTCCTCTTCCTCCTGGCCAGTCCTATGTCAGTTGCAAGTGGGTATTTGTTATCAAACATGCTGCGGATGGGACTGTTGACCGCCTAAAAGCTCACCTCGTTCCCGGGGTTTCACTCAGCAGCAAGGCCTTGATTATGAAGAAACTTTCTCCCCGGTTGCGAAGTTGAATACCGTTCGGGTCCTGATCTCCTTGGCTGTCCATCGTCAGTGGCCCCTCCATCAGTTGGATATTAAAAACGCCTTTCTCAATGGCGATCTCCAGGAAATTGTTTATATGCGCCAGCCTCCTGGGTTTGAGACCACGGGGGAGTCTCTTGTATGTCATCTCCAGAAGTTTATATATGGTCTTAAACAGTCCCCGCGTGCTTGGTTTGAAAAATTCAGTAGGGTGGTTCGCGACGTTGGTTTTACACGAGGCTCGAATGACTTATCCCTCTTTACCTGTCATCAGCCAACAGGCACTGTAATTCTCTTTGTGTATGTTGATGATATTCTAATTACTGACAACGACTCTACATGGATACAACAAATCAAGCAACATTTGAACTCAACATTTCAGACGAAAGACCTGAGAAATCTTCGATACTTCCTTGGGCTTGAGGTCGCAAGACGACCTGATAGTCTCGTCTTATCCTAACGGAAGTACTGTATTGACCTCCGTCAAGATGCTAGCTACTCAGGGTGCAAACCTGCGGACACCCCTATGGACTTAAATCGCAAGCTTTATGCACATGGTTTCTGATTCCGACCCATTGCTTACAAATCCAGAATACTATTGACGCTTGGTGGGAAAGCTGATTTATCTTACGGTTACTCGACTTGATATCTCATTTGCTGTTGGGGTTATGAGTCGTTTTATGCATGCACCTCGGACATCTCATCTCTAAGCTGTTGAGCGCATTCTTAGATATTTAAAGTCTGCTCCGGGAAAAGGGCTCATTTACAAACCATCTACCTCTCTATCTCTTGTTGCGTATTCTGACGCTGACTACACAGGTTCTCTTGATGATAGACGTTCCACAACTGATTTCTGTACATATTTTGGCGGACACCTTATTACCTGGCGTAGCAAGAAACAGACCGTTGTTGCTCGCTCGTCTGCTGAGGCCGAGTACCGTGCTATGGCTACTGTTGTATCTGAGTTAACCTGGCTTGAAAGTCTTCTTAATGATTTGGGACTCAAACTCTCATCACCGGCGATCTTATTTTGTGGCAGTCAACTAGCGATACACTTTGCCAAGAATCCCATATTCCATGAACAAACAAAGCATATCGAGGTTGACTGTCACTTCATTCGATAGAAAGTTCAATCAAAGAAAATAGAATTGGAGCATGTTCCCGCTACATGACAAGTTGCTGACATCCTAACTAAAGCCCTCTCTCGGCCATTATACTATCAGTTCTTATTCTAACTTGGCGCCTACGACTTGTATGCTCCAGCTTGTGGGGGAGTGTTAGAAAACAATCTTGTAAAGACCCATTTTAGTGGCCCATTATAGGCCCTCTTATTCCTCATATAATAGTCCCACATCATGAAAAAGGGATTACTCTTTCTCTCCTCTCCCTATATATTCGTAGTCATACTTGTAATTTGATATTCAAGAAGTATATACAAGGTTTACTCCATTATTCTACAATTTTCATTAAAAATCATAAACTCGGGAAAAATATCAATGGTTTTGATGCTCCCACTTGTCATTCGACTTAAACTGGCTTAAATTGGTTTTGATTAAACTAAAAACTCAACCAACTTTCTACGTACGTTTTCATTGGATAAGCATATTATGTTACTACAGGAAAGAGCACAAGAAGTCTAAATATGGCAGCACATTGAATTTTAAAAGATTGGCAATGCCACTCTGTTAACTTGGTGGAATTAATCTTGATTAAACTTACAAATATGCAAGGGATAATTTTGAAGTTGAAGGAATCCTGGGTCGTAGATGTACCTATTAGTGTGGGTTATTTACTTCTTTGTCCTCCCTCAACGAAATTTTGTTACTACTCATTTTTGTATTTTTATGTGCATTTGGATGCTTTGCTTTGAGCAGATTGTATCCTACTTTATCGAACTTGTATTACTTACAGGTTCGTGCTGTTGAACGATCTCCATCTTTAAGTGAGCTGAATGAAATTATCCTTGGACAGGTGGGTTGTGAGTTGAGTTATATTGTATACTCTTTTTTTAAGAAAGTTGACTTTGGATTATGTGAATTTTTTTTTATTTCCTAGATATTATACTTGCACCACAAATCTAATAGTTTAAACCTGTCTGTGTGGATGCCTTTATCGACATGATGCTTAATTTGATTGTAGTTCGATTGTAATCTCACAATCTTTTTTATTTTTGTGCAGGAACATATAAAGCAAAGTGATTTGTCATTTGTATTCCGTCTACAGGTCAGTTGTGATAATTTATTTGCTTCATTTTTGTTTATTATTTTTCTTTTTGATTTTCCTTGTTTTCTTCTACATCTGAACTTATTTCCTTGTATGATGTTTACGTGGTTTCAAGCTACCGTTGTGACAACATGGTCAAGAAGTTATTGCAGCTAGATTTTAGTGATATTTTTGAGAATTAATTTAAAATTTGCCTCTTTCTCTTGGAATTATTTTCTATTTCTTTGCTGCTCTCGTATTGTTAATTTTTCATATATTAGAATTACTTTGTGGTCACGGGTTCGAGTCCTGGAAGCAGCTTCTTGCAAAATGCAGGGTAAGGTTTGCCTACATTTCACCCTTGTGGTGGGACCCTTCCCCAGACACTCGTTGCACATGGATGCTTTGTGCACCGGGCTTCCCTTACTATCTAATACACTCATTTGTGGTCATTTTCTTTTGAAATTTCACCCGCATCCATTCAGCCTTTTCAACTTCTGACGGTATGCGCATTCGTGCCCTTTATTTGCACATGTCATTATCCTTACATCATCCCCATCATACTTATTTTTGTTTGTTTCAAAAAAATGGATGGCATTAATCCTATATCTTGAACTTCTTCTCCCTGCACCGTGAATGATAGGAGATCTGGGAATAAAGATTGCACGTTAATAAAAATTAGAGATATACCCTCGCAAAATATGCTCACGCTAAATACTTCGGTGTTGGTTCCCCCCAAGTTCCCTTTCTAAATAGAGTTACAAAAGACTCACTAGGCATCCCTCTCAGACTCACTACTCTCCCTTATATAAAGGAGGATTTGCTAGTGACTAAATTCCCAATGTACCTATGGAGAGGGAAAATACATAGGACACAATATCCATGATGGTTTCCATCGTGTGTGGTCGCATACTCGCATCAATGCCGCACTCCTCAAAATAGGCTTTGTCCTCAAGGGTGAGACCTGGAGGGTCTATCCTTGAGCTCAAGGCCCTCAAAATCGGTAAGGGTGATGTCTTCATCTTTGACACCGAGTAGCATGCATAGTTCTTTATTCTAGCGTTTATGGGTGGAGATTAAGGTTGCTTGCAGCGGAAATAGAGATCATGTTTGTGAAGATCAAGGTACTCTTGGTGGAGATGGCGTACTGTAGTGTATTCGGCTTGGGTGGGAAGGAGGTAGAGGAGATGGCGTAATGCCCATTGGGGTTGGATTTTCTACTAGTAAGTGGGATGATGGAATGGGGTAAGGTGATGGGACTACCTGGGTGGGAGTTTAGGGAGTGTAATAGGCTGAGGCAGTGCCCGAAAGAGCATAAAACTCTTCTTCAGCAAATCTGGCTTGCTCCATGGAGTGAAAAAGAGTGTCTTGATTGAGGATGCGAAAACATGCCATTATGTGGGGTTATAACCCGGTGAGGAGTGTTAACAAGGGTTTGGAGGATGGCGGTTGGCACGAAAGTGCCATTAGAAGGTGGCATGCCGACAGTGGTTTAGACGTTGCGGGCGACGACTGAGGAGGTTTGTGGATCTCTCGCACAACTTGGATGTTAGACAAGGATGTCTTGACATGATCCATGAGACCAAAAAGGGTCACGACCGTGAGAGCTACATCGTGGGTATGAGCATCCATCGAGTGGGTGACGGGAATTAATTGGAGGCTTGTGGTCACAAGGGGAAGGAAGATCGAGGGGGATTGCGGCAGGCGTAGATGATGTTTGGTGTGAAAACTGTCATTTAGGTGGCCGATGAGGTGGAGGATTGCAGCTTGAAGGAGGGCGGCCGGAAGACCACCCGTCGATGGCCACATGAATGGTTGTCTGAAACTGGGTTGGGGATCGGTGGAGGACGACGCAATCTACTGGAAGTAGCGCCGTGTGTACGAAGAAGGCCACATGAGGCAAGTAGGGCTTGGATGTGCAAGGAAGTTTGGTACCGAGAGGCTCGTGGGAAGGAGGTCGCAAGAGCTGCGGAATACTGGGCCGGAATGCCCGTGCGGAGGCTGATGAGAACGGAGTAGGCTTCGTCGATTGGAAGTTGGGGGCATACATACTGCTAGCGGAACAACTAGCAGATTGTATCGATCTGCGGAGCGGCGAGTGGAACAAAATTGGGGAAAGGAAATGTTGCGTGGATATTGGATGGAGGCCGACAACCGAGGGCGAAGATCGCGACACAATAGTCGGTAGGTCGGCTTAGTTTATTTTGATTTATTTTATTTTTCTTTCTCCATTCTCGTTATTTTTTGTATTGATTTCAAATTTCTTAAACTTTCACCATATTTGTAAAAATTTGCATTTCTTCCTTATCTAATTATTGATTGTGTGCATTGTTTTTGGTGATCCTTTCCTTTCTTAACTTCAATTTCTTTTAGAATGCTAGAAATGTTTCATTTGGATATCTTCATTTTGTAGTTAATAGTTTGTCATGTGAAGCATGCTAGTTTGATTACATCTATATTGCATATTAGATCTTGGTTAGAACCATGGACCGCAAGTTTTGGTATTGGGGTTCAAGGTAACAAGGTTAGATCACAATGTTTGGTAAGTGCAAGACTTAATCTTAGGTTCAGTTAATAGAATAGCAAAAAAATGCAATTTAAGCAAAATCATTTTAATTATGATTCTATACAAATATACATAATTGCTATGGTGTTAGGGTTAAGATTGGTACATTGTATTAGAAGCATAATCATGCGATATTTTCAGATTGGAATATATGAATTAATGAAATCTTTGAATGGTATAACATTTTTTATATCTGCTAAAACAATGTTTTGTTTAAGAATTAATCTTAATAATTTTGTCTACTGGTTTAGTTGCATCTATTTTGCATGTTAGATCTGGACTGGAACCATAAACCCTAAGATTGTCTAGATCAGATTTAGTGCTAGGTATGAGGTTGTCACCATGTTTTGTAAGTGCAGGACTTAATATATTAGGGTCAGTTAGTAGAATAACAAAGATGTTGTTTAAGCAAAATCATTTTAACCATGATTATAGAGAATTAGACATAACTATTATGGAGTTGAGAATAATATTTGTACATTGCATGATTCATGATGCATTTATTAAATTGGATTATTAAACTAAGAAATGCTAAAACAGAAGTATTGATATCTGTTAATTTTTTTGTCAAAATGGATATAGAGTAAATTCTATTTGAACGAGTCTGACCCTCAATTACAATTTGCATATACTAATAATTTTTAAACTGAACTTATCATCCACGATGAATTAATTAAACTAATTTAACAAATTGATAGTACAATTTTGTGAAACCATCTGAAGACAAATCAAACAGAGGCTAATTTATTTTGCTTCTTAATTTGCAAATTCAAAGTAAAAACATTTTTGAGCACGTTAATTTCATCACAGTACCTTCAAATTTCTTAATGACAACTGCCTTCAAAACTGCCTGTTTTATTTGCAAATCAAACTGACTTGTCTGCTTGATTCCAAAACTGCATATTTTGTTATATTTAATTTTACCTATTTGGATTACTTTTCATTGAAGGGGAGCCTTGGCGCACCGGTTGAGGTGTTGCCGTGTGACCTTGAGGTCACGGGTTCAAGTCCTGGAAGCAGCCTCTTGTAAAAATTCCAGGGTAAGGTTTGCCTACATTTCACCCTTGTGGTGGGACCCTTTCCCGACCCCTCATTGTGTAGGGATGCCTTGTGCACAGGGCTGCCCCATTTTGGTTTACTTTTCATTAATGTGATTATCTGTCTATCATATTACTTTGTATTTATGTGGGCTGACAGTTAAAAATAAGTTTATGATATCTAGAAAATGCAAAAATTAAAATTGTCATTTTTCCCCTTTTGGAGTTTATTTGAGTTGAAATCATTTGCTTAGTTTTTCGTTACCCTTAATGATTATTTGTTATTCATATGCTTATTTCCATGAATTTTTTGTTTGATGTTTGATTTTAATTTATGACGTATTGACAATTACAAGTTTGTATGGGTCCCTACTATCTATCGTCAGTTATATCACACATGTTTAATTAGGAGTCTTTATGTATTTAAGTTCGAGTTGTATGAGTCGAATCGTAACGTTGTCGGGATCTCATCGGAGGTGGTGGTGGAGGTGTAGATACAAGGGAGTCGAGCTCACCTGAATAAGGACTAAGGATAAGAAGTGGGAAGAGGGAGCTATGCTCACCGAAACCCTAGCTTGAGAGAGGAGATGAACTTGGAGAGAGATAGTGAAAACTTAATTTAATTCATTGATACCCTCATACATGACTCAAGGGCCTATTTATAGACTACAATGGCATGAGTATTAAACATTAAATGAAAGAGAACTCTATATACAACAAGAACTTAAATACATAAGGAAAAATAATAAAATATCCGTGATATAACTGGCAACAGATAGTGGAGCCATAACTTTCCACACGTCCTTCCTTTTGAGCACGTCCTTAAGCTCGAACGAAACTCAGATGGCGTGGACTTCTGGTTCCTTCATTTCTCGCCAGAACATTTTCTTATAGCGTATTGCTGCAGGAAAGGCTATCTTAAGTGGAATGCTTATGTCGTGCCTGCGAATGTTCTGGTGTTAATGATGTTGCCAGAAAGGCTGAGGGGAGTGGGGTGGTTGGGTAATTGCATGATGATGACTGTCTGGCGGTTGTGGAGGGCCGAGCCTGACAAATAATTCTGTAGAAAGGGGACTACTATGACCAGGCATGACATGGTGGCCCTCACTAGTGGAGCAGAGCTCGAAGACGACCTAATTAATGACTGCGGATGAATCTGTAAAACAGAAGTCGCCGACAGAAGCCGGGGGTGCAGAATGGTGATGGTCGGCAACTTAACTGGTGTGGCGCTCAAAATACTGGTGAGAGTTGCATCTGGAGGCAGCCTGCATGGTTCACCAGTGGCATGACTTGCATCGATGTAATTAGCGGCCTTGGTGGAGCAATCGTTGGCGGTGGTGGGACACGATGAGTTGGGATAGAGGGGGAAGGGTCATTTACTGACTGGGATGACGGCTGCGCTGGTGGAAGCAAGACCCCGATGTGTCCCGACATCACGTATCAGTCGATGATGGCGGTGAGTCGCTACATTGAGACTTGATATGAAGCCATCGCAGTTGTAATTAATATATTTTGTCGAGTCGTTATGTGTATTTTTGGTCTTTTGTTGTTTCCCTTACTCAATATATATGAGTAAAGGGCTCATTATTATCATCAATATAATTTTTCTCACGTTTTTTGCTCTCAACTTAGCATCAGAGCAGAAAAAAACCCCAGTCTCCCCCGCCGACCTCATCCGCCGCCGTTCGACTCTTTCTTCGCGTTCGACTCCTCCGTTCGACTCCTCCGCCGACCTCTTCCCTCGTGTTCCTCCCTTTCTCCGCTGGTTTGAGGTTCCCTGGATGTTGATCCACGACGTTATCGTCGGCGGTTGCGCGCGCCGGGGTAGACCACTGCTCCTCCTTGTGACGCGCGTTGCCTTGCTGTCGACGAATCCATCCCTCTGCTTCTTGCGTCGAGGGTCCTTCATCGTGTTTGTGCTCGTCTTTGTATGCTTCCTCGACGCACCGTTGTGTATCATCTCCGACAGTTGACGTTGTCTTCCTGATCCGGCGTTGCCTGCTTCCAGATCCAGCGTCGCTGTTGTCGCTGCCTTCCAGATCTCCTCTGTCTTCTAGCTCTGGTTTTTTGCTTTCGTCGTGTGCTTCTGCCGCCTTCCCGATCCGGCGTCGACTGGTCTTCTTCTCCCTTTTTTCAGCACTGGCGACTGGCCCCCTTTCGAGATCCATTTTTCCTGAGCCCGTCTCCTTCTTGAGGGCTATCTTCAATAGGGTTTCCAGCCATGGCTATTGCCAGTGTGTTCTCCGACTGTTCTTCCTGCTAATCCATCATTGATGATTCTCCTGAAATGGTTGACTCTTCTACCTCCTCGCCAAGAGTTGTGATGCCCCCGATGAGTGACCCTCAGCGGACTCATGGCCACACTGGCTCTTTAAAGATCTCCACTGTGCCTCTAGATGGGACAAATTACCTTGAATGGTCCCGTGTAGCTCAACATGTAATTTACAGTCATTAGATGTTCAAATATATAGATGGGACGATCATGCCACCTCCTCAGGATGATCCGACTTGGAAACGTTGGGATTCTGAAAATTCTCTTGTGGTTTCGTCGCGCCTCCATTCCATGTCTCCTAAGGTGCTGATGGGCTCTGTCCGTGAGATTTCGACTCAGGCACACGAAACTTATTCTCAGATCGAAAATTCCACCCGGATCTATGAGCTTACACGTCGTATTCTGGAGTTGCGTCAGGTATATCCATGACGATGTCCACTTCTATGAGTTCGAGCGTCTCTCTCATGAATTAGACTACTTTGAGCAGTTTACTCCCGCCTGTACTGCCGATGTAGTTCTGTTGCAGAAAAAGGATGAACGATTCGTCTACATGCCTTTCTGATGGGTTTGAACATGGAACTGGATGCGGTTTAGACTACTATTCTTCATCGCACGGTTCGCACCCCTCTGCCATCTCTTCGGGAGGCCTTTAGTATGGTTCTTGGCAATGAAGACCGTCGTTGGACTCTCAACACGACTACTCCTGATCGGTCTGCCTTTACTAGTGTTGGTTGGGGAAGCTCCAACCATACCCACACTGTTCCTACTTGTGATTACTGTGGCCGCAGGGGCCACACTCGGGATGTATGTTTTAAGCTCCATCCTCACATTGCTCTACCTGGACCTAGCCGTGGTCGTGGACAAGGCCAGGGGGAGTTCTGACAGCGCGGTTCTCAACCTCATGATGCCGCCTACTCCACCGAGGTCTATGAGGAGCCCACGAGACATTTTACCGCGCATGAATTGGATGCTCTCTGTCGTCTTCTATAGTCCCAGCCGGACGCTACCTTTGGTACTTCTACCTCCTTTGCTACTGCTGCTATGCCCAATGCTAATGCTGCCTTGACTCCCCTATCTGAGTGGATCATTGATTCAGGCGCCACCGATTACATGACCGCCCCCTATTCAGGTTTTATTTCCTACTCCCCTTTGTTTGGCAAGGACAAGGTTATCTCCGCAAACGACACCATGTCCCATATTACGGGCAAGGGCAACATTTCATGTTCCCCTTCAATTTCTCTTTCTTCTGTCTTACATATTTCCTCTTTTCCTCGCATTTTACTATCAATTAGCAATATCACCCGATCTCTTAACTGCTCTATAACCTTCTTTCCCGACTCTTGTGTTTTTCCGGAACTGGGTACTTAGCAGATCATTGACAGTGGTAGGAACCGTGAAGGCTTGTACTACCTGGATTCTCAGACATCGTCTCATGCCCTCTCTTCTTCTGGTGTTACTGCTGCTGGTGCTTGATGCTGACACTTGCGTCTTGGACATCCCTCTCCCGTCTACCTTAAAAAATTATTTCCTACTTTGTTGCGGTCTATTAACTCTTTAGCTTGTGATGCTTGTGAAATGTCTAAACATATCGACATTCATCATCACATTTATCTTCTCCTAGCCGCACCCCTTTTTCTATCATACATTCTGATGTTTGAGGGTCTTCTCTTAATTTATCTTTTTCGGGTTTCATTGGTTTGTTACCTTTATCTATTGTTTTTCCCGCACTACTTGGGTTTATGTCTTAAAGAAGAAAAATGAAGTGTTTTTGTGTTTTCAAGCTTTTCATAAAATAGTGCAAACACAGTTCAACGGTAATATGTGTGTTCTCCGTTGTGATAATAGGGGGATATGATGATCGTGGAGCGTTTGACTCATATCTTCACCAAACTACTTGCGTTTAACCACCCAGAATGATGTTGTTGAATGGAAAAATCGACATCTCCTGGATGTTGCCCGATGCCTTCTCACCACCATGCACCTTCCGAAATCATATTGGGGTGATGCTATCCTAACTGCTATGTATCTTATCAATTGCCTGCCTTCATGGGTCCTAGAGTATGCTACTCCTCTAGCCCATCTCTCATCTACTTCTGTTGTTCTTACTTCTCATCTTTCACTTCATGTTTTTGGTTGTGTATGTTTTGTTCACGTACATCAGCCTCATCGCGACAAACTTGACCATCGGGCTCTCCGATGTGGTCTTTATTGGCTATTCTAACACTACAAATGAGTATTAGTGCTGTCATCCTCCTTCTAAACGCATTTTTTGTACCATGGATGTTAATTTTCGCAGGGAGGAATTCTGCTACCCGGATTTGACTCACTCCATTTGTCAGGGGGAGATGATGACCTGGATTCTACTGCCCCTTTCCCTCTGATTCCTCCTACTCCTACCATGCCCTCCACTATAACTACTATTCTTATGTCACAAATGCCCCTATGTCTCCTATGCCCCCTTATGTCTCCTACACAGTTGATTTTTTCTCTTCTCTCATCTCTCCTTTTCCTCATGTATACCATCGTTGCCAAACCGGTAAACAACCCTCTGACGTTCCCTCGCTGCCAGTGCCTGCTTTGGACTCGGATTCTGGTGATGATCTATATGCTCTCCTTCCTTTGCTAAAAGGTAAAGCTGTGTGTACGCAACACCCTATCTTTAATCATGTTGCATATGATCACCTTACCCAGGCTCAGCATTGTTTTATATCTTCATTGTCCTTGATTACTATTCCAAAGACGTGGCAGTAGGCTGTTAGCATTACGGTGTGGGCACAAGCGATGGAGGAGGAAATGTCTGCATTAGACAAGATTCACACGTGGGATGTCTCTGCCCTTCTTCCTGACAAGAAGGACATCAGTTCAATGTGAGTTTTCTCTTTTACGCAAAACCAGGATGATAAAGTTGAGCATTACAAAGCCCGCCTCGTGGCTCGAGGATACACCCAGACTCCGTTCGTGTTCTCCTATCTTGTGCTGCTTGCTTTGGCTGGGACCTTCATCAATTGGATGTGAATAATGCCTTCCTGCACGGTGATCTTGATGAAGAAGTGTACATGATATTTTCTCCTGGATTCATGAAGAAGGGACAAGAAGGGTCTGTTCGTCTCTAACAAAAGTCGTTGTATGGGTTGAAACTGTCTCCCAGGGCTTGGTTCGACAATTTTCTCAAGGCCATGATCAAATTTGGCTACAAACAGGGACAGTCTGATCATAATTTGTTTATCAGGAGGGAAAAATTGTGTTCTTATTGTCTACGCTGATCATATTGTGATCACCGGTGATGACACTGACGAAATTGCAAATCTAAAGACTCTCATGTCTGCTGTGTTTGAAGTAAAGGATTTAAGGAGATTACGTTATTTCTGGGAATTTAAGTGAACAGATCAAATCAAGGTATCTTCATCTCTCAGTGTAAGTATATTTTGGATATGTTAAAAGAGATTGATATGCTCGGTTGTGTTCCAGCTAACACTCCTATGGAAGAGAACCACATGATTAATAAAGACAGTAACGACGATCTCACTGATGCCTCGAGTTATCAGAGATTGGTTGAGAGACTTTTATACCTATCTTACACTCGTACTGACATTATTTATGTTGTAGGAATTTTGAGTAGATATATGCATGCTCCCAGGATCCGACATCAGCAACCTATCAGGTATTACAGTACTTAAAGAAGGCACCTGGTCGTGGTCTTATGTTTTCCAAGAACAATCACTTAGGCTTCGTTTGGCGCATCGTTTGGAGCTCTCTGTTTGGGGCAAACGCCGCCGCACGGCGGGTAACCAAATGGCCAGCGGCGGCGTTTGCTCCGTTTGCACCCGCCGCGCCATGGGAAATGGAGGAAAACGGACGGCGGCCTCCCCCCTCTGGTTTCAAAAGCCCTCCTTCTCCTCCCGCCGCCGGAGCAAAACGTCAACCCAAACAAAGCCTTAAAGATTGAAGTCTTTACTGATGCTGATTGGGCCGGAAGCGTGATGATAGGAAATCCACGACGAGGTACTGTACCTTTGTTGGTGGAAATTTGGTGACATGGCGTAGCAAGAAGCAAAATTTTGTGGCCGGATCTAGTGCTGAAGCTAAGTATCAGTCAATGTCTCAAGGTCTCTGTGAAGGTCTATGACTGCGTACTATGTTACAAGATTTGGGACTCCAAGAGAATGTTACCCTCTCTCTATACTGTGATAACAAAACTGCTATCAGTATTGTTCACAATCCTGTCTTAACATAACATAACTAAACATATGGAGATCGATCGTCACTTTATCAAAGACCATATGAATAAAGGAAACTTGGTCACACCTTTCGTTCACTCTAAAGATCAGCTGACCGATGTCTTTACAAAAAGCTTGGGATGTGATGCCTTTACAGATGATATCCATAAATTTGGAATGACCGATATCTATCGTCCGACTTGAGGGGGAGAGTTGTAATTAATATATTTCGTCAAGTCGTTATGTGTATTTTTGATCTTTTGATGTTTCCCTTGCTCAATATATATGTATGAGTAAAGAGCTCCTTATTCCACACGTCTTTCCTTTTGAGCTCGTCCTTAAGTTCGAACGAAACTCGGATGGTGTGGTCATCTGGTTCCTTCATTTCTCGCCAGTACATTTCCTTATAGCGCATTGTTGCAACAAAGGCTGTCTCAAGTGGAATGCTTGTATCGTACCTGCGAATGTTCTGGTAGTTAACGATGCTGCCAGAAAGGTTGAGGGGAGTGGGGCGGTTGGGTAACTGCATGATGATGACTGTCTGGCGGCTGTGGAGGGTCAAGACTGATAAATAATTTTGTAGAATGGGGACTACTATGACCAGGCGTGACATGGTGGCCCTCACTAGTGGAGCAAAGCTCAAAGCCAACCTAATCAATGATTGCGGATGAATCTGTAGAACAGAAGCAGCTGACAGAAGCTGGGGGTGCAGAATGGTGATGGTCGACAACTTAACTGGTGTGGCGCTCAAAATACCACTGGGAGTTGCGTCTGGAGGAAGCCTGCAGGGTTCGCCAGTGGCTTGACTTGCATCGATCTAATCAACGACCTCGGTGGAGCAATCATAGGAGGTGGTGGGACATGATGAGTTGGGATAGAGGGGGAAGGGTCATTTACTGGCTGGGACGACGGCTGCGCTGGTGGAAGCAAGACCCCGATATGTCCCGACATCACATATCAGTCGATGCTGGCGGTGAGTCGCGACCTTGAGACTTGATATGAAGTCATCGCTAGCATCATTGAACAGAAGATAACCTAATCGACGATTCTATAAACAAGATTACATATTTGTTATTAGGTTATTAGGCTAATGTCACCACTACAACACAAGTCGAAGCTACCCATAAATTAAAATAACTCCAAATTCAAAAATGGCATTATATTCAAAACTGGATACTAGGTAGGAGCCTCAAATTTTTATCTATACCTGTCATTTTTGTCGCCTTTCTTTTCTCATGTATCACCCGTTATATTGTAGAATCCTCTCCTCTTGGAGAATTTTTAGAATCTGTTTTCATTTCATTCTCCTATGGATGATCTGTTAGGAGGGTCATCCCGATCTTAAGAGGAATCCATGAGTCCTTACTACATCCCCCTGGATCTTTGCAAGGGCGCTGGCAGCGGAAGCGCTGCGGGAAGCCGTAGGCGGTACTGGAATGGCTGGGGAAGACGACCGTGGTGAGGATGCGGGCCAGTCAGAGCAGACGATGCAAACAGCAGACCGGGCGATGCGGTCGGGCGGAATAGGTGGTGTGGCGGCTCAGGCGAAATGAGCAGAAGCGCTGCTGGGGGCGACGTGGGCTTGGTCGCGGAATTCCTAGCGGCTGGATTGCAGAATCCCGAGCGGCAGACGCGAGTGGAAGAATAACCAAACCTGTAGTGGCGGGAGTGGCCCTGGCGGAACAGAAGGAGGCAGGCCGGTGTTATTAGGGTTTAGGAGAACCCTAATCGAGGCAGGTCGGACCAAGTTGTTAGATCAAAGTGGTATCACGATCTAGAACAATAGTTGTCTTACATTAAAACAAAAATAAAGATACAATCAGGAGGGATTCCTGCCATCCGAAGGCTGGGTCCTCCTAGACACTCCACTCTCCAAGAGAGCCAACCTTCAAGAGTCCATAAGATGTCCCTCTAAGCAAACTACCTCTCTTATATATAGGCGAGTGAGAAAACACAAAGTACGATAATTCCCATGGGCTATATAGACTCATAATAGTGCGTGGCGGCTGCGTCGTATCAGAATCCCTAGCTTGATAGTGAAGGAGAACTTAAAGTGAGATAATAACATTTGATTTAGGTTATTGATACCCTCATACATGAGTCAAGGGTCTATTTATAGACTACAATGACTTGAGTACTAAAACATTAAATGAAAGAGAATACTATAACATTAAGACTCTAATTACTCGAGTCGACTTGATATGACTCGACTTATACAATTCCAACTTAAATACATAATGACTCGTAATAAAATGTGTGATATAACCGCTGACAATAGTGGGGACCCATAACAGTCCACTGCTGATGTTAATTTATGATAATTTGAATTTCAGGGAAGGTGAGAAGATCGTGTTTTATCTAATTCTAGAAAGGATTTCTCTGAGAACCACACAGAATTTCAAAAACCATATGAAGTTATGTAATGAAGGAATAACATACAAATAATTATTCTCTTGTTTAATTTTTTTCTGTTTTTAATGTATTTTTTAAGCTGGAGATTTCCCCTCTAGCATGATGGGGAATGTTTAAATTAGTAATGTTATATTAATATTTAGGTTTTTAGGAGTGTTACTCTATTTTATATGGTTGAATAAAATAGCACAATCTATTTCCTCTTTGATATTTCAACACTCTCCTTTTCACTTATAGGTTCAAAGATGAAAAGCCCCAAAGGGGCCCATTGTATATTTTTCCTCGCTTGTTTTTAGTCTTTCATCTCCAATTGTATAATCTTACTTCTCTACTTTATATAAAGAGGGTGTTCCCATATAATAGTTAAAGTTTTTTGGAATAAATATTATTAAATGTAGGGTAAGGTTTTGCATACATTTCACCCTTGTGGTGGGACCCTTCCCTTGACCCTCGCTACGCGAGGATGCTTTGTGCATCGGGCTACCCTTATAACATGGTATCAGAGTAGAATGTAATTCCTCGGTGCTCTTCTTTCGGATGAATATTCCTGGCCTTCGCACAAAACCTTTTCAGTCTCTTGTGAACTCTCCCGGCCTCACACAAAATCTTTTAAATAAAATTATTTATATAATAACACTCGCCAAACAACACTCCTCAAAATTCTGTGAACTCGCCATCGACGACTCTAATGGAGGCTTCCCCACTGGTTATAGACTCTGCTGGAAGGTGGAGGACTCGCCGCTCATCCCCACGCCTACAATATCTACTCCAGGAACTCACACCTCTACGACCTCTACTCCTAATCTACTACTCGCTGCTTCTTCTCGCCGAACTCGCCAATCCCGTTTCACTCCCAATCGAACTCGTCGATCCATCACAAGCAACGCTCGCTGATTCAGCTCATCGGGATAGCCACCTCAGGGCCTTCCTGTGAGAGCTGCGACGATCGAGCCTTCTGCCAGATCTTCCATCACATGGAGCACTCAACGATCGAACCCTCTGTGAGCTCTTCCAGCCGGCGAGTCCTTGTCTCGTGCGACTTCTCATAACTTCAACCCTCCTACTCTCCACAATTCAAATTCTCTTAGCACACTTCTCTACTCATTCCCCTTGAACTCATAGCCTTCGCAGAAAGAAGACACACAAGTGTTTGCGCAAATTCTCGCAGAACTCACCGCAGGTTATTCTTACTCGCAAAACTTTCCCGTTCTATCCCTCACAGACGTCGTCTAGCGTCCCTCTCCCCGAGCTCTCCGTTGGTGGAAGATTGACATTTCATTTGTATCCCTCCTCCCACATGATATTTATTGTTGTTTGTTGGAGTTCCGTCATCAGGCTAGCTTGTCGTCCAGCAAGTAGCCCCTGCGAGTTCTATGTCGCATCATTCAATGAGCAAATTACAGGTACGATCGTACCTCTCTAGCGAGCACTTTTAGCGTTTTTTGATTGTTCCCTACATGTCCTTTTTGCGAATCCCAACTGCTCCTTGAAACCGCGAGTTCTTCCTCTGACTACTCGCAACTTCATCTCGCTTATCCAAGCTTACTGAAATTTGGCCTTTGGCGGCTCCACTGGTACATCCTCCCGGTGCTACAGTTGCCTCCATTGTCACTTCTTCAATTAGCATGCATGTTGCAAATCAGGGTAAGTGGCTCTTCGACTTTAGTGTCACTAATCATATGACTAGGAACTCTCTTTTTTCACCTCGAGAAACCTAACCGGTTACTACTGGTTTTTGTTACTAATGGCTCTCTTGCTCCAGTTTGTTGATCTGGCGCTGTGACAACAATCTCTCTTCTCCAGTCGAACATCTAAGGTCCTAGTCCCACCAACTCTATTGGTCGAGAAAATCTGTAGTGTCTCTTTATTGATGATTTCTCTCGATGTACTTAGTTGTATCTTTTGAAGAAACGCTCTGAGTATTTCTCTGTGTTCTCTTAATTTTATATTGAAATTCGCACGTAGTTTAGTAAACCCTCAAAATTATTCAAAACGATAGTGCGAAGGAATATATGAGCGAATAATTTTCATCTTTTGGCACCCTTAACAACATTATTCATCAGACTAGTTGCGTGCATACATCCCAACAAAATGGAGTGGCGGAACAAAAAAATCATCTCCTTGATGTTGCTTGGACACTATTGTGTCAAATGAATGTTTCACGCCCTTGTTGGAGTCATGCGATTCTCATTTTTTTTCCCATTAAACGTCTACTTTCTTCCATTATTCAGGGTAAGACAACGTTTTCTCTTCTTTATCCACACTTCTGCACCTGCTTGAGACAAACTCTCCGCTTGCGCCACAAAATATATCTTTGCAGGGTACCCCCCAACTCAAAAGGGATATCGTTGCTGCTATCCAATGTCCAAACATCAATATGTCTCTGTTGATGTTACATTTTTTGAGGCCACCCCCTATTTTTCCACGGATGGTTTGAATGCATACTTCTTATTTCATCATTTCCTTATCATTATCATCGTCGTTCAGCTTCTCACTAACTCTTTGCTCCCTCCACTCCAGAATCCCTGCTGTCAATTCCCAGGTCATCTCTCTCCACTTCAGAAGCCCCCGTAGACTCAGACCTGTATTCCATTGCACTGCGCAAGTGGGTATGGGATTTAACATTTTATTTTTAATGTTATGTCTTATGCAAATCTTAGTCCTTGCCATAGATTTGCTTTGGCATCGTCTGTCAACACCGTCTACCAACCGTCCCGTCTAGTTTTCATGAAGTCCTTCGTATACCTTGCAGGAAGGCGGCTATGGATGAAGAAATCTCAGCCTTGGCATCTTGGGATACTGTGACTCTTGTTTTTATCCCGCTTGGTGCTGATATGGTCTTTGTCATCAAATTTCTTCTTGACGACATTGTGAATAGATACTAGGCTCGTATGGTTGCAAAGGGGTTCACCCAGACTTACGTTGTTGATTTCTTTAACATCCTCTCTCTAGTTTTCCATATCAGTACTATCCGAGTACTCTTCCCCATTGTTATTAACAAGAATTGACCAATAAGTCAACAATGTCTTCCTCTATGGTGACATGTACATAGAATTCTATATGTAACAACCTTCTAGTTTTGTTTCTCATGGGGAGTCACACGTATATAAGATTTGGATGGTCATTTATGGTTTAAATCAAAGTCCTCGAGTATGATTTGACAAATTCAGTCAAGTTGTCTCTTTTATTTGTTTTTCCAAAAGTACTTTTGATCACTCTCTCTTTATACAAAAGACTAACCACAGACTATTGATTCTTGTTGTCTATGTTGATGACATTTCTCTTACTGGAGACGACTCTTCTGAAATATAGATAGTGAAGAAACATCTTCGTGAACATTTGCCACTAAAGATATAAGTCCTCTCAAATACTTTTTGGGAATTGAATTTACAAGACTCAATAACTCTATTATTTTCTTCCAACCCAAGTATGTTCTAGATTTACTTAACAAAGTAAGTCTCCTTAGCACAAAACATACTGGAAATCTTATGTCTGTGGGTACTAGCAAACTTTGGGATGAGACACCCCCATTTCTTCAAGATATTACTCATGATAGGCGACTGATTGGTAAACTCATTTTATGTTACCTTAATCAGACCTAACATCTCATATGTTGTTGAAAAGATCAATCGATTCATGCAAGCTCCCAAAGGGTGTCATTTGGAAGCTGCATTAAAAATATTAGAATAAATTAATGATCTCCGAGAAAAGGTCTATTGTTTCAAAAAAACAACCATTTACGAATTGAAGCATATTTTGATTCTAGCTACGCAGATGACTAAGAAGATCAAAAATTCACTTTTCAATTCTGCACGTTAGTCCGAAAAAATCTTGTCACTTGGAAAAACAAGAAACAAGCAGTGATATTCAGGTCAGGTGCAGAAGCTGAATACAAAAGTATCGCTCAGACTGAGTGTGAGTTAAAGTGGTTGAGAACACTTCTAAAAGACTTGTGAGAAATCTATGATTATCATCTACCGATGTTTTATGACAATGAAATTGTCATCCATATATCTAAAATTCAGTATTTCATAAAAGAACAAAATATATTGAAGTTGATTATCATTTAATCTGAGAGGAAGTTATCAAAAAACAAATATGCACTCCGTTTGTTTCTTCAGATGAAGAGTTGGTTGAGATCTTTACTAAATCAATTTCTTCATCTTTTTCAGATATGTGTCAGTTTGTGAATTATCGACATATATGCTCCAACTTGAGGGAGAGTGTTAAAACTCAGATGAAAAGCCCGAAATGGGCCCATTGGATATTTTGTCCTCTTGTTTTTAGTCTCACATCTTCAATCGTATAATCTTATCCTCCTCTATTCTATATAAAGAGGGGTGTTCCCCTTTAATAGTTAAGAATTATTTGGAATAAATATTATTAAATATTTCAAATTTGTATGTATACATTTCCCAGTTGGTCAAACTAATTTTATAATGATGATATGGCTACTGTATTCATTCTTTATATGTCTACAACAGGCAGTGGGTGAAACATGCATATTTATGTGATTCCGTGACCTGTGAACTTTGGTTTACTTTTTATGGGCTTAGCTTGATATCATACAGTTGCCTGAAAAAAAAATTTTTCTTCAAAAAATTTGTTTAGTTTTTACATGTGACCTAAAAAGGCTCCCAAGAATATTTCTCATTATCGATGGTCGTGCTCAGCTAAATATTATCTGTATTGCTCAGGTGGCTGATGACTCCAGTTTGTATGGATGTTGTGTTTTAGTTGAAGAGATTGTACAGAAACCTTCAGGATTGATATCGATTCTTACGGAAGAAAAGCCTTTCACTTCATCTTTGAGCCGCCACATCATCACAACAGCCAGATGCTACTGCATTCTGTCGAGACTCCCATTTTTTGATCTGCACTTTGGGATATTGAAAAGGTAAGTTGTCAGTGTTTACTGTTGGTGAGTTATATTTTTTCTTTGCAGTTAGAAACTAATTATCAGTATTTATTTTTGTAACTCAAAGCAAACTTATTGTGTGGATCCTACTGTTAAAAAAGGCTTCCCACTTGCCTCTCATGTTAACATAATTTTTTTCCTTTTTATGATGGGAAGGTTTTTGGCATTTTACTGAAGTGAGCTCAAATAATGGCACTAAGAAGAAGAAAAATGTTGTAGATACAGATGAGTTGAAACTACTAATTCCTAGTAGTTATAGGGGTTCTTCCCTTGTCATCAAAATAAACATTCAGAGATCTACAAAGAGGAAAGGATATTTCTGATATTAAATCATGTGATGAATGTTCAGTTCAATTATAGAGCAAGTCAGGGATTATTTTGTGTAATGGTATTTCTGTAATTTTTGGTTCTCCTTGCCCATGTATATAATTGCAGGTGTTATGTGAAATAATAATAATCTGATTTTACTTCTCTACTTGGTATCAAAGCTATCTGTCTGACCCTCTTACTCATTCTCGTGCAGTCATCGTAAGGCCACCCTTCGCCATGCATCCTCCTGCCTTCGTCTTCCATCTCTGAACTGCTCTCGATCTCTTGCTCTTGGCCTTACCTTCAGATCCAGCAGCTTGAAAACCCTGGCTTCTCCATGTCATCATGGCGATCTCTCTGTCGTCATGCCGATCTGTCGCTCTTGCTCGATAGTGTCGGCTTCAAGATCAACCTTGCCAACTATGCCGACAGTATTGGTCACTCTCTCTTGCCCGACAGTGCTAACACCACTACTCTCTAGTACCAATTCTCGATATCTCGATACCATCACTTTGCCCTACAATGACGGTACTAGCTTCTCTGCTAGATCTTGCTGATCTCAGTCAGCTTTTCATTTCGGCTGCTCTCTTCCAGATTTTGTCCTAGGCCGGGTCCTCCATTTGTTTCCTCAACATTGACAGCTGTCGGAGCCGACTCATGGCATTCTCAACATGCTTCCCTATTTAGTAATGAAGATTTAGGGAAGTAAGAGATGTTGAGTTGATTGCTTAACTTTATTGTTTTTGTTCTTGACTGGGCCATGTTTCTATGGGGGATTCTTCAGTTTCCTCATCCAGTGTTCAGGTGCTGCAAATGAGTGTCCTTCAGAGGACTTATGACCACTCTTGCTCGTTGAAGATCGCTACCGTGCCACTGGACGGAACCATCTCGAGTGGTTTCGTGCCGCTCAACATGCTCTTCATAGCTATCAGTTATATTGTTACATTTATGGGACACCGGTTGAGCCACCCAAGAGCGGTCTTCTTGGAAAAAGTGGAATTCTGATAACTCTCTGATACGAGGATGACTCCCCAGGCCGACCTCGCTTTTCCCTTTTAGTCCATGTAGCTCTAGTGGCATATTCATCATTTCATGTATACCTACTCCCGCCTATAAGAGAGTGGAGGAGATTTATTTTCTACAGCTTGGTTCATTGAGCTGTTTAGGCTCTCACAGGAGAGAAGGGCTTTTTGAGGGTTCCTGAACTCAAGAGTTGGATATTAAGTTTATCTCGATATATTGTATCCCGACTTCGATTAATTTACATATTGGGTTGACGATATTGCGCATTTATCAACCGATCTGACCAACCACCAACTTGGGTTCCATCTAAATTTTTGTTGGTTCTCCACTTCCCACTGCCATCGAGATCCATCATGTGCCTACTTTTTTTGTCATCCTCGCGCGATCCCCATCGACATTCACACAACCCACCTCCATCAAATCGTGATTCCAGTGTCAACGACACCGACTCCTCGGTTGGATCGCCCACCGAATCATTTTTCGACCTAGTCTACCCCCGCCAACCAAAAGGTTGTCATGGAGAGCTATGACTTCACTGGATTTTTTGGACGTGCCAAAATGTCCCAAATCTTTCATGACACATTGAAGGAGGACACTTTCGCCACAACGACATGCGCCAAACGAGTAATGCCTACAAGCGCCTTAGCTCCCTTCGCCATCTTGACACTATTGCCACCTATATCATTGAGTTTATCGAGGTCGCCACACATGCCCCCTGACTATCCTCTGACCATTATCTAGGATATTTTCTCGTTGTTCTGTAGCCCCATATCCGAGCTCGCCTTTGTGTCCACAACCCTGCTACTCTCACATACAATATGGAGCAAGTTCGTTATCTTGATGAGGAACTCTACACAACCTATTGGTGGAGACTAGCCTAGATCAGGTCGACGAAGATGTACCCGGCGCCGCACCTAACTGGAACCCTACCGGACCCGAGTTATTGCATTTTTATTTTATGTTATTTTGCATTTTTATTTTAGTTTTATGTTGGGACAATGATATTTGCACACCTGCATGCGTAGCCATTGTATTTTCTTTTTTTATACTCCTTTTAAAAAGAGAATCCATCTTAACATCCTACACAAAGAACCGGCCCTGGTAGAACCCGGTCCTTCTCTATCTCCCGCTCAGCTAGAGTCGCAAGCACTTACTCAAGTTTGTCGGTTGCTCCCGATTAGGGATCCAGCACGTAGACTCCCAACGCATCTTCTGGCCACGTCCAAGCAGTCGCCAGCCAACACGCAAGAGCCAACCTCCCACAATGTCGCTTGCAACCTCAGGAACTCCACCCGCCAGACACGTGTGCTTCTCCAACGCAAATACCACCAGTCGCTCAGTCCGCAACCCCATTTTCTGGCCTCATTTTTTTCCTCCACGCAGGCTCCGACGGTTCCGCCCTTGGAGGAGATCGTGGAATTTTTTTTTTTTTATGTTTCTTGTCTTTTTCAGAACCCGTATAAAAGGGTTTGAACGGAGAAATGTCTATTTTTGGTTTTTTTTGTTTGGTGATGTTTGATTAATGATTTTCTCGTGAACAGTTGAATGAAATAACATTGTTAGGTTGCTTCTGTGAAGAGCTGTTGTATGGAAATTTGATGCTTGCTACTGCTTCCTTAGTTATTAAAGGCGCAAGACGCACTAAGGCGCACCAAGGCGCAAAAGGGTCTTAGAGTCTAGGCGCAAGGCTCAAGGCGCAGGCGCGCGCGCGCCTGACGAAGATAAGACGCAACCACGTTCATTTTAAATAATCAGCATCAAACATCATTTCAGCTTCTTGATTAAATTTTTTAGCTAGTGTACTAATTAATCATTCATTACTTTCGTTTGTATCTCTTTAAAAATAGAATCAATTTGGTCACTTGCATCATATCTAAGTCTTAACGCACAATTATCTTTCATGAACACTAAATCAATAAAATAATTTTGAGTTCTTAAATTTTTTTTTTTAAAATTTTTGAAGAAAAAAATTTACAACAAAAATCTCACTCAGACGCACCTTTTATATTCTAATGGCGCAAATAAGGCGCACAGAGGCGCAAACCTCTAAGCCTGGTGAGTCTGGATCCTTAGGCGCGCCTAAGGTGCGCCTTTAATAACATAGACTGCTTCTATTGAAAGCTTCCTATTGAAGAATTGAAGGAGATTCATTTCCTGTTTGTGAGATTTTGTGGAGCCACTTTTGTGTGAGAGAGTGAATTTTCTCCGTGGTGCACGTGAGTGATTGCGGCCAACCTTAGAGCGGTAGATCGAAGGTGACGAGGAACACTTCGCGGGATCACCGTCGGCTTCGATTGTGGAAAGACGTCTCTTTCCGTGGATAAATTGTTTCTTCCCCCTCCTTTACGAGTGTCTAAATTTTCTCTCTAGGATAATAAACTCATTTCTAGATTTTTGATTGGGTTTTGTCAGGGAACGTTACATCGAAAACACCAATCAGAGCATAAATTTAAATTCACAATTTTCGTTTTTCCCGCGACAAAGGGAAAACAACAATAACACTCAAGCCTTTATCCCACTATAGTGGGGTCGGCTATTTGGATCCTTTGTCGCCATTGTTCCCTATCTTTTGTCATAATCTCACTAATGCCTAAGTACATCATGACTTTCTTTATAGTTTCATTCCAAGTCTTTATTGGTCTACTCCTCCCTCGTCTAACATTCCTAGTGACTAGATTCTCACAACGCCTAACAGGTGCCTCTAATGGTCTCCTTTGCACGTGTCCAAACCATCTTAGACGAGTTTCTCGCATCTTCTCTGAAATTGGTGTTACTTATGTCTTATCCCTGATACTTCCATTCCTAATTTTATCCAATTTCGTGTGTCCACACATTCACCTAAGCATTCTCATCTCCGCAACTCTCATTTTTTGCTCATGTACACAATTCACTGCCCAACACTCAGAACCATAGAGCATCGCGGGTCTAATTGCAATACGGTAAAACTTGCCCTTAAATTTTAGTGGTAATTTACGATCACATACGATCCCCGACGCGCCTCTCCACTTCAACCAACCCGCTTGGATTGTATGTGTCACATCTGTATCAATACCTCCATCTTTTTGAACTATCGATCAAATATATTTAAAACACTCACTACGGGAAATATCTTGATCACCCAACTTAATAACGAAGTCATCTGTCCGTCTTGACAAACGGAAAAGAACAAGGTCACAAAATTTCTTTTCCCGGATTTTCTTCTTAAACTAATTTTCAAGTAATTCATTATTGAAACAAATAGCAAATTTATGCTTAGATTTTTTTTTTAATTTTAAAAGTTTAGTTTTCAAAGTTTATGCAATACCCGCTCAAAAATCTTTGCAAATTTCATTAATCATCGTATGCATTAGGATTTCCTAGGAAAAGCTGACAGGAGCGCAAATCCTACGCACCGTCCTGCATCACCTTGCCACCCATCATTGCTCGTCCACCCCATTAGTGTTTCCATCGTTGAAATCTTAATCACCTCTCAATCACCTAAATCACCCGCTTCTATCTGAATCACCGCTGATTGGCCCGCCGTTGTCATCGGTTTCGTCAATCCTGCCTCTGCCGGTACCTCCTCCACACAACGCTTAACTAACCAGCAATACCTCGAGCTTGCCTCAAGGGGCTCTGTTTTGGCTGCCAACAACCTTACTCTCCCACCCACAAATTCCCTCTCAAGGACCTCTAACTGCTACTCGGTGCTAAAGACGATGATCCTAACTTGGATCCTTTGACACTCACGGATGACCCCTATAGGCCTCGACCTTGAGGATAAGGTCGGTTTTTGGGAGGGGAGAGTTGATGCGAAGAGGACTATTAGCTAAGACTAGTGACATCAGTTCGTCCGTGTTAGGGATGAAAACAAATTTCTCTACATCCTGCAAAGAGATGATGTTTCGTGACGACCCATTGTCACATAGTGCAATAGTTTCAATATTATTAATCTCACAATTCAAAAATATACTTCCCTCAAATTCTGGAGTAGGGAGAGAGTGTGCCTCACTTTGCTCCCTGGAATTCTTTTGGTTGTGCTAGGGAGGGAACCTTGAGTGCGCTCTGAGAGAACTTGGGGCAGCTACCCTATTTATGTCTACAAAATACTGATAGATGTACTTTGGTTCAACAAGGCGGATTGCGTCACTTCCACGAACTTTTCCAGCATCTCCTCGAATGTATTCTTCTTTGGGGTGGACATAGGTTGAGGGGAATTGGTAAATTATGGCGACCGAGGTTGGCTACTAGATGCTTGTCCTTCTAGCCGATGTTGTCCCGGCTGCCATCTCTGCTTTGGTGCATTTTGATTCCACCAAAAGTAGAGCTCGCAATCAAAAATATAAACCAAGCAACAAGATGGAGACATGACACCTTCAGAGTTGGACTTTTACACATGGGGTCACACTTGCTAAAGCATACAAAAACGAATTTTTATATTACTGCTTTTTTTTATTCTTATATATATATATATATATATATATATATATATTTCTTTTCTAAATACATTTTTTTATTTCACTTCAAAACAATGGTCACCTATAAGATAAGCAGAGAATGGCTACCAAATCATGGAAAAACCATAACACACTTAAATCAAAGAAATTTTTATGATGAAAGCTCAAATTTAAGTGTGAGAATGGGATCGACTTTTATGGTGAAATTTAAGTAGAGGTGAATCAAATGGTAGGGTGCACGACTCAAATGGGTTTTGCAATGGTGAGCGAGTAGGACAGGGTGCAAAAGCTCAATCTATCCAAAGAATGGCCTACATCCTCTTCAATCAACTAATTCGACCTATGCACACGTGATGTAGACCGGATTCCTCGAGACAATTTTAAATAAATAAATTTGAATTTTCTTTAAAACATGTAGCGCTAGCGAGATGTTCTTGAGCAAACGGTAAGCGACAATCGACCTCAATTTCATAACGTGCCTATGAGCCTAGCAATCATGCATATTTAGCAAAAATGAATTATTTTTCACAAGAACACAAGCGAGAAAAATTGCGAGAATGTAGAAATTAACGACAAACAGGTAACAAGATAATTAAGGCAAGCATGCTCTGATTTTTATAAAATTGATATAAAAATTGTATGGTCCAAATTTAAGTCGATATCAAATCTCTCCCTTTCGCTTGGGGTGAGATCTAGACACCAAGAAAGGATACCCTTTCACAATGTTTCGATAATATCTCTCTACAACTTGTCACACACATCTTCACACTGATTGGGAGACGAGATCATCTTTTGATTAGAAGTGATCATTGCACGCATATACAAGATAGAAAAATATAAAATATATTATGCATAGAGAATTGTGTTAATTAAAATTCCTACCCGAGAACATGTGCACCGCACTAGGAAGACTGCACAGACCTACAATACACTCATTGATTCACTTTTAAATTAACTTTTTCTGCACTCATCCCCTACGCCGCAATGTAAATTACTTTGAAACTAACAAAATCTACGTGAATTGATTCTTGGTGGGTGCAACAACGTATGTGTTAGTCCAAGAAATGAGGAATTGGAGCCATAATATAAAAAACTTGGACACAAACTACTATGTGAAGTGCGCGTGGTAACGAAATCGCTCTCCCCTAGACTTGAATGAAACTATACAACATGACTAAATAATGAAATATTGAAATGAAAATCGTGAGAGCGATTTGTTACCCAACTAGTGATTGTGTTCAAGTCCATGAAGAATTTTCTCCAAAGGATGCGCCGCCAAATCACTACATCACTGCTCTATAACAAGCCTTGGTGGCCGCTCCGGTACTCTTATTACTTGAGTTTTCTCAGTTCTTCATCATTGAGTTCCTCACCTCTGACATTGGAGTTGTCTTCATATTGAAGTGTGGACCAGCCACCTACTTTTGCTTGTCCATTTGTAGCACATTCCATTCTCGCTCAACGTACAAGAGTGATGGCGCTTGCCCTAACAGTTTAGCATTAAAGACTTTGCTTGTTGTGACATTTTTTATGTAACTCCCTGATCTACTGTGGGTGCGTTCTAAGTCTGCAGACTAGTGACTCCAACTCATCTCCACAGATCTGATTGGCTACAATCGCTAATTCCAATGGAGGATTGTTGAGTCTGGGGCTTGAATCCCAGACCTTCTAGATAAGGGAGCTCTAAACTGGTTCTCATCACCAATTGAGTTGCACACCCAGTTGGAAAAAGTGGCAAGTGCATACCCAATTGGGAAAAAGGCTAAGACCTTTCTTCCCAAAGCACATGTTATTATCCTTGGTATCAGACAGGATTTTCATTCTGAAGCTGTGTATGAAGGAAGACCTATGAGACCATGTTACACGCTTCTTGTCTTCTTTTACTACACCATATGCTTATGCTTATATGGCTTGCGGCTGCGAATGCACGTCCCAGAACAAAGTTTGTGGACTACACAAGTAGAGGATGTTGCAGCTCAATTGGTGATGAGGACCAGTTTAGAACTCCATTATTTTGAAGGTCTGGGGTTCAAGCCCCAGCCTAAACAACCCGCCATTGGACTTAGCGACTGCGGCCAATCAAATCCATTGAGATGGGTTGGGGTCACTGGTCTGCAGACCTGTAGTGCACCCACAGTAGACCGGGGCGTTACATAAAAAGTGCAGCTCAGTTGGTGATGAGAACCAGTTTAGAGCTCTCTTATCTAGGAGGTATGGGGTTCAACTCCTAGCCTTAACAACCCATCATTGGAATTAGTGATTGAGGCCAATCAGTTTCGTGGAGATGGGTTGAGGTCATTGATCTGCAAACATTTAACTCATCCACAGTAGACCGAGGCGTTACAATTTCACAGTTTGTAATAACAGTTAATCCTGTTGATTTCGACACAAACACGTCACGTCTGGACGCCATTTAACACTTCGTGATGGACATGACCTGAAGATTGGAGGCCTATGTGAAAGAATTGGGTTGTTGTTATGTGGAGGAAATGGCGCAGGAATATCAGCCATGTTTGAGAGGGCACAACATGGCGCAGGAATATCAGCCTTGTTTGAGAGGGCACAACGTGGTCACTTGTTGGAGGGCGTTGAGGGCTAAGGCCTGAGGTTTGTGTGAAATCGGAAACGCGTGGAGCCGCCACCTTCAAGTAATCTGGAGGTGCGCATAGGCTCAGGCTCGAGTAAAAAGGGGCGGGACTGGAAAGCAAACGATTGTTTGCAAGTAGGCGAAATGCGAATCTCATGATCGAGAAACAGGGCAGGATCACTAAATGGGAAGTGGGGCTCGCACTGAATCAGAAGCGGAAGCTGGACGGCGAGGTCTTGCGATGGACAAAGACATACGGGGATGAGACTCTGCCATTAGAGGATCTCAGTGTCCAACTGAGATAGGCAGGTCAGACCAGTTCATCCGAATGAAAAATGATGGATTGCAGTATAATCAAAATGGTGGATACAACTCGTGAGGTGTGTTCGTTCCAATCTCTTGGGAGATAGTTCCTTGCAGCATCCGTCTCCAAGTGAGAGCTGACAAAGGACTTTTCTAGGTATTCTTAAAATGTATATACTCTCTCTTATATATGGGAGATGTCTCCTGACTAAATTATTGAAATGCCTCTTAATGGGAAAATTGCATAAAGACACCATAGTAATTAAAGGACAATATTAATGGTCAGTGGAAGACGGTTCGAGTCTTCAGTAGTCGTGAGAAGGGTCGTTTGTAGTGCGTGTTTGTTTCACCCAAGATAACATGACGAAAAGATGTTCATGTTAATTTGCATATTTAGATTTAGTACTTCAGATGACACTACACGGGAATATATCAGAAAATACACTATTTAGCAAGCTTGATCCAGATGTTGCGATATGGTTATTGATAATGATAATGATAAAATGGGTGGAACATTTGTTCGCATGTGATGTAGACTGTAAAGAAAGACGCAAGAGAGAGAAAATAACACATAATTTTTTTATATCTCTAAATACAAGAATACATACACTTATATAGAGAGAAAGAGGGAGAGCCTTCTACATCTACAATGTGAGACTAAATAGAATATACATGGGTTTATACATGAGCTTCTCCTAATGAGCTTTTTCATTGCTTCTTAACACTCTCCCACAAGCTGGAGCGTACAAGTTGTAGGCATCAAGCTTGGATAAGAATTGATGATATAAAGTTCGAGAGAGTTTTCGTGAATATATCAGCAACTTGCCCTGACGCAGAGACATGCTCTAACTCCAACTTCTTCGATTGAACTTTTTCCCGAATGAAGTGACAGTCAACTTCAATATGCTTTGTTCGCTCATGGAATACGTGATTCTTGGTAATATGTATGACTGTTTGATTGTCACAGAACATGGTGGCCGGAGAGAAGAGTTTGATGCCCAAATCACTGAGAAGACTCTCAAGCCAGGTGAGTTCAGAGACAACCGCTGCCATAACATGGTACTCGGCCTCAGCAGATGAGCGAGCAACAACTGACTGTTTCTTGCTACGCCAGGTGATAAGGTGTCTCCCATGGTAGGTGCAAAAACCATTCGTGGAACACCTATCATCAAGAGAACTTGCATAGTCAGCATCAGAATACGCAACAAGAGACGGAGAGAAGGACGGTTTGTAAACAAGTCATTGTCCTGAAGTAGTCTTCAAATATCTGAGAATCCGCTCGACGACTTGGAGATGAGATGTCTGAGGAGCATGCATAAATCGGCTCACAATCCCAACAACAAATGAGATATCAGGTCGTGTAACTGTAAGATAGATTAGTTTTCATACCAAGCATCGGTAGTACTCTGGATTTGTAAGAACAGGATCAGTTTCAGACCCATGTGCAGACAGCTTGTGATTCACATCCATAGGAGTGTCTGCAAGTTTGCATCCTGAGTAGCCCGCATCTTGCAGAAGATCAATGCAGTATTTCCGTTGGGATAGGACAAGTCCATCAGGTGTTCTTGCAACCTCAAGCCTAAGGAAGTATCGAAGATTGCCCAGGTCTTTTGTCTGAAAAATTGAGTTTAAATGTTGTTTGATGTTTTGGATCCTGGTGGTGTCGTCGCTCATTATTCGAATATCATCAACATACACAAAGAGAATTACAGTGCCTGTTGGTTGATGATGAGTGAAGAGAGAGAAATCAGCAGAGCTCCGTGTGAAACAAACCTCGCGAACCACTTTACTGAATTTGTCAAACCAAGCGCGAGGAGACTGTTTGAGACCATATATAGACTTCTAGAGATGGCATACATTAGGCTCCCCTGTGGTCTCAAACCCGGGCGGTTGGTACATATAAATAGTCTCTTGGATATCGCCATTGAGAAAGACATTTTTGATGTCCAGCTGATGCAGGAGACACTTTCGATGCACATCAAGGGAGATCAGGACTCAAACAGTATTCAACTTGGCGGTCGGGGAGAAGGTTTCGTCATAATCAAGGCCATGTTGTTGAGTGAAACCTCTGACGATAAGGTGGACTTTAAGACAGTCAACAGTGTCATCTGGAGCATGCTTGACAGCAAAGACCCATTTGCAACTAACACAAGATTGGCCGGTAGGGAGAGGAACTATGTCCCAAGTCCGGTTAGCCCAGAGGGCTGTCATTTCTTTGTCCATGGCCGCATGCCACCCCGGGTGTTGGAGAGCTTCTTGCAAAGAGTGGGGAATATAAATGGTGGAGAGAGAGGGGGCAAATTTGAGAAGAGGCGGGGATAAGCGATGTAGTGAGACATAATTCGTCATTGGATGAGCTGTAGAGGGTGATGCCAGATCGTCAAGCCGCGAGATAACATCGGTAGAAGGGATCTGTTGTAGGGAATTTGTCTGGGATGAACGACGAGCACAGACACAAAGAAGTGTAGGAGGAGGTGGTGGAGGTAATGCTGGCACTGGGAGTGGAGGAGGAGGAAGAGCGGTGTGGGGCAAAGTCGTGACGGGGACAGCCAGACGAGCATTAATGGAAGGTGGAGGCAATGCGAAAGAGGTGGAGTAGAAAGGCTGTTCCTCAAGAAAGGTGATATCAGCGGAGACGAGCACCTTTTTGTCCGATGGAGAGTAGCAGACATCATTTCTCAGTGCGGGAGTAGACAACAAACATACATTTAGTGGCTCGAGGGGCAAGTTTGTCATTTGGTGGTCCAAGAGAGTGGACATTGCAGGTACAACCAAAGACACGGGGCGTTATGGAGAATGGAGACTTGGAAGGAAACAGGAAGCCGAACGGAGAAGCGAAATCAAGCACGAAGGAGGGCATGCGATTGATGAGATGACAAGATGTAGAGACAACAAAGTTCCAATATTTGGTGGGCACCTGCATTTGCAACATTAGTCACCGAGTGACATCAAGAAGACGTCGATTCTTCCGCTTGGCCACACCGTTTTGCTGAGGGGTATAAGCACACGAGGTATGATGGACAATCCCAAACTCAGTGCATAAATTTCAGAAGGTGTGACTAGTATATTCACAAGCATTATCAGTGCGAATTACCTTTAAGGTAACAGAGAATTACGTACACGTCTCATTAATAAAGGCACGAAAGACAGATGTTAGTTCAGTACGATCACGAAATAGATAAAGCCATGTGAGACGCGAATAATCGTCAATAAAGGTAACAAAATATTGATAACAAAAAACACTTGGGACTTTATAGGGCCCCCAAATATCAGAATTTTCCTAAGAGAATGGAGTATCACTCCGATTACATGTAGGTGAAAAAAACACGATGCTGCTTGTCAAAGATATATGATTCACAAGAAAACTCATGCAAGGATACACCAGGAAGAGCCTTCTTTGGAATCGGGAGAGGAGCATGGCCAAGACAACGATGCCAATCAACGGAGGAGACTGCAGAGAGGAGAGTAGGGGGAACATCTAGGAGATAAAGCCCATTTGACAACCGTCCTTTACCAATGATATTCCGTGTTCGACGATCCTGCACAGCAAAAGACGAAGGAGAGAATATTAGGGAACAATCAAGGTCCTGAGCAAGCCTACTTACAGAGAGTAGATTTAAGGGTGATCCCTAAACATGAAGGACCCAGGACAAGGAGAGAGTAGGAGTGAGCCGTAGGTCCGCAACTCCAGACACCGGAGTTGTGTCGCCATTTTCCACAGTGATGAACTTGGGATGATCATAGTGCATGTACTGAGGTGGCTTCTTAGAGTTAATGTGGTGAGTAGCAACGGAGTCCACGATCCAGTGAGAGTTATGGGAGAGACAGAATATACATGTAGGGTTTTACTTGATAGCACATCAAATGTGCGCAACGAAATAAAGTTTATGAAAACCCTAAAGAGAAACTAAGATCTTGCGATGAACATTGATCAAGAAGTTTGCATAACAAAAATAAGAGAATACCTGAGTGGGATTGAGTCGGCACTCGATCAAGATGCTCCAAAACAGTTCTTTGCCGACGGGTGAGTTCACGCAAAAGTAGATTTGCGGCTCTACAGGTATCCACACGAACGGGGAGAACACCGACACCTTGTCAAACAAGATTCAGGATGGAGAATGGAAAGCCCTCTGCGTCTCCACAGACTGTTAGGTCTACACCAGGAGAGGCGGCGACAGCGGGCGCCGGAATCGGGGCTTACGGGAGCGACGGGATCGACACTTCGGGAAACACTTTCCGTCAGTTTCTGGTTTGCCCTAACTCATGCATCTTCAAGCCCTAAGGCAACAGATATATATATATACCTAAGAGCATAAACATGTTTGAACTGTCGCTATCCGCAGACCCAGAACTAATGGAATTAACTCGACGAATCATTAACATAGATGACTCGACGAATAGATGAGATGACTCGACGAATCGACGAGAGGGCTCGATGCACTCGACGCACTCGACGAATCAGCTGATGACTCGACGAATCGTCGAGAGGTCTCGACGCACTCGACGAATCAGCTGATGACTCGACGAATCGTCGAGAGGTCTCAACGAATTAGCTCATCTCTCGACGAATTCCAATATAAGTGCTTGGTCCTTCACTCATCACATATGGTAAGACCAACACAATCCATTCCTCTAACTTCTCTAAACGCTCTTATGTGCGACCCTATAACCTCATATCGCGTTGGCAGTGAGACTACCTGTTTTACCACTTTCAGATCATCATGGTAACACCAACAATACCTTCGGTGGAGAAAGAAGCAACCAAGCCAGATGAACGATTAACAATGCCTTGGAGCTACTGAAGCTGTAGGAGAAGGTCGTTGATATCTTGCTGGGCAGACGAGTGTGACTCGGTTGGAGTAGAGCCTGGGTGATGAGGAGCAACATCAGTTTTAGCAGTAGGGTGAGGAGGCAGTCCATGCTTGCGGTAGCAGGTGGCTTCAAGATGACCATCCCGACCACAATGTGTACACTTGAGGGTAGAGCTCCCCGCACGTCCTTGACCTCGAGACGTGAAGCGACCTCCCTGATTAGAAGAACCACGAGCTGGAGGAGCAGGATTAGGTAAGAGGGGCTGTTGGAGTAGTGTCAGAGAGAAGCTGGCAGGAATCTCGGATGGTGGTGTAACCCTGAGCAGTATGGAGCAAACATCAGACAAGGAGGGCATAGTGGAAGAGGAAAGAATCTGAGCCCTGACGTTGTGAAGATGACTGGGAACACGGGCCATCATCATAGCAATCCCAACAGCTTCCTTCTGTGCCTGTTGAGTTGCAAGATCTCTGGAGAGGGGCTGATGTTGTATCCAGGCTTACACCAGAGTTTTAGCATTCGCAACAAAGAAGTCAAATCACCCGTTGCTCCAGGGTCCAGTGATTGAAGGGCAGAGATAATGTCAAACAGGTGTTGTAAGCTGTCTTTGTCAGAGTAGAGAGAATGCAGCTCATCCCACATTTCCTTGTCCGTTTCATAATACATGACCATTCAGTATGAATCTGTATCCATGGAATTAAGCATCCGGGATTGGACCCAGCCGTCATCACGGAGCCAATCATCGGTAGGATCAACAAGTTTGGCCCGAGTGAGATGATGGAGAAGACCCTTGGTCTGTAGAACATGACGGACCAAATATACCCATTCGACAAAGTTTGTCTTCCCGCTGAGAGAGATGGTGGTTATGCGTAGCTTATCACGAACTTCAGAAGGCGGGGCAGCAACACGTGCAGGAAGGGAAGGAGCTGCCATAGGGGACATTGCGGCTAGAAAAGAACGGTCGGGCGGTTAGGAGAAATTGATCGGGCGGCTAGAAGACGGCGACCTGGCGGATAGAAGCAGACATGCCGCAGACAAGAGTAGGCAGAGAGGTAACGGCTAAGGAAGCCCGCAACAGACTAACTGACAGCAGACAGGCTGCGACTAGCACGACGACAAGAGAGCAAAGGTCGCCGAAAGCAGAGGCCGCGGCTAGCAACACTCAGAAGTTACAAACTGCGGGAAGCAGGCCGCAAGTCAAGCCACAGTGAGTGGAGAGAAGCGGGGAGTATGTCGCAAACAAAGGACGCTGCAGACAAGGCTAGTGGCTAGCCAACGAGGACGCTGCAGAGAGCAGAGAGCAAACGCGCGGTTAGAAAGAGAACCTGAGGTTTAGAAAGCAGAGAACGGACTGGTGGTTAGAAAGACACAAGCCGCAGAGAAGAGGAAGCCGCGAAAGTGAGGTGCCCACTGGTTAGGAGATTATAAAAACAAGGGGAAAGGAGAAGAGTGGTGGATCCACGAAAAAAAGAGAAGGAAGCAGCTAAGAAGGGAGAAGGCCGCAACCCAGAGCGATTAGAAGGGAGAAAGGGTTGGCGGGCGGGGAAAAAGGAGTCCGCAAAGGAGTGGATAGGTTGGCGGTCTGAGGAGAGATGGCGGCCTGGAGTAGAAATTGCTGGAGGGAAGGATTGATGTGGAACCACAGAAGAAGAGGACTGCGGATAGAAGAGGGAGTCCGCAGAAGCAGGAGCCAGGAAGACGTGCGGTTAGAAGAAGTCTAACCTCCCAGAGCACAGCGTGGAGTATAAGCCGGAGAATCGTATCGCTCTGATACCATGCAGAGAAAGAAGCAAGAGAGAAAAAATAACCCAGAATTTTATTATATCTCTAAATACAAGAATACATGCACTTATATAGAGAAAGAGAGGGAGAGCCTTCTACATCTACTATGTGGAACTGAATAGAATATACATGAGCTTATACATGGGCTCCTCCTAATGTCTTTTTTCATTACATCTTAACATAGACAAATAACTCAGCCTTCTAGGGATGTGATAATCTTTCAGCATATATACTAGCTGGTTATTGTCTTCTAATTATATCTATACTATATTATAAGTTAACAAGGCAATATGCCTATTTGCTGCTTACGCCATCGAAAAGATGCGAGCCATCTATTTCAATGCAACATCATCAAAACATTTTAGGTCGTTCACTGAACAAGAAAACTGCTGCCCATAAACTATGCCTTTAAATGTGTGCCACCTATCTTTAATTTTTCTTTAAATAAATTGAGCTTTCAAATGTGTCACCCATCTTTAAAATGTTTATTCTTTTCATGAAAAAATAAAATCTAATAAATAGAGGTTTTAATTTCATTCAAGTTTCTGCCATGTCATTCATATTAATTGTCAATTTTTGTATTCCAAATATGCCTCAAACAAGAAAATTGTTGCCCATAAATTATGTCTTTAAATGTGTCACATATTTTTAAATTGTTTTAATAAATATAGCCTTCAAATTTGTGTCACACATCTTTAAATTGTTTATTCTCTCTCCTATCCTTATTTCTCTCTCACATTCACCCCTACACTTATGTCTCCTAATTAGGCCTCTGGGTCTTCCATCTCCAGAATCTATTGTCAGCTCCACTATCTCTAGAATACCTTGGCGGCTCCATCTTCAGACTCCTACATTGCATTATACTATATTGACACTCTTCTTCCTCCCTTTCTTTGCCCCGACTTCACAACAACACGTCCCTTGATATCGGAGAATTTTTTTGTTTTCTGGTTACAATTTTTATTTTTTACTTTTATAATTCTTTTATAAACCCTAATGATAACAAGTCTCACTCCTAATAGGTGACTAATGTGCTAAAGCATCTAGATTGAAGTTTCGTGTTTGATCCGGCGAAGCCCGTGCAGGCGCAACCCGCTTTCCTGCGGGCGAAGCCTGCGAGAGAGCATCTAACACGGACATAGCCCATGCGAAGATGCTTATATGTATATATATACTATATATACAATGAAATATCACCGACCAATCACAGCTCGCGGTGTAACGACGGTCCCCCAGATTAATATGAATTGTCCGATCAGATCAGATCATAAGATCTCAACCGTTCAATCTCATAAAAGAATCTAAACCGTCCATATCTTTTTCCTAGATCTCCTAAACCTAAGATGGTAGGGTGTCCAAAACCTATAAATTTTGTAGGGCTATCCGTCCTAAGATGTGAAATTACCATTTTACTCCTACATTATTGAAAATTATTCATGTGTGAGCCCGAATCAAAGCCTCCGCCGAATTGTTCAAACCCGATCCATTTCACAGCCAAAAAGCCCACAAGATTGGAGCCCACAAGCTTTCTTCTGCAAGTATTCAAACGCTGCTCATTATATACAACAAAAGCTAACTCCGAAATCGCGATGTGGGATTATTCTCCCCACCTCTTCCGCGCCCAGCGCCTCCGCCTGCTATAATAACGTATTATTATATAAGCTAACAGATTATAATAATGTTTGTTATATTATAACGTATCATAATAATAACGCCTGATATAACAATTATTATATAATAATGTATTATAATAACGCCTGATATAACAATTATTATATAATAATGTATTATAATAAATAATTATTATAATAATGCCTGAGCACGGTTGATCCTGCTTCCTATAAGCTATAAGGTATTATAATAACTATTATTTAAAATATAAATTATTTATTTTTTATTAATTATAAATAATAATTTTTTTTTAATTTCTTTAAATGTTTCATTAATTTAAAAGTAAATTATATTTATAAGTAAGCTAATTCTAAGTAGTATTTTTTAAATTAATTATAATAATTATTTCTTTTAAATTTTTTCATGATTGCAGAGCCTGCCACCATTGCAGATCGGGTACTATCGCACAGGGCCCGCCCCCCCGCCCCCCCGGTGCTCTGTCACTCGTGTGTGTGTGTGGCAAGCAAATGTTATTTACACAAGATTACTACATAATTAGTGACTTAAACATGAACTTTTACAAACTTGAACTATTTCGTTAGTCAAGCTAATGGTAAATGGTGAATAAATTGATGTCTTTATCACTCCTTGGTGATTGTGACTATAAAATAACATCAATTAACATACCGTCTTCTTAAAGAAAATTATGATACTAAAGTTTATGATGGAGATCGACCGCATGTTGGTGATTGGAGGAGATCGGGCTTCCACGTGCGGGATAAGTTTTGCAGATTTGCCAGAGATGTGTTGATCGCATCGGCGATCCAAGACTGCGAGCGCGTCTGGAGCATCGCTTTTTATTCTATGTATTTTATTTATTTTACTGGTGTATATTTAGCGTTTTAGGATACCGGGCGTAACAAGCGATCATAGTCATTCACGTTGGGTGCCCAACCGCCCCTCTTGTTTGATGGGGATCGACCATATGTTTGTGATCAGAGGAGATCAGACCACCACTTGGCGGGACCCATTTTTGCAGATTTGTCAGAGATGCGTTGATCAGATCGGCGATCCGAGACCGCGAGCGCGTCTGGAACATCGCTTTTCATTTGATATGTATTTTGTTTTATTTTTCTGGTGTGTATTTAGCGTTTTAGGACACCAGGCGTAACGGACGATCGTAGTCACTCACGTCGGGTGCCCAATCGCTCCTCTTGTTATAAATAGGGGTGGGTGATGTAGTTTACAGGCATTGCTGAGTTTCTGAGAGATTCCAGATTTCCGACAATCTTCGTGGTGCGACATCCCGATTAATTTCAGTTTTTTAATTTCTTTCTAATCACTGTTCCCTTTCAATATTCCCCTAATGTTTCTCAACTTATCCCACAATCTCTTCATCTTAAAAGAGAGAACCACCCGATCAGCCCTTATTCCTCTTCCTCTCGCCAGGAAACCACCTTGCACAACTCCTGTTCACGGTCTTCGTCCTCGACGGGAACACCAAAATAGCTAGCATTGAAAGCCGCCCCTCCCCGCTTCGTCTCCTTCATCCCGTCAGAATCCCTTCCCCGTCAGCCTACATCGACGTCATTTCCGCCGGCGCCCCTCCCGTCTGCCTCCAACTTCATCCCCGCCCTCCTGTCGTGAGCCACCCACACAACCGGCCACCTCCTATTCAAATTGCTCTATTCTCCTTCTTGCTCTGTTGTGGAGCCACCCCATTCCAGCCGACTGTGCTTCCTCCTCCCATCTACACTTCCAGCCCTAATCCACTCACTCCATTGTCGTCTTCCTCCCCACTCCAGTTAGTCCTCACTCTTCACAGAAAGCTCCGATTCCAGCAGCCTTATTCTCTTCATCCTTTCCCGTTTGATCCGCTGAAGTTGTCGTCTCCATAAACATCCGTATACCTGGACTTCTCCATCACATCTTATGCTTGTGAGTATATCATTGTTATGTTCTTTTTTTTGTATTTAATATTGGACAAGTATTTCATATCTATTGGACATTTTTACTCGTTATTGTAGTTGTTCTTCATTTTCTTTAATTCTAGAAGACTTATTCGTGTAACTTGTAGTGGATAGCACCCCGTGCATAGACGAGTGTGATCTTGGTTGTGCTCCAAAATTTACCAACTCACGTTGGGTAAATCTTGTTAAATTTATATAATTTACTTTCCTAAGTATCAGATTCCGGTTAATATTTTAAAACATGCTTGCATCATTTAGGCATGACTTGATTGCATTCATTCCGCACACCCACTTAGCTTTACATTAGTGTGTCGGCATATTCACGTTTCACATAGCCCCATCCCGTGTCATTCTATGACTGATATAACCGTGGGTTTATTAATTCCTCATTATTCTGCAACGTAGTTATTACTCTACTCTAGATGGTGTCATGAAACTTTACTGTTTTCCAATTCACCGCATGAACTTTTGTTTTGCATGTATATTATATACTCTATTTTATGTATATATGAACTTTACTGTTTTCAAACTTTACTGTTTAATGTTTGTGATGGGGATGGGGTGATAATGATGATGATATGATTGTATATCTGCATAAATCATATATTCTTTTCCTCAATAGATTGAGATCTGTGCTTTATTTCTTTTTGTAGCATATTCACGGAAGAAAGACTAGAACATCTGAAGAAAGGGATTGGCATGTTGGGCCTTGAATCTCCTGAACTTTCTGAAGAGAGAGAAAATCATGAATCATATAATGGTAGTAAGGCAGTAATTTTTCCCGTTGGTGATGAAGTGGGTAGCGTTGAATGTTCTACACCGACTTGTGAAATTTCTTCGCCTCACAAAGAAACAGATGAAGTGACTTCCACTGATAACAAGATACTTGAAATGCATCAAGACGCTAATGGATCCTTAAATATAATTGAAACAACTCAGGCCATTGTTGAGACAGAAAATCTTACAGCTGAAGATTCGCCAGATTATGCTATAAAAAATGTGCACGATTACTTAGGTGACGATGACTTGCAAAAAAAACAGTCAGAAAAGCATCTCCCTGAGGCAGTTTTACCCCTTTTGCGGTACCACCGGAATGAAAGTTCAGAATCCTCTTCGAGGTATTATTCTCTACTTGGGCTACGAATACTATTCCCAATGATTATTTATTGGCATATGACTTGCAAACGAGTCTTGCCTTGTTGCATCTTGATCAGTGTTCATGTATGTTTATTATCCAAAATAAAATGTTTATTGTTTTAGTTGCTCACTGTTAGCCAAAAGAGTAAGCATTTAAAACGGTAATAGAAGACAGGCTAGATTTTCAGAAAATTGATGATATTCCCTAATTGTATTCTTCTGTTCTTTTCTTACCTACATATGATCTTAAACACTTTTTAGTGGAGATACATTTCCATCGTCTATGAAAAACTTGTGTGGAGTTCCCTCCATCAATATTTTGATTATCATTGGTAAAACAAGTGAAACACTCCTAATTTGAAATTTCATCTCACTTCTCTGACAGTGCTAGAATGGGATGGTTGGCGTTTTGTGTATGCTCCAGATAGATTCCTCCTACAGAAAGAGAAGAGCCCAAATGCACCACTTTGGTATATTGGGGACTACCGAAATATTAATGGGTTTAAATAATTAGTTCTCTTATCTAGCATGCATATGAGTACATATAAGGGTTAGGGATCTCTCGTATTTTGTATTGGGTCATCGTCTTAGAGATGAGGAGAGTAGCATGTCTCTAGCATGCATCTGAGTATATATAAGGGTTAGGGATCCTCGTATTTTGTATTGGGTCATCATCTTAGTCATGAGGAGAGTAGCATGGTTCTAGAGTTGTAAGCGATGCTTGTGTTTGGGAATAAGCTTGTTTCTCCAGCTGTATCAGAGAGGTGTGTAAGATAACATGTTCTTTGGTTCCTTATGTGCTTCAATTGTTTTTTTCTTCTCTTTTTTTCGGCTGTTCTTCAAATGCTGAGTATATTTTTCTCATACAAAATTCCTTTGGGTCCATTTCCTTGATAGGGATTGGAATATGTCTTAATTCCAATTCAGTTGTTTGGCCACGGTATAAAATTGTATATTTACATTTAGAATTGTTGTTTGGTTGCACAAATGAATTCAATCGCTGAAATTACCAGAGTTGCTAAAACTGAAACAAAATAAGTAATTTCTTTTAAATCATCTTTCATTTCTTTAAAAAATTTATTAGAAATCTCACTGTGGCTCTGTTACGGATCTACACGACGACGAGCCTCTTTGGAAAGTTTACACGCGTCGAGCGCGTATATCGGAGGGGACCGCCATTACCGCAAGAGATAATTAATCAATTACGAGACGTTATTTGTTTCTCTATTTGTTTGTGTCAATTATGAGTGTTATTTGTTGCTTTATTTGCTTGCGTCATTTTTAGTAATTTGTATTTCCTAAATTAAGTTGTTTTCTTTTGTATTCTCTCCTCATCACTATAAGAGGACGTGTAAGCCTTGTATTAGAACCATGTCGGATGAATGTTATGTTTTCTCTTCTCTATCCCTAATTCGCTCTCTCTCTCTCTACCTCCCCTCTCTACCTCTTGTCTCTTATCCCTCTGCTCCCCTCCCTCTTACTCGGCTCCGCAACAAAGTGGTCCGACCTGCTCTCTCCGGCCGCCGGAGAACCAACCCCACCTTGTCCCGTACCGCCACAGCCGTTCGCCGCCGCATTCCACGGACGCCCTCATGGCCCCCAACACTCGTTCAACTGTGGATCTTCAGCAGGAGGACCCCGCCGCTGAGGCCCTCCGCCGCGTCGAAGCCCAGGAAGCCCTAGTCGCCTCCATGCACGCCTCCATCCTCGCCCTTCATGCCAAGTTGGATGCACTCCAACCGCCCGCCGCCTCGTCCACCAGCGGATCTGCGGGCTCGGGCCCCGGCGGATCCCTCCTCGGGGCGCCACCATTTCCGCCCATCGGGGAGACGCCGGCCCCGCCGCCCCCTGGCCATCTGACCCTTTCCTTGGACCTCCCTAGCTTCGCCGGCATAGATCCGATGGGGTGGATCGCCAAAGCGGAACAGTATTTCGACCTCAATCACACTCCCGACCACGACAAGGTCTCTACCGCCGTCGTGGGACTCGACGGCTCAGCCCTACATTGGGCCTGATGGCTCCGCCAGACCAACCCGTCCATCTCATGGTCGACACTCAAGCAAGAAATGATAGGCCGCTACGACACCCGCTACTCGGGCTCCGCTATCGATCGACTGTGTGGGGTACGCCAACTCGGTACACTGGATGACTACATTGATGAGTTCGTGGCCCTCGTCACCCATGTTTCAGGCTTACCACCGGATCACTACCTCGGCTTCTTCATGCAGGGCCTCTTGCCCCACATCCGCTCCCGGCTTCGCACACATCACCCCCGGACAGTGTCCGAAGCCCTGGACATGGCCCGCCTCGTAGAGGCGGATTTGGCTCCTCGACACACACCACCTCCGGGAAGACACCTGCCGGGGGGGGCGGCCTTGGCAGACCACCACCCCAGAGCCGCCTGCCCCTCGGGTTGCCCCAGCTGCTCGTCCAGCTCGTCCGACCGCCCCTCAACGGTTCTCCAACCATGAGTTCGATGAGCTCCGTCGCAAAGGGTTGTGTTTTCGTTGTCGGCAACCCTACTCCCCGACCCACGTCTGCACGGTCAAGGAATTCCGGGCCATCATCGGCGATGTCGAACCAGAGATCACCTTGGCTGATTTCGAGGACCTAGAGATCACAGAGGAGGACGCCACCGACGGCACAGGCGTCGCGACTTTCCATCAGTTGGAGCTTCCATGTTTTTCCGTGGGTGGTATTTCTGGGCCGCAAACAATGAAATTGGTCGGCAAACTGGGCGATCGCCACATTATCATCATGGTGGACAGCGGGGCGAGCCATAATTTCCTCTCCGCTCATCTGGCACACCAGCTCCGACTACCGATGGAACCCGCGCCAGACTTCATGGTCAGTTTGGGCGATGGCCGCCGGCGAGCGGTCCAGGGCCACTGCCCCTCCGTTCCCCTTTTAGTGGGCTCTCACTCGGTGACGGCGGATTTCTACATCTTCGGCCTCGGCGGAATCGACGCTATCCTAGGAGTGGCGTGCCTCTTCCCACTGGGGGACGTACGGGTAAATTGGAAAACTATGACGATGCGGTTTCTCCAGGACGGTCGGGAGTGCTTCCTGGTGGGGGATGCAGCCCTACTCCGTGCTCCCGTCTCCTCCCGCACGATTCAGAGGACAACAGACGTCGAGTTTTCAGCATGGCTCTGGTCTATCACGGACGTGGTCCCACCGACCCAGGCACCACCTCCGGATATGCAGGACCTCCTGTCGGAGTTTGTGGACCTCTTCACGGCACCATCAGGATTACCCCCAGCCCGGCCACACGACCATGCCATCCCTCTTCAACCTGGCGTGTCGGCGGTATCAGTCCGCCCTTATCGTTATGGGCACGTGCAGAAGGACGAGATAGAGAGGCTCGTCCACGACATGCTGATAGGGGGCCTCATTCGCCCCAGTGCGAACCCCTTTTCTAGCCCGGTACTCTTGGTCAGAAAGAAGGATGGCAGCTGGCGCTTCTGTGTGGACTATCGGGAGCTCAACAAAGCAACTGTTCCAGATAAATACCCGATACCGGTGATCCAGGAGCTTCTGGATGAGCTCTACGACGCCACCGTTTTCACCAAGTTGGACCTCCGTGCTGGCTACCACCAGATTCGAGTTCGGCCGGCCGACGTCGACAAGACGGCCTTCCGGGCACATGACGGCCACTACGAGTTCTTGGTTATGCCTTTTGGCCTGACCAACGCACCAGCAACCTTCCAGGCCACGATGAACGACATATTCCGGCCGGTAATTCGCCACCATGTACTTGTTTTTTTCGATGACATCTTGGTCTACAGTTCTTCGTGGCAGGAGCACCTACAGCACGTCCGACAAACATTGGCGACTCTCGAGCATCACCACCTCAAACTCCACCCGACGAAGTGCTCTTTCGGGGTTCCAAAGGTGTGTTACTTTGGGCATACCATCTCCGCTGCAGGAGTTGCGATGGATAGCGACAAGATCGAGGCGGTCATCCGGTGGCCAACCCCGTCGTCTCTCCGTGATGTGTGAGGATTCCTGGGCCTGACGGGATACTATCGGCGGTTCATTCAGGGATACGACACGATAGCCCGGCCCCTCACCCAACTTCTCAAGAAAGCGGCCGAAGGCCCCTTCGAATGGTCGACAGCGGCCGCCACCGCCTTCACCACTCTCCAACAAGCCTTGGTTCGGGCCCCAGTGCTAGCTATGCCGGACTTTTCCCAACCCTTCCTCGTGGAGTGCGATGCGTCGGGCGTCGGCGTGGGTGCTGTCCTCATGCAAGCTGGCCGCCCGGTGGCCTATTTCAGCCGCGCATTCTCAGACACCAGTCGCAGTCGATCAGCATACGAGAACGAGCTCATGGGCCTCGTCCTCGCGGTACAACATTGGCGGCCCTACCTACTAGGCCGACGATTCGTGGTTCGCACCGACCACCATAGCCTTCGCTACCTCCTCCAGCAGAAGATTGCCACGCCCGCTCAGCAGGTGTGGGTGGCCAAGCTATTGGGCCATGACTTCAGCATCGAGTTCCGGTCAGGGAAGGAGAACCGCGCAGCCGACGCTCTCTCACGCAACCCCATGCTTGCAGCCATCTCCCTGCCAGTGTGGGAGGACGCGGACACCCTTCAAAAGGAAGTGGAGGCAGATCAGGCACTGAACAAGATTCGGACGGCCCTCATCATAGATGACACCGCCCACCCACCGTTCTCCTTGGTAGATGGTCGCCTACTCTTCAAAGGCCGCCTCGTCTTCGCCCCCTCTTCCCCGAGCATTCCTCGATTACTGACTTAGTTCCATGCATCCCCGACAGGAGGACATGCCGGGGCGTACCGGACGTATCGACGGCCTCACTTTATTGGCCTCACATGTTCCGACAGGTCAAAGCCTTCGTGGCTGCCTGCCTCATCTGCTAGAAGGCCAAGTACGAAGCCGTTTTTTCGGGGGGTCTACCCCAGCCACTGCCTATTCCCGATCGCATTTGGGACGACGTTGCCATGGACTTCATCACTCGGCTGCCCCGCTCTCAGGGATTCGACTGCATCTTAGTCGTAGTAGACCGGCTCTCGAAGTATGCGCACTTCATTCCCCTCCGTCATCCTTACACGACAGCCACAATCGCCGACAGCTTCATTCAGGGGGTCGTACGCCTTCACGGGTTTCCCCAATCGATCGTCAACGACCGAGACCCGCTCTTCTTGAGCTCCTTCTGGACTACACTTTCGCCTGCAGGGCACCCGTCTCCGCATGAGCACGACATACCATCCCCAGACCGACGACCAGTCAGAGGTGCTCAATCGGTGTTTGGAGACATATCTCCGCTGCTTCGTGGGAGAGCAGCCGCGTAGCTGGGCCAAGTGGCTTGGGTGGGCCAAGTACTCATACAACACCGCCCACCACCAGGCGGCCGACATCACCCCATTTGAGGTTGTTTACGGTCGTTATCCTCCGTCCATCGTTCGCCACCTTCCAGGGGAGTGCCAAGTGGAGAGCCTGGCATCAGCTCTGCGCGACCGGGATACTATTTTGGATCACTTGAAGCACCACCTCCGACGGGCCCAACAGAAGATGGTCTCTTTCGCCAACAGGAAACGACGGGATCTCTCTTTTGAAGTAGGGGACAAGGTCTTCATCAAACTCCACCCATACCGCCTGCTTTCGGTGGCCCGACGACCATGCCCAAAATTGGCCGCCCGCTTCTTCGGGCCATTCGAGGTCCTTGCACGCATCGGAGCAGTAGCCTACCGCATTCGCCTTCCGGACGGGAGCCGCATCCACCCGGTCTTCCATGTTTCGCAGCTGTGGCGCGCAGTGGGCGAGCACGCCACCGCGGATCGCCTTCCGGCCGACCTCGACCTTTCCGGAGACGCGCCTTACTACCCCGCCTCAATCCTCAATCGTCGACGTCGCGCCCCAGAGGACCCTACGACTGATGAAGTTTTGGTGGCTTGGACTGGGCGCCCTGACTCAGACGCAACGTGGCTCCCCAGGGATGATTTTCGCCGTCAGTTCCCTGACTACTGCCTTGAGGACAAGGCACATTTTCCAGACGGTGGCATTGTTACGGATCTACACGACGACGAGCCTCTTTGGAAAGTTTACACGCGTCGAGCGCGTATATCGGAGGGGACCGCCATTACCGCAAGAGATAATTAATCAATTACGAGGCGTTATTTGTTTCTCTATTTGTTTGTGTCAATTATGGGTGTTATTTGTTGCTTTATTTGCTTGCGTCATTTTTAGTAATTTGTATTTCCTAAATTAAGTTGTTTCCTTTTGTATTCTCTCCTCATCACTATAAGAGGACGTGTAAGCCTTGTATTAGAACCATCTCGGATGAATGTTATGTTTTCTCTTCTCTATCCCTAATTCCCTCTCTCTCTCTCTACCTCCCCTTTCTACCTCTTGTCTCTTATCCCTCTGCTCCCCTCCCTCTTACTCGGCTCCGCAACAGGCTCTCTCTAGGAATCTATCTTAAATGATTTTGTCTTGCTAGATGTCTATTGTTCAAAGATTCTCTTTAGAAATGTTCTCTATAAATCTTATTATTTATTCCTCCTTTAGAAATCTATGTAAGCGTTCTATCTCATTAGAATTCTCCCTGTCAAAAGTTTATTTCCTAAAACTTTACTCTATATGATTGTCTATCAAGAAATTTCTCCCTTAAAGGTTCTATCTCACAAGGATTCTTGTATTCAATGGTTTTTCTCTCTTAAGAAAATTGTCTCTGTAGAAGTCTCATTATAATTCTATCTTAAATGTTCTACCTCACTTGAATTATCCTACTAAAAGTTTTTTCTCTCCAGAATTCTCTTTCTAAAAATATCACTAGGATTCTGATACGGTCTCTTCATAGTATGTCGATAGACTTGTCGGAGAATGTCCGAGGCGGGAATGATGGTGAAGGATATTGTGAATCCGGAACCGTGGTTTGGTAGGCGGGGTGTGCTCGACAGAAGAGAGTTACCATAATCTCTTCAAGGGGCAAGGAAATAAACTAACGTCGTTCATACCTTCTAATGATCTAAGGGGTCCTTTAAATAAGATTATATAAGAGCATAAAAGTATTAAATTCTACACTTGGATTTACACAAATGGAAATATGCTAACTAACTATAAAAGATATGATAAAGGGCAATCTGGTACGCAAAGCATCCCCGCGCAGCGAGGGTCCAGGGAAGGGTCCCACCACAAAGGGTGAAATGTAGGCAAACCATACCAGCCTTTTTGCAAGAGACTGCTTCTAGGACTCGAACCTGTGACCTCATGGTGGTCACACGACAACACCTTAACCGGTGCGCCAAGGCTCCTTTCCAATAAAAGATATGATGTTAAAAAAAAATATAGAACGGGATTGAGACCATAAATTCCCAACGTTATTTAAAATTGCAAGGAAACGATCGACTTTAAGGAATGTGCTAAAAGTAATGTGTGGTAAACTTTTAGCCCTGGTGCAAGGAAACTATTGACTACACTGGTGCTGGCGAAGAGCTGTTAGGTGCATCGAAATGGAAGCAGTTGTTACGGGGAGGCGTCGTAGTCGAAGCAACTTTATGGTAAGGCATCGACGTCACACAGTGAGGCGTCGACGTCACACAGTGAGGCGTCGTTGGCTGTTGGTGAAATCGCAGACGCATCTCTCAAGAAACAGAGTCATAACTCTTTCGCAGCTCTATAAGATGAAGATTTGAAGCTCTAGCCTGCATGAACTTGAAGGAGGTTGGTTTGTGGAAATCAGAAAAAATGGTGGAACTGTCGGAAACGACGACATGAGGAATACCTAGCTTTGATAAATGGTACCAAGTTTTTATGGGCTAGCCGTAGAACATTGGTAGAGTTGTTGGAGGATGGCCGGATGCAGAATGATGGTGGAGGATACTATAGAGCCTGAACTGTTGCTGCCTAGATGAGGTGAGCTCGGGAGGAGAGAGCCAACATAATCTCTTTGAGAGGAAAGGGGATAGTCTAACTTCTTACATACCTTCTCATGACCCAATGGGTCTCTTAATTAAGATTATATAAGGGCATATAAGTAAATAAATTCTACACTTGGACTTACATAAACGAACATACGCTAACAAACTGTAAAAATGTGATGTTAAATAATAATATAGAAAGGGATTGAGACCAATTCTTCATTCCTCAAATTTCTCTTTGAGAGTAAAGGAATTAGCTAGTTTAGAATGAATTTCAATTTTGTTGATACATCTACTACCTAACAACCATTTCCATTCAACCATGCAGACCCTTGTATATCTCGGGCACTCATCATGCATAAGAGAGAATCAAAATGGTACCTTTTATGTTTCTGGAAGATATGTTGTAGTACTTGAAAATTAATGTTAAGGCCAACTTGGTTTGAAGCTTCTATGACGCTTCATAATTGAATTTATCTTATTAGGTTATTGAGCATTAATCATTTTGTTGTATAAAAGGAAATCTTGTTCTCTTAATTGACTTGTGTTCTTTTCTACATTGGTTTATTGTGGAAGCATAATTAATCCCTTTACGAATCACGAGTTTTTGTTTGAACTGGCTTTTATACATATATAAAGTTATTATGATTTTCATATGCTACGCGGCTATACAGCGAGACTCAATCAGCAAGGGTTGTATTTAGTTTTAATTTTTGTTTAATTTCATTTACTTTGGTGTAGTTTGCAAGGTTCTCCTAATGAAGGGCGAAACTTTAGGACTAGCATGCCAGAAGTTGAACTGGAAGAGCCATCTTCCTCTGGCCATGGAGATTCTAATGATCATGATGACATACTTGAATGGGCCAAGGTTGCTTAATGATACATTTTTGAATTGTTTTTAGTTATTTCTAATTTTGATTTCCTAAGCCTCCCAATTGTGTTGTGCTATACAGGCAAATGGGCATGGATCCTTGCAGATTATTTGTGAATATTATCGGCTAAGATGCCCTGACAGAGGTTCTACCCTCACTTTCCAGCCCCTCGAGCACTTGCATTCGTTAAAGTTTCACCGGCCCGGAGAAACTCTCCTTCATATTGCTGGATCAAGCATAGATCTAAGATCTTGCAGCACTAGTTTGGAAGTGGCGGAGGTATGCAACGTCAGGTTCATGGCTAGCTTCAAAATTAAAATACAGTTTCTCCAACTTGTGAACTATGTTACATCAGGAGCCAAATCCTTCATATTCAATTCTTTATCATCTATCTTGCAGGCACACAGTGCACTTTTGGCAGAGGAGGAAGCCACTGCATTATCTGTGTGGACTGTTGCATGCATATGTGGTAGCTTAAGACTTGAAAATGTACGTATGTTTTAGTGTATTTTCAAAAGCGTAGAGAAATGACTTTTTATATAGGAAAACGTATTGGCACAATAAAGCTTCTGGACGATTTTGGAAGTTAGAACCAAGAATTAACACTAGGAACAGATCTAAATGCAATAATCAATGTTAAGTAGAATAAAAATGGACCGCCTATGAATGTGGATAAAGTGCTGATGTCTTGTCATGGGAGGCTATGTTTCACGGGGACGGGAACGAGATACAAAATACGATAAGATATAGATACAAGAAATGTGATTTTCAAAAAACCTATATGGCATACATTTTTGAAAAATTAATTATTTAATATAAACACATTGACATGAAAACTTGTGCGACATTCACGTCATCTTTTTTTTCATCATTATATCTCACATATCATATACTAAACGAAGACAGTTTGTATCACAAAAATATATCATATACTAAACGAAGACAGTTTGTGTCACAAAAATATATCATATACTAAATAAGAGCCATGAATACAACTATTTAATTAATTGAATCCCACCACATATCATTCAACACTTTTTGTTTCACATATCTCTCTTTGTCATCGTCTTAAAATACATAATTTTTCGCCATTTCAAGAATACTCACTTGTTTCGGATAGTATCTATAAGTATTTGTGAGTAAAATTTAAAGAAAATATTTTTGAGAGTTTTGGGAATGAGTTTTTGAGAGTTTTTTGACTCGGATATGTAAGACTGTTGTAAGTATCCGTTGACGCAAAATGAATCTATAGGCGGCGGATTAGCGATGCTCTAACCCTATTTGCAATGCAAATGAGCATATGGCATATAATGAACCTAAACAACGGCTAATAAAGGGTTAGAGGCTTGATGTGTGACTACTAGAATGCAACCCTAATGTGACGTGCGAGAAATAATTTGATTACACACATGAACCGGTGGAAAAATTAACATAGAGCAATAAAGGATTAATCACACTCATATGATTATAGCAAAAACAAAATAATATCTTAAGCAAGCGGGTTTAGGCTTTCCTCCGCATAAAGGGCCAAAGCAAAGTGTGCGTCGAATGATTCCTGCAAATCATAAGATATCTAAAACAAAATTCTACATATACTATAGATCCCAAAGTACATAAGATCACAACACCATATATTAATAATGAGAACAAATGTCCATGCAACAATAACACTCACAAGTTATGGGAGCTGCCCAAAGCAATGTATATCTGGAGGAAGGATGTGCTTTTGCAACGATCCGAGGCAGAACCAGAGGCGGGACGATGAGGGAGAAGGCTGGATCTGACTCAATAAGAAGCGGGATTGGGCCGGGGAAGATGGTTTCGACCGTATGGAGGCGGATCCGGGTTGAGGGAGGGTGAATCTGGCTGTATGGGGGAGGATCCGGGCTGTGGTAGGGGGGACAAATCTGAATTTGGGGAGGCTTAAGGTGGATCCACGAAGGGAGGAGGGTGGCTGGATAGAGTGGTGGTAGCAGGAAATGGTAATATGAGGTGGTGGTAGTAGGGGATCGACAACAAGGAGGCGGCAGGAATGGTAACAAGAAATTGTGATAAGAGCGGCAACAGGAACTTAGCGAGGTTGCAAAAACAAGAAATCAATGATATTGAGGTCACATGAATAAGAAATGATCAATATTGAGGTCGCAGGAACAAGAAATCAGCGATATTAAGGTTGCGGAAATAGGAACAACTGCTGGGAAGAATGACAATCGCTAGAATCATCAACAGTGGTTGCGGGAGGGGGATTTGGAGGTGGAGGAAGGTGGCTAAGGGTTAGGATTAACTTTAGGGAGCGGTAGTGGGCCTAGAAGTGGTCACCTAGGGTTCCACAGGGTCGCCACCGTGAGTGATCGCGGGATTCCGGGAATTCACTTCTTCAAAATCTGCAATGCCTTCAAACAGCCCCTTATACCTCTATTTTTAATGAACAATGTTACGTACGTGCAGATACGATTGTAATTTAAAATGTTAATATAAGATTTTTTTGAACTCAGATACGACTGTAATTTAAACTGAAAATACAGTTCAATTACGATTGTAATTGCAATTATGACTGTAATCTAAATTGAAAATACAATCCCCGCACGATCCTTGTATACACTGAGCGTACCAAAAATTCTCTCATTTTTAATAAAGAGATACTAGAGCGTCCCACCATCAATAATTATGATTGGCCAAAGATGTGACATGTCGTTTATATCAAAATAAAAGCCAAAATAACAATATAATATGTGAAATTGTGTGCAAACAACAGGCCGGACGCAGTCGTAGAGTCGGATCATCGATCTGGATACGTCATATATGGTAAGTAGCCTATATAGGCCCCGACAGTGTTTTAAATGTCGGCCGACATGTCGGATTTCAAGTAAAATCGATATGCTTTTTCAATTTAAGAAGAATTTATCGTTTTTATTAAAATCGGCCGAAATTTCGGTCAAAACCCGAAATTTCGGCCGAAACCGACTTATAAAAAGTCGGCAAACATTTTATTTTTTCATTTTTTTTATTTCCTATAAAAACTAAACCGAGCCGAGCCTCACTGCCACGTGCCCTAAAAATCTTCGATCCGCCGCTGAGGAGAGAACGAACGAAGTTCGCTCCTCCCTCCACCTCTGTCGCCGGCCACTTCCTGCTCCTCCCTCCTCCGTCGGCATTGAGCAGCGATCGTAGCCCTGCTCCTTCCTCCTCCTCTATCGACAGTGAGCAATAAACGAAGCCACTTCCGGTTCCTTCCCCTCCTCCTCCTCCGTCGGCGGTGAGCAGTGAACGAAGCCACTTCCTACTCCTCCTTCGTCGGCGGTAAGCTTCTTTTTTTGGTTGATTCGTGATACCTGCTTGTGGTTTCCTTCTCTGTTTTGGTCTGTCTTATTTTGCTCAACATTTGTCCACACCAGCCACTTCCGATTCTTTGTATGCTTGCTGTTTTTTTAATTGATTGCTTTTTTCATCTACAATGGGGGTTCACTACCTTCATATGTATCCGGATTTAGATGCTGTCGTTGTAGGTTCTTCTTGATGACCTCAAGGATTTTTCAAGAAGGCGTTTACATGGCATGAATACCTCTTTTGTTAGAAGGCGTACTTTTTTCCACCAGGACTTAGGCTAGAATCTGTGTAAATTTAGCCAAACAAATTTTGTATAGATTTTATTAAATCCTGAACTTGACCTGAACCCTACCTCACGCGTTAGGCTTTAGTATACCCTGCATCTTCCATAGGAACATCCCTCAGGATTTAACTCGTATTGGAAAATTGATAACTAAACTATTTTAAGATTGACATATCCAGGTTTCGATTTACTACATCCTACTTGCTACTGAACAGCTCAGAAGAGATATTGCACAAATCCGTTATAGGTAAACATATGTTTGTTGGTTTGTTTTATGATTCATATACATTTCTGCAATTTCTACTTCAGTCTCTTTTTAAGAGCTTGTAGTAGAAATTTTCACAAGAGAGTGTGGAGAGAATTTTGTGATAACTTGTGTACATGAAAGAAAATTAGATTTTGTCGATGAAGAAGAGGAAGTAGAGTTATCCGCTTCATCGGAGGAGGACCTCATTGAAGAGGAGATTTCAGAAGGTGATTACGAGACAGATAACGATGAAACAAATCAAACAATGCGTTCGGAAGGGATCGAGGATGACTGAGGTTAGTCAAATAGAAGTTGACTTGCAACTTGTGTACAATGTTGTTTAACATGTTTAGTTTGTCTTTTATTCATATAATTGATATTTGTAACAGGTTCAGCTTTTGGAGGAGTCGAGGAGAGTATTTTACGAGTTTAACTTTTGGACGGAAGCATGATAACATGTTTAACTTTTGGACGAGTTTTATTTTGCAAATTGCGATAGCATAATGTTTAATTTTGCTACAGAAATCTCTCTTGATAATCTATGTTATATGTTTGTGTATATCCCTTTTCATTAAACTTGCCTTAGTGGAACAATATTCAAATTTAAATTCTTATATAAAAAAAAGACCGCAATATTTTGCATTTCCATCATTAGCCACATTTGGTGCAAGGTCAGAAAAATATGCTACTCCTGGAAGGCTTCTGGATCATCTTCAGCATACTCAGGGGTTCATTTATAAAAATATGGTACAATATTATTCATTTTTCGAAGAGATTCAAAGTATTCTTTTATTTATTGTACTTGAATATTTATTGTTTTACTCAATCTGATTGAAATATTTACTTGATGGTCGAACTAACATGCAGATAAAAAAGGTGTTAAAGACATGTCATTTATCATTGTTTGCCAATATAAATAATAAAAAAGAACTTATAAAACAAATAATAATATATTATGCTAGATACAGATACTAAATCCGACATTTTCAAATGTCTCCGACATGTCTCCGACATGTCTCCGACATCCGATATTTAAAAACCCAATCTGATATGTACCCGACATCCGACATTTAAAACATTGGGCCCCGAACGAGCCCAAAACACGCCCTCCGCTGCGCGTCCGCGTCTCCGTTCCACAACATTCTCCTCGGCTTGAAATAATTCATCTTCTGATGAATAGAGATCAAAATTCTCTTGGTGTATGCCAGGTAAGACTCGATAAGGTCCACCAGAGGTCGTTCAAGTATCATAGTATCCCCGCCAATGGTGCTCCTATGTTTGTCTGACTGGCGCGACTATGCATGCATGAACCACGATATCAATAATGCTCTCAATAATCTACTGATGTGCTGGAAGTCCCGGTGCGATCACTGGTGCAAACGGTGAAGCCATGGGCGACTGACCCAAAGGCAGATGGGGTTCAAAAGTTGACTTGGTGAGGGACTGAGGATGTGGAGGTTGAGGCTCCAAAGGATATAGGGGTGTAGGCTCAAGAGGATCTCCACAAATTAGTCCACATGCTCGTGAGGCTTGTAGTATGACGTTAAATTCTCGACATTAAATATGAGACAGATACTCATGCTCGTCGGGATGTCAAGATCATTGATATTCGCTTTGATCCGTGTTATGGTTGTGTATGGATCCATTCGTCTAACACTCCATCTTTTAGCAAGCCTCCTACAGAGCCTCACAATGCAGTTTCTAACCATCACCTGCTCGGCTTCATGAAATACTTGCTCGTGCCAGTGATGTATGCGATTTATTAGATTTTTCACCAATATTGATCCTCCATTGAGCACTCTTGACACACATGCAAAGGATGAACAAACAACTCAATAGACATATGCCGATAATGCAAATGAAACATGACAGACACAACACACTCTATGTAGCAGTCTGACAATGACCTGAAAATCTATAAAATAAGGTGGCCTATCAGGAGGCTCTCTCGGTGGAGTGTAAAAAAACTCATCCAGTGTGCGACGAGCGTCTAGGCAACCGTGTAAGACATCAACACTCAAAGAGGAGCTCATAAGATGCAAAATGTCTCTTGGGGATTGTGACACATCAGAGGGCTCAGCGGGAGGTATGTATGAAAATTCATCGCGGATGTGACGGTCGCGTGAGTGGATACCAGAAACACTGACGATAGGATGTGACTCAAGAGTTTGGTGAGTGTCCTTGAAAAGAAAGAACTCATCTGGTGAGTTAGCAGGTAGTGTCTTCCAAAACTCATCAAGAGTGTGATGGGTCATAAGGGTGGCTCTCGAAAAAACGGGAGTATGCTCAAGTGTACTTATTGAAAGCCCTATATGTGTGATGCTCGACTCAAGATTCATTCTCTAGGGCAAGACTAGAGACGATAACGAAAGAGACGATAATAACTCGATACTTATAAACGAGTGGCTCACCTGAACCTCGTCCTCACCAGGGTGTGGTGGCTTATCAGGAGGCTCAACAAGGAGCTCGTCATGAATCCTTCCACAGGGTCTTGATCCTCCAGATGAGTACTATCGTAAGGGGCGATGTCCTCATAAATGGGTGAAATAGCCATTACGAGATCAACACCAGGCTCTTGACTCTTAGTTGTGATGTGGATCGGGACAATGACAAGGGGAAAGTGACAGACCTACTCTCAAGAATGGGTTTATAGGTTCGGTGTCAGTAAATGAATTCATGGTATGGGTGTTAACTAACTCAGGACATGACAAAAGAAGGGATGTAGGTGAGGGACACACATCACTATCGAATCAATTGGTCACTCAGACTCACCCTCAGTCGTGATCACAAGGAAAGAGACAGAAACAAATGATAGATCACTCACCGGATTAAGTACCTCACTGGGGTGAAAGAAATCCATATCAGGTATCATTTTTTTCGTGTCTGACAGAACAATGGTAGGCATTGTTGTGACCTCGATATGGGAGGTTCTCGTACTGTGGAGGTCAAGGTGTGAATCCAATCAATCAGATCTTACGGATCTCAAGGACTGTTCATGATGTAGGGCAAGTTGATATGTTTACTCAATGGCTGTGATAAGCCAACTCAGTACATATATCAGATCGAAGTCTTGACCGAAATTGGAAAGTGTTCATAGCTGGCTCCTCTCGGATATCACTCATCACAACTAACTCATCAAAACAATCTTTATACTCAGCGACAGACAGATCCTTGCTGAAGGGAAAATAATTGCTCGAGCAAGCGACTCTGATACGACGAAGACAAATACCTCTAACACAACATACGCTTTATATCCTCCCAACTAGTGATGCAATGAAGACGATCTCACTCGCGGGTCCTCTCAATGCTAGACCAATATACTCTCGCCGTATCTATAAGCCTAAGTTTCGCAAACTTGATGCGCCGCTCTCCGAATAACTCAAAATGATCAAGATAATACTTCATATCCACAAGCTAATAACTGAAAGACTTGGTACTCGATGAGCCGTCAAAAGAAGGGGCATCGGTACGAAACTGCCACTCGAGATCTCTCTTAAAACGATGATCCTCGTAATAATCATCCCTAAGGTAATCGAGTCATGTTGAAATATCAACACGATTCGCTCGCGTGCAGGGATATGAATGACGACAATTATAATACTGATCGTATCTATCATAGTGAGATCGTGTCGGTGGATCAACGCGATCTCTAGAAGTGGAGTGTTGCGATCGAGAATAATCATCATAGTAACGTGAGGATCTTCCTGAAGGGGCTCTATAGGAGCGAGTGTAAGTGGACTCGGGCTCCCCAAATAAAGGAGAAGAATATTGGTGTTACCTAGACATGAAAAAACCTATAGTCTCTACAACTGCGTATCAAAAGAGTGCTTGAAACCTAGCTTTGATGTCAATTGATGCAGAACGAATCTATAGGCGGTGGATTAGCAATGCCCTAACCTTAAATGCAATGTAAATGAGCACGTGGTAAATGTAATGAACGTAAACACCGACTAATGAAGGGTTAGAGGCTTGATGTGTGACTACTAGAATGCAACCCTAATGTGTCGTGCAAGAAATAATTTGGTTACACATGAACTGATATTAATGCACTTGCATGAACCGGTGATAAAATCAATGTAGAGCAATAAAGGAGTAAATCACATGCATATGATTATAGCAAAAGCAAAATAATTTCTTAAGCAAGCGGGTTGAGGCTTTCCTCCGTGTAAAGATCACAACACCATATATTAATAACGAGACAAATATCCATACAACAATAACACTCACAAGATATGAGGTCTGCCCAAAGCAATGGAGATCCCGAGGTAGGATGCGCTTTGAAGGCGATCCGGGCGGAACATGAGGCGGAACGATGAGAAAAACAGTTGGATCTAACTGTGAGAAGCGAGATCGGGTCGGGGAAGGTAGATCCGGCCGTATGGAGGCGGATCCGGGTTGCGGGTGAGTGGATCTAGCTGTATGGGAGCGGATCTGGGATGTGCGGGGGGGGGGGGGGAATCTGGATGTGGGGAGGCGTGGGGTGGATCCACAGAGGGAGGAGGGTGGTTAGATGGGGCGATGGTAGCAGGAAATGGTAATAGGAGGCGTTGGTAGCAAGGGATCAGCAACAGGAGGCGGCAGGAGCAGTAACAGGGAGCCATAATAGTGTGGTAATAGGAACCCAGCGATACTGAGGTCACAAAAATAGGAAATCAGTGATATTTAGGTTGCGGGAACAGGAAATCAGCGATATTAAAGTCGCAGAAACAAGATCAGCTGCTGGGAAGAATGACAATCGCTGGAATCACCAATAGGGGCTGCGGGAGGGGGATTTAGAGATGGAGGTAGGTGGCTAAGGGTTAGGGTTACCTTTAGGGAGCAGGAGAGGGCCTAAGAGTCTTCAACTAGGGTTCCACGGAGTCGACACCCTGAGTGATCGCGGGATTCCGGGAATTTACTTTTCCAATATCTGCAATGCCTTCAAACAGCCCGCCTGCACCTCTATTTATAATAAAGAGATACTAGGGCGTCCCACCATCAACGACTATGATTGGCTAGAGATGGGGTTGCCCGATTACATTAAAATAAAAGTCAAAATAACATTATAATATATGAAATTGTGTGCAAACGATGGAGCAGATGCATCCTTGGAGTCGGATCATCTGTCCGAATACGCCATACATGGTAAGTAGCCAATCGGCTTTGAACGGGCCCAAAACTCATCCTCCGTTGCGGGTTCGTGTCTCCGTTTCACGTCATCCGTGCTTCATAGCTTTGACATTTTCTAACTTGGGTGTTAGAAAAGGTCTTAGTTGTCGATTTAAGGCCTTGTTTGTTTGGGTGTTTGAACTCTATTTTGGTGGATTTGTTTTGTAGAATTTTGTGTGTTTTGTAAACTTCCATTATGTAGCTCCGGTGTTGTGGGAAGGGTCAGAAACTCCATTTTCAGCCTCATTTCTCACTAAAGGGCGGGAGCTTTATTTCTCACTAGAGCTCTATTTTTCACTGGAGTCATCAACACCACTTTCCCATACAGAAACTTGATAGCTAATGTTATCAACACCACTTTCTTAAATTTCTCACTAGAGAAATTTACGTCTTTGTTTTTTTCAATCATTATATCTCATATATCGTATATTAAATAAAAAAACAAAGTTAATGTGTCACACAAATTGCATCATATCATAGATAGGAGCTATGAATGAATGTGTGTAATCAGTTGACTCTCATCATTTATTATCTAACACTCTCTTTTACGTACCTTTCTTCATGTCATTATCACAATATGCAATTTATGAGCATACTTGGGCATATTCGAGAGTTTGAATTTTGTTTTTAAAAGAAAATATTTTCGCGAGTTTCGGGGATGAGTTTTTGAAAGTTCCTCGACTCTGAAATGTTTTGTATATGATACCTAAGGTCATTGCAAGTATTCTTCCTTCCTAGGTTAAAACAATGGAATAAGCCATAGCCTTTGATATTAAATTCCAATTCATAGTTGATATGGAAAATGAAAAGGCGTGATTGAGAAGATATAGAAGTTAGCTATCAGAAATATGTTTCCCCGATCTAGAGCAGATTACCATAGATGAGAGAATGGATAAGAGATTGCAATCAGTTTGATGATAGAGTTTTTTTTATTTTCTTCGGTTGTATAGATTTAAGATAGCTATTAATGACAAGTTGATCTCTCTTTTGCAAATATTTGAGGAATAGCTTTTGGTATTATTGTGTTTAAGTGATACTTTTCAGGTGTTAACTATGTTTGCTGGGGCTCTTTTGGAGAAACAAATTGTTGTTCTATGCTCCACTTTGGTAGGCCGTTACTTACATTCTTTCCTTCTAATTTGAATACTGTAATTATCTGAAATTGTTGTTCTTAAAACTTATATTGTGCTTGCATTGGTTTCCTTTCGTTTAATTCTTTGTGCATGTTAGGAATTTCTAATATTTTATACAAATCCACTTGACATAGTTTATATATGTAGAAAGAAATGAAAGGTGTATTTTATTCTTCCACAAAAGGGCATAATATAGGAGATACAACAAGACACCCAACACCGATAGGCGGTGTGAGACTAATACTCAATAATATAAATACTACTAACTCTAACACTCCCCCTCAAGCTGGAGGGGAAACCTACAGCTTGAACAAAACATTAAACGGAAGGTAAAAGAAGGTTGGCAACATGGGACAAAACAGCAGCCACAGAGGCCCAACCGCGTGTCACCGGGGATCGGGCAAAGGCCACACGACGTTGGTCCACAAACCGACCATGATCACGCTAGATACACCCGGAGCTGAAACTAGGTCAACCAAGAATCCCAAATCATTCCTACCACAGAGAGAAGAAAAGAAACGGGGAGACACAAACAACAGACGAAATCAACTTGGGGGTCATGTGTAACTAAGGCAGGAGTCGGGAAAGAGGCATCCGAGTCGCCGTTATCACAAACACTCCCCCCCCCCCACGTGGAATACGTGCACGAAGGCATAGACTATGCCTGGAGGCCGTGACGTACACTCCCCCTCACGTAGACCACGTGCACGTGTGGGACCCTCGTCGAGTACATAAACCCAGATCACGTGGAGGAAGACCGAAATCGTAACGAGACACAAACTACGACTCAACAACCACAAATAACTTTAAAAAACAGCAGCTACGGAAAAACTAGACCGGGAAGAAGAAGAGGCTCATGCGCAGCAGAAGCAAGGCACGACCGACAGATCTAGGCCGGAAAACAGGAGCAGCAATACCGGAAGAGAAAAGCAGCAACAACATGGATCCACCAAGCCGGAATAGGAGGAGGCAAGCCAGAGTTGTTGACGACCGGAGCAGCAAGATCTGGCGGGAGGAGGCACGGTCCTGCAGATCTAGCGCAGGTGGAAGTGCTGGAGGAGGAGGCGCAACGACAATAGAAGGATGACAGGAGAAGCTAAGCGCAGAGGAGCAGCCGACAAGGAGCCTTCCGGGCCGGAGAAGAAGCAGGCCCGGGCGGAGCAACAACACCATATGCTGTCGACGGGAGAAGGGGAAGCTCGGCAGCAGTCGTCGATGGCAGAAGCAGTGGCAAAGTCGTCGGGAGAAGCAGCACGCTGGTCGGGATCGTCGACGAAGGCAGACGGAGCCGACAATGACGCAGGCGGAAGCAGTACATGACAGCAGCGGCGGAATCGGAGCCGCTCCTGTCGACGGGATCAACGATCGACTTCGTCGATAGGAGCGGGAGCAACGGGCGTGAGCCCTAGCAGCTCTCGGAAACGGAAGCACGGGTCGGGGGAGGGGGAGAGCAGTGGTGGACGTGGAATCGGGAAAAATTATTTTAGGTTTCAGATTGTTCCTCTGATACCATGTAGAAAGAAATGAAAGGTGTATTTTATTCTTCCACAAAGGGGCATAATATAGGAGATACAACAAGACACCCAACACCGATAGGCGGTGTGGGACTAATACTCAATAATATAAATACTACTAACTCTAACAATATCCGCTATGAGTCCTTTCTTTAAGGTGTATTGTTTCATTGCTAAGCTGAATTTTGTAGTAATCTTTAAGGTGTTGGACTTCTTAACGACAATCTTTCCTAGTTTGTAATGATACTCTAAAGATTAACTTTATGTTGCTTCTTGAGGATAAACATAACCATATCCTTATTCTACGGTATCCTTAATGGTGCACTGAAATAAAATACTTAAGGTACTGCATTGGATATGTAATTTTTAAAGTGTTCCTTGCTTACCGTTGCATCCAAGGAAATTGCATAATTCTTGGAAAAGTATGATGCGCAAAAAGAAAATAAATCAAGAAAGAAATCACTAGGGTAATAGCTGAATTGGGAGAAGTTTTCTTAATTGGTTTTTAAATGTTTATTTCTTTTTTATTTGAATTATTTCTTCCATGGCGACATCATCTTGGGCGTCATTTGGTGAAGTTTAAGGATAATTTGAAATTTTTTTAATTTAGAGATTAACGAGAAGGAAGGAAGATGGTGATTTGTGCTAGATGACATAGGAAAGATAATTGTAAATGCCCAATTATAGGCCTATTTCATTCTTCTCCTTTAGTCCCACATCTCTTGTATATGATTGTTCTCCTACTCTTCTCCTATATATTTGTATTCTCTCTTGGTTTTTACACATGAAGAAGTATATGCAAGGTTTGCCCATTCCTTTCTACATGGTATCAGAGACAGCGGTCTCCTCCTTGGGTTTACAGCCTTCTGTCCGCGGCTTCTCGTGGTCTCCTTCTTCCTAACCGCCTGCTCATCCCCGCTGCCCGCGCGGCTTCGCCTTCTTCAGCTTAGCTGCAGTTTCGTGTGGCCTGTCTTCTTCTAACCGCTTCCCTTACTCTGAATCTCTCGTGGCTTCCACGTCTCGTCCCCCCTCCTACCTCTCTTTTATAATCTCTCGTACGTGGGGTCCACCCTCTCTTGTTTCTTTCTCTATCCGCGCGGCTTCCCTTGCTATCCGCGCGGCCTTTCTCCCGCTTTTCTCTCTTCCCGCTTATCCACCCTCTCTTGTTTCTTTCTCTATTCGTGCGTCCTCCCTTGCTATCCGCGCGGCCTTTCTCCCGCATTTCTCTCTTCCCGCTTCTTGCGGTCTCTTTTCTAGCCGTGGGTTGCGCCTCTAGCCCGCTGCGGTTTTTCTTCTTTCTCGGCCAAGTCTGCATCTAGGTCGTGGCATCTCTCCTTGCCGCTGGTGGACTCACCTTGACCGTGCAGACTTCCTCTCTCTCCTCTTCTCCGCCTAGTCGCTGCGACCTATCTTGTCGCTAGCGATCTCTCCTCTTCCCTTAGCCGCATCCTGGTCGCGACTTTCCTTATCGCTGGTGTGTCCGCCGAGACCGTGCGACTACTTCCTCTGCTTATATCTCTCTCTCTGCGGCCTTCTTCTCTGCCCGGTTCTCGCTTCTTTACTCCCTGCTCGCCGCGACTTCACCTAGTCGCCGCGACTTCTCTTCGTCGTCGCGGCTTCACTTCGCTTCTCTTCTCTCCGCGAATTATTCTTTAACCGCTACGATCTCCGCATCTGGGTCGTGGCATATTCTCTTGCCGCTGGTGTGATCACCGTGACCGTGCGGACTTCTCGCGCGACCTCTTCTCTGGCTAGTCACTGCGACTAGTCTCATCGCCTGCGGCTTCTCCTCTTCTCCGCTCCACCTTCTTCAGGTTGCGGTTTGTTCTTTTCCCAAGCGGCCTGTTCTCTCCGTTGTCTCTTTTCTCGCGGCTGCCTCTTCTCGCACGGCTTGTTCTCGCCGCTACGACCCGTTCTCGATGTTCTTAGTGCTTCCTCCGTTCTAGTCGCTGGATCTGTCCGGCTAGCCGCGCACCTTATTGCCGCCTGGTTGCCGTGCCTCGCCGCAGATCAGGATTATGGCCTCCGATTCGATCACTGTTGGTGGGGTTGCTGCGTTGCGTCCTCAACTACATCAGCTTCAAGGGGTGGTTAGTCGCTCTTCTGACTCCGTAGCCTCGATCTTCAAGGACAGTATATCGTGCATCTCACACAGCTCTCACTGGATTGTGGACTCGGGTGCTACACATCATATCTCTCCGCAGCCGCCGCCCAAATACTTAGATTCCGCTTACCCCAAGCACATCACTGTGGCCAATGGTGACACGCTCCCGGTTTCTAGCGCTGCTATTCTGTCTCTTACTCCTTCCCTTTCCTTATCCTCAGTTCTTCATGTTCCGGGCTCTCCTTTTAACCTTCTTTCTGTTAGCCGTCTTACGTAAGACCTTGATTGCTGTGTTACTTTCTCACGCTCTTCCTTTGTGGTGCAGGATTTGCTGACGCAGACTATACTTGGTAGAGGGCAACTGTCTAATGAGCTATATCTTCTCGACGTTCGTCCCACTGCTCTCACCTTTGTCTCCACCACTGATTGACATCGTCGTCTTGGGCATGCCCCTCTCCCAATTCTCAAGAAATCTCTTCCTACTGTCTCTCTGCAAGAGTTCTTTTGTGAATCCTGTATTTTCGGTAAACAACATCGTGTCTCCTTTTCTCCTTCATGTACTCGGAGCGATTCTCCTTTATCCCTAGTACATTCTGATATCTGGGGACCCTATAAGGTCCCTAGTGTCTTGGGGTATCGGTACTTTGTTACCTTTATCGATGATTACTCGCGAGTTACCTGGTTGTATTTATTTCGTGATCGTACTGAACTCACGACTACGTTCCGTGCGTTTCTTACGGAAACACGCACTCAGTTTTCTATCTCTGTCAAAACTCTTCGTACGGACAATGCTCGGGAATATACTTGTCGCACCTTCTCCAATCTGTGCGCTGAGTTTGGTATTATACATCAGACTTCTTGTGCTTATACGCCTCAACAGAATGGCATAACGGAATGTAAAAATCGCCACCTCCTTGATGTGGCTCGATCTCTCATGATCCAAATGCAGGTTCCTCCCCTCTATTGGAACTTTGTCGTCTCTACTGCTTGTCACCTAATCAATCGCATGCCTTCGTCCGTCCTCAACTTTGTGGCACCCAGTACTCTCCTTTACCCATCCACAACTCTCTTCTCTCTCACACCTCGTGTGTTTGGGTTTACCTGTTATGTCCACCACCTTGGTCCTTCCAATAACAAGCTCGCCCCCCTTCTACCAAAGCTATGTTTGTTGGGTACTCCCGCACTCAGAAGGGGTATGTCTATTTTTATCCTACCACTGGTAAGGTGGTTGTGTCTGCTGATGTCTCCTTTCATGAAAACCAACCATATCATACCAGTCCTTCTGATCCCCTTCTTCCTCCTCCGCTACCTCGGCCCATCATACCCGTGACGTCTCAACTTCCACCACTTCTCCCTACTCCTCTTCTTCAGATTCCCACACCACCACCAGTTCCTTCCAAACCTCTTATCATACAGGTATACACTCGTCGTCCTCCACGTCCAGATGCCCTACAACAGCTTCCCCCTACTGGTGTGCTCTCGCGGCCTGTTGATCTGGCAACCTCCTCAACAACACATCCAATGGCCAATTATGTCTCTCTACATCGGCTCTCTCCGCCCCTTCTTCACTTTGCTCTCTCTCTCTCTCCTCTATCTCTATACCTAATTCTGTGCAGGAAGCCCTCCAACATTCACGGTGGCGTGCCGCCATGGACGAAGAAATGACTGCTCTATGGGGTAATCACACCTGGGTTCTTGTATCTCTTCCTTCTTGTCACAGCTGTGTTAGCTGCAAGTGGATCTTTACTATCAAACATGTTGCGGATGAGATGGTTGATCGCTTAAAGGCTTGGCTGGTGGCTCGGGGTTTTACCCAGCAGTATGGCGTTGATTATGAGGAAACCTTTTCTCCAGTTGCAAAATTGAACTCCGTTCGGGTTCTGCTCTCCTTAGTTGTTCACCGCCGATGGACTCTTCATCACCTTGATGTCAAGAATGCTTTCTTGAATGACTATCTTCTTGAAACCGTATACATGCATCAACTGCCCGGGTTTGAGACCACAGGGGAGTCTCGTGTATGCTTACTTCGCAAATCTATCTATGGTCTCAAACAGTTTCCCCGGGCATGGTTTGGGAAATTCAGCAAGGCCATTCGTGAGGTGGGCTTCAAACAGAGCTCTGCAGATTCCTCTCTCTTCACTCGTCACCAGTCAACTTGGAACATAATATTGCTGGTTTATGTAGACGATATTCTGATCACTAGTGATGACTCAACCGAGATACAACATGTTAAGCAGCTTCTAAACTCTATCTTCCAAATCAAAGACCTGGGAAATCTTCGATACTTTCTTGGACTGGAGGTAGCTCGACGATCTGATGGCCTAGTCTTATCTCAGTGTAAGTATTGCATTGACCTTCTGCAAGATGCCGGCCTCTCGGGGTGTAAACCTGCGGATACCCCGATGGAAGTCAATCGCATGCTGTGTGCTCAGGGATCTAAGGATGACTCTCTACTTCCAAATCCAGAATACTATTGTCGTCTTGTGTGAAAATTGATCTACCTAACCGTCACAAGACCAGATATATCATTTGCGGTTGGTGTGGTAAGTCGGTTTATGCATACCCCATGGGTCTCTCATCTTCAGACTATGGAGCGCATTCTCAGGTATCTGAAGACTTCTCCTGGGCAAGGACTTGTGTACAAGCCATCCTCTTCTCTTTCTTTTATTGCATACTCAGATGCGGATTATGCGGGCTCGTTGGATGATCGATGGTCTACAACTGGGTTCTGTACTTACTTTGGAGGAAATCTTATCACATGGCGGAGTAAGAAACAGACAGTTGTTGCTCGCTCGTCTGCTGAGGCTGAGTACCGTGCAATGGCGGCTAATCTATTACTTCTGAACTAACCTGGCTGGGAAGTCTCCTAAGAGATTTGGGAGTTAAATTGTCTTCACCTCCAACTCTGTTTTGTGACAGTCAAGCTGCAATACACATTGCAAAGAATCTGGTGTTCCATGAGCGGACTAAAGATATTGAGGTTGATTGTCACTTCGTTCGAGAGAAGGTCCAATCAAAGGAGCTGAAGCTTGAACATTTTCCTGCATCTGGGCAAGTTGTTGATGTACTCACCAAGGCTTTACCTCGCAAGTTGTATTACCAGTTCTTGTCCAAGCTTGGTGCCTACGATTTGTACGCTCCAGCTTGCGGGGGAGTGTTAGATGACATAGGAAAGATAATTGTAAAGGCCCAATTATAGACCTATTTCCTTCTTCTCCTTTAGTCCCACATCTCTTGTATAGGATTGTTCTCCTACTCTTCTCCTATATATTTGTATTCTCTCTTGGTTTTTATACATGAAGAAGTATATGCAAGGTTTGCTCATTCCTTTCTACAATTTGAATACCATGAAATACAGGAAATAACAGATGTAATTAAGGATAGAAACACTATGACGTGGGACGAATCCATAGGTGGAGTATGTAATGCCCTAATCCTTGATGCAATGCTAGCAATCACAAACAAATGCAAATGTCCACGAAAAACCCTTAAATGATAATGCATATGCGAGCAAGCAGACAACTCATGACCAATGAATGGAAAACTCACGACATAAACCCTAATGCAAATGTGACACTTCACTCATACAATCACTTTCGACACACAATTAATTAAACAATATTAATTTTAAAACTCACAAAGACGTCGCAATTGATTACAAATATCGCAATTTCAGGAAGCAGATAATAATTGCAACTAAATGTCAGTGCACTGAGATTAGAATGCAAGGTGAATAAATAAGACACGTCTAATAAAGAATATCCAGTCAACATTAATTAAGCATTACAAGAAATATAATGGTGCATCTGTATAATGTACTTAATTTAAAAATAAATGCGAACTCACCGAGTAATGGGTCCGAGGACGTACAGATGGACATTCGGTACTTGTAGATGTGATGTAGGACAGTAGGTACCGACGGGGGTGGGGGAGCTACTGGAGAAGGGAGGGTGGCTGTTTTGGGGTGTGTATGGCTGGTTGGAGATTTAAGAGGGTCGGGGCTTAGAAGGGAGTAAGGAGAGGGTCGGTCAAGACTCCCGGTGGCTGCAAGAGGGTTGTTGAGGTGGAGGCGTGGCTGTTGGAGGTTGGAGGCAGTTGAGGAGGCTATCCGATGGAGGTGGTGACTGGATCTGTGGAGATGGACAAGGGAAGGCCAGAGGTCTGAGAGGGCTGAGGGGGCTGACCAGAGCTGAAGAAATCGATCCCTGGGATTGTCGAGGTGGGGAAGCGGCGGTCAGATGTCGGAGGGGGATGGGGAGGCTGGTTAGAGCTGAAGGAGGCGGTGGTTAGGGCTGTGGAATTAGAGAAGGAGTGACCAGAGGTCGGATAAGGAGGCAGACGACTGCTGGAAGATGATCTGTCGATGGGATTTGAAGAAGGAAGAGGGTTGATGTTGAAACCGTGGAGTCCTTGGGCACGACTGTCTCGGGAAGGTCGACGGAGGTTCTAGGAACGGAGGAGATGGGTTGGTGGAGGAGCTGGCATCGGCACCAGTGACAGCTGTGGCCCTCGCATCGTACTGAGAGGCACGGGAGTCGGCACCCGCGGCATAACCAAGCAACTTCAGTTTTTGGAAGTCAAATTTCTCGATTCCCTAACATGTTGGTTGTTGGGAATATACGATTTGATGGCCCAAATCGGCTGATCACATTACTTGGCCCAAGTCCCCAAATATGTTTTTGACAAATAAGAACAGATACATGAAAAATTGCAGAAAAATGAGCCCGGCCCGGCACGTTCACGAACTCCGATCGTCCATCTGACGATCCAAAATATCGATCTCAATGTCGCCCAAACGATCTCCATCACCCGGGTTCTCATGCAACTCTCCTCATAAACTCAACTTTACTAATGCCGTCTGATTAACTCATACCCATCACCAACTGAATCAAATGAATCTGAAAATAAAAAAACCGGTAAAAACATACAATCTTTCATTTTTTTTGGACAGCTGTAAACTTGATCTCCGCTTCATTTCATGTTATGATTTTCATATTTTGATATTTTCCCAGCATTTTATGCTCAAAAAACATTACCTCCAATTACTATTATTTTCATGCACGGTTCTTAATTTCTTTACAGGAAATCAAATTATTGAGCAGCGTAGTTATCTTGTCACTGTTTTATGAGTCCTGCTAGTACCTAACCAAGAGGTTCTTGTATCCTTGTACTTTTCTGTGAAACATTGACAGTGTTTACAAACACCACATTGTTTGTATAGCTTGATCTTACTCTTCTTTCACCTATATATTTGTACTCATACTTGTTTTTTGGTATTCAAGAAGTATATACAAGGTTTGGATTTTTCTCTACATGGTATCAGAGCGAAACGGTCTGGCATGTTTTCTCTCTAACCGCCCAGTCCTCCTGTTAACCGGGCGGCCCGTTTTACTGGTTAACCGCACTGCTTTGCGGCTTCCTTCTTTTCTAACCGTCTCCTTCTCTCCCGTGGATCCACCTCCTCTTTCTCTTCTACGCTCTTTTATAGCCTTCATCCCTCTGGCACGTGGACCCCACTCCCGTGCGGTTAGATTTTCTTAACCGCCACGAGCTGCGGCTTCCCCCCTTCCCGCGGTTAGATCTAACCGTTTAGCCTCTAGTTCTATTCGCTGCGACCTGTCTCTGTCCGTTGCGACCACCTTTCTCTTCTTGTCGCACGACCTCTTCTCGGTCTTATCGTTGCGGCCTCTTTCCTTGCCACGCGGTCTCTTTGTCACAAGGAATCTTATTGCTCTTGTCGCAAGGAGTTCTTTCCCGCTGCGACCTGTCTCTGGCCTCAAGTTCTCTCCTTGTCACGCGGTCTCCTTCTTATCGCAATGATTTTTTTCTTGTCTTGTCGCTCTTCTCTAGTCGTCCGCCTTGTTGCTTTACCGCTTCTCGGCTCGACTTGGCTGTTCGCGCGGACTGCTTCTACCGATCTTGTTGCGGTTTGCTTCTAACCGCACGTCCTGGTGCCTGCTCGCCGTTTTTGATCTTGGTGCGGTCTGCCTCTAACCGCCGCGGCTTGTTTCTATCCGCTCCGGGCTCTCTTCTATCCGCTGGTCGTGGCTTTTCTTGTTGCTGGTGCGTTGTCACCGTGACCGTTGGCGACTGTTTCTTATCGCGCTGGTCGTGGCCCTTCTTGCCATTGGTGCGTTGTCACCGTGACCGCTGCGGACTGTCCCGCGGACTGCTTCTACCGATCTTGTTGTGGTTTGCTTCTAATCGCACGGTCTGGTGCCTGTTCGCCATTTTTGATCTTGGTACTGTCTGTCTCTAACCGCCGCCGCTTGTTTCTATCCGCTTCGGGCTCTCTTCTATTCGCTGGTCGTGACCTTTCTTTCTGCTGGTGCGTTGTCACCATGACCGCTGCAGACTGTTTCTACTGATCTTATTGTGGTTTGCTTCTAACCGCACGGTCTGGTGCCTGTTCGCTGTTTTTGACCTTGGCGCAATCTGCCTCTAACTGCCGCAGCTTGTTTCTATTCGCTGCGGGCTCTCTTCTATCCGCTGGTCGTGGCCTATCTTGCCGCTGATGCGTTGTCACCGGGACCGCTGAAGACTGTTTTTATCGCGCTGGTCGTGGCCTTTCTTGCCGCCGGTGCGTTGTCACCGTGACCGTTGCAGACTGTTCCTTGCAAGATGTTCAGCTGTCCTTCGGGCTCTGTGATGTCTATTTTCGATAGTGGTACCTCCTGTCTTGCTCATAGCTCATCCTGGATTTTGTATTCCGGGACCTCTCACCACATTACCTCACGGAAACCACCACAATATTTGAACTCTGTGCATCCTAAGTTCATCACTGTTGCTAGTTCGGACACCATTCCCGTTTCTGGCGCGACAGATATTCACTTTACTCCCTCCATTACTCTTCGCTCTGCCCTTCATGTTCCGGGCTCTCCTTTCAACCCTCTCTATTGGTCGTCTCACTACTGATCTTGATTGTGATGTAATTTTTTCTTCCAACTTGTGTGTTGTGCAGGATCGCAAGACGCAGGCTATCATCGAAAAAAGGCATTTGTCGAATGGTCTCTATATCCTTGACCCCTCTCCCCCAACGGTGTTGTCCTCTATTAGTTCTGTTGATTGGCATCAACGTCTTGGTCACGCTCATCTAAACATACTCAGAAAATCTCTCCCCGAAGTGCCCCTCCAAGAGTTCACGTGTGAGTCTTGTATCTATAGGGAACATCATCGGTCTACGTTCTCACCACATACTACTCGAAGTCCAGCTCCCTTTGATCTAGTACACTCCGATATTTGGGGACCCTACAAAATTGCGAGTGTTTTAGGATATCGTTGCTTTGTCACATTTATAGATGACTACTCTTAGGTAACCTGGTTGTATCTCTTTCGTGACCGCTCTGAATTACCTGGTGTATTCCGTACTTTTTTCATTGAAACTTGTAACCAGTTTTCCACTATAATTAAAACCCTTCGCACCGATAATGCCCGTGAATACACTAGTCATGCCTTTGCACACATATGTGTTGAGTTTGGAATCATCCATCAAACCTCTTGTGCCTATACCCCCCAACAAAATGGTGTTGTTGAACGCAAGAATCGTCATCTGCTTGAGTTCACCCGCTCTCTTATGATTCAAATGAATGTTCTCAAACAATATTGGAATTTTGCGGTTTCTACCGCCTGCACTCTTATTAACCACATGTCTTCCTCTATTCTCAATTTTGTGGTTTTCTTCAATCTTCTTTTTCCCTCCAAACCTCCTTTCTCCATCACCCCTCGCGTGTTTGGCTGCGTGTGTTTTGTTCATCATCTTGGCCCGTCCACTGACAAACTTGCTCCACGTGCCACTAAATATATATTTGTGGGTTACTCTCGGACTCAGAAGGGCTACGTTTGCTTTTCTCCCAAGGATCGCAAGGTTGTTACTTCTGCTGATGTCACCTTCCTCGAAGATCAGCCATATTACTCTCAACCAGCTGATTCTCCACTTCCACCACCTCTTCCGCAGCCTTCTATCCCTGTTCATTCAAACCTTCCACCTCTCCTTCCTACACCAATCCCGCCTATCATCCGTGTGTACACTCGATGTCCTTCGTCTACTACCCTACGGGAGATTCCCCGCTCTAATGATATTTTGCAGCCTGCGGATCTGGCAGCAGGTTCCACTATCCACTCGCTGGCCAACTATGTCTCTTTTCACCGCCTCTCTCCGAAACTCCGACAGAGTGCTCTTTCTTTATCCTCTATTTCCACCCCTAATTCTGTGCAGGAGGCTCTCCAACATCCCGGGTGGCGGGTGGCTATTGACGAGAAAATGTCTGCTCTTTGGGCAAATCACACATGTGATCATGTCCCGCTTCCTCCTGGACAATCTTGTGTGGGATGTAAGTGAGTGTTTGCCGTCAAACAGGGTCCAGATGGGACGGTTCACCGTTTGAAAGCTCGTCTAGTAGCTCGCGATTTCACCAACAAGGTATGGATTATGATGAGACTTTTTCTCCAGTCGCTAAACTCAATATTGTTCGTGTGTTGATCTCCCTCGCGGTTCACCGTCACTGGGCATTGCACCAACTTAATGTCAAAAATGCTTTTCTTAATGACGATTTATAGGAGATCGTTTATATGCAGCAACCTCCCGGGTTTTAGACCACGGGGGAGTCTCTTGTCTGTTGTCTAAAGAAGTCTTTATGGTCTCAAACAATCTCCTCGGGCATGGTTTGATAAATTTAGTAAGACCGTTAGTGTTGTTGGGTTCACTCGGTGCTCGACCGACTTCTCTCTGTTCACTCGTCATCGTCCAACAGGCACAGTGATTCTGTTAGTATATGTGGATGATATTTTGATTACAGGTGACAATCTTCCAGGAATAAAGATGATCAAACAGCATCTGGCGACTGTATTTCAAACAAAGGACCCGGGAAGCCTTTGATATTTTCTTGGTATCGAAGTGGCTCGGAGACCTGATGGGCTTGTGTTATCTCAGAGAAAGTATTTTCTTGACTTCATGATGCGGGCTATTCTGGATGCAAGCCTGTTGATACTCCCATTGATATCAATCACAAGCTTTGTGCTCATGCCTCAGACTCTGATTTGCTCCTTCCAAATCCAGAGTATTATCGGCGTCTTGTGGGAAAGCTTATATATCTCACTGTTATGAGACCTGATATATCATTTGTTATTGGAGTTGTCAGTCGATTCATGCATGAGTCACGTATCTCTCATCTTCAGGCAGTCGAGCGTATTCTTCGATACTTGAAGACTGCTCCTGGATAAGGACTTGTATACAAGCCCTTTTCGTCTCCCTTATCTCTGATTGCATACTCTGATGCTGATTATGCTGCCTCGTTGGATGACCGTCGTTCCACAAGTGGATACTGCACTTACTTTGAAGGACATCTTATTACATGGCGCACCAAGAAATAGTCCGTGGTTGCTCGCTCATCTGCTGAGGCCGAGTATTGATCGATGGCAGCAGTTGTATCTGAGCTTACATGGCTTGAGGGTCTCCTTGATGATCTAGGAGTCAAGCTCTCCTCACCTGCCACTTTATTTTGTGACAGTCAAGCTGCTATACACATTGCCAAGAATCCGGTCTTTCATGAACAGACAAAATATATTGAAGTTGACTGTCATTTCATTCGGGAGAAGGTTCAGTTGAAGAAGATAGAGTTAACACATGTTCCTGCTGCTCAGCAAGTTGATGACATCCTCACCAAGACCTTACCACGACATCTCTACTATTAGTTCTTCTCCAAGCTTGGTGCCTATGACTTGTATGCTCCAGCTTGCGGGGGAGTGTTAGAGAATACTAGGAAAAATAATGTATTAGCCTATTAACTTGGCCCATGTTGGATTTTGTGTTTAGTCTCACATTGTTTGTATAGCCAGATCTTACTCTCCTCTCACCTATATATTTGTACTCGCACTTGTTTTTTGATATTCAAGAAGTATATACAAGATTTGGATCTTTCTCTACAGACAGTATAACGAATGACTCGTTTTTTGATCATGTATAATGCCTATGATTAAAACTTACTCCAACCTAGTGACTTCTAGAAAAAAATATTTGTCATATCATCAATTTAACAATTGATTTCTAAAAAAATATTCGTCGTATTGTCCATTTAATAAGTAACACACATGTCCATAATTCCCCATCCCACCAGAAAGACATGAACAAGCACACAAATATTTGTATTTTACACTAGCCTCTATATTTCATGTATTATACTCTTATTTTTTTCAACCTTGTATCATGTTTAGTCCAAATATAGTTTTATTTTGTTCCAACTTCCAAGTAAATGTTTGTTTGCATTAAAATATTCTTGTTTCAACTAATTCTTTAAACAATTGTACTTGAATATTCAGGGAATATTATCTGCCTCAGTTTTATCCATAATCTCATTAATTCGTCCTTACCAGTGGCAGAGCTTGCTAATGCCAGTGAGTAACTTTTGTTGACTCTATTGATTTTATTGATACTTGTGCTCAGAAGAATTTTTTCAGTGCCTTTTTTATTTGTTGTTTAAAATTTAAGTGCTCAAATTCCTTTAGGACAATCCTCCCCTAATAAGTGTTTCTTTCAGATCCTACCCAATGATATGCTGGATTTTCTGGATGCACCTGTTCCATACATAGTGAGTTACATAGCTTTTAAGATTCTTTGGATAGTCCTTTTGTGTTTGCATTGAGTCCATGCACAAAATACTTGAGATCTTCTTATGCTCTATGCCTCTTTATGGCTACTCATGGCCTATTTTTCTTTTTGGAATCCTGAAGTGTACCTAACTCTTTGAAAAAAAAAACTCTTATTTGAAATATATATATATATATATATATATATATATATATATATATATATATATAAACTATTTGAATTTCTTAAATCTTCTTTGGGAGCAGTTTTTTAGTGCTGCATCCCTTTTTAATATTAGTTTCCAGATACATTAAGTTTTTTATTGGTGTAATTTGCATGGGTTTATGCTTATTGATAGTGAGCTTGATATGTGGTCATTGGAAGCCGCTCAGTAAATTTGTTAAGCTGTTACATTCTGGATTTATTTAACCAATCTAGAGTTTCCTACACTCTTCTGCCTACTGATACTGCATAGTCACGGTGCAATTTGGTGTCTGTTTTCATTTTTTTTCATGACCGTTGCATTTTAAAAATGTTCATGATTGGGTGATATAATGGTCCCTGAAAGTTAAGTACGCTATTCTTAATAACCTTAAAAAATAGGAAGCTATTCTTAATTACAGTAGTAATTGATCTCTATAAATTCTTGTTCGCTTCCACTTTTAGAAACTGAGAAATTGATTTGAGTTATTATGTACCAGAGTGATTTTTATTCCAGATGTATCAACATATGATGTTAGAAGAACACCCTTGAAATTCATGAACACTTGGTAAGATGAAGTAAATAATTAAAACATGTACTTTTTAGATTTATTTATAATGCATGCAAAACTCACACGCATGCGAACTATCAAAAACTAAATTTTAGTCCAACTATACTCTGCTTTGGATATGAGTAATGACAACCATGATATTAATATATTACGTCTTTTATAGACGTGTACATTTCTATCATGGAAGCTTAAATGCCACTATATATGGGATTGCCCTACCCTTGCGGTACCTTGATATCAGTGGTAGATTTAGATAGTTGAAGTATCAAATACGAAAGATGAATGGAATATTGTTAAATGTTAATTGACCAGGTGCTATTTCATCATTCACCTTTAAGATTCACCTTTGTAAATCAAGAATTTCACATTAACGAAAGAAACTCAGAACTCTCCACTATAGATTTGTGATACGATTCCGGAGAGGAATCCAGCAAGGGGAAGGGCCAGCGGAGGTGAGGGAGAGGAAGGAGCAGAGAACGAGTCAAAAACCTAGAGAGCAACCCTAAATTCCATACATCCAAAACATAATCATAGAGAGTACGGTGCAACCCCTTATAGGCGAGGGATGCGGATAACGAGAAGCAGTGCAAATAAAATAATGCGTACACAAATGAAAATAATATAACAATGCAAATAAAATGATCACGTCAGTGGCGAGTCTTCAGTCTCTCCTCCTTCGTACAGACCCATCATCGTATCCCTTAGCGTGCGGGCTCGACACGGTGTCTCCCGTCGGCATGCGCAACCGTAACAATGTCACCGTCTGGAAAATATGCCTTGTCCCCAAGGCAGTAGGCGGAGGGGTGGCGGCAGAAGTGAACTTGGGGAAGCCACGAAGCTTCAGGCTCCAGACGGTAAGTCCCAACAACAGAGATCTCCTGCGAGCCAGAGTCCCCCAAAAGGTGGTAGCAGCAATCAAGTAGCTTGGCTTGGTAGTACGGCGACAATTGTTGTCTTTCTTCCGGACCAAAGAAAGATGGGTTGGTGGCAATCCTGTTAGGGGATGGATGACGTCGATGAGTACAGTAGAAAGCTCTTGGTGGCCCGGAGGGAAAGAGGACGCGTCAGACGGGCCCGAGGGGACCCACAGCCCCGCGGAGAGGTCGACGTTTGTGGTCCGGGGGATCTGCAGAGGGATACCGGAGAGCGGAGGAGAGGGAATTCACCGTCGAGGCGACTTGGTTGTCCCCCATGGAGGATCTGAATGGTCATCGTCGCCCAATTGACGCGTACATCGCCTGGCGTGCGGATCCAAGCCACCCCTAAAATGACGTCGATACCGCCTAGGCCGAATGCGTAGAAGTCTGCGGCCACGGAACATGACCCCACGGAAATAGGCACGACAGTGCAACGGCCCCGAGTCGGTCGACGACGTTCATCGCCCAGGCGGATCGCAACATCCAGAGAGGGAACTGAGAGAAGACAGAGCTGCTGCACCAGACTCTCAAAGATGAGGTTGTAGCTTGTGCCAATGTCCACCATGATGATTCAATTATCCCGCAGCGTACCCGAGAGCTGCATGGTCTGTTGACCGGAGATCCCTCCCGTCGAGGCAAAAGATAACTCCAAATGATGGAACGTTGCTGCAGTGGAGTCGAGAGGTGTATCCCTGCCGAGAGCTCTAAGGCCTCAAAGTCAGCCAGGGTAACCTCAGGGTTGACGTCGCCGATGATGGCGTGGAACTCCTTCACGAAGCACTCATAGTTGGGAGAGTAAGGTTGACGACACTGAAAACAGAGGCCCCTGTTGTGAAGCCTCTTTTAACCACTATTTGAGATGTGCTAAGGGGCCGGTGGGTGGCCCGACTGATTTCCCCAAGGCAGAGACCGCGGTTCAGGAGCTGTGGTTGGTGGCCGCCATGGAGACTGAGGCTGTTGGTGGTCGGTTGTAGGAGCAGGTGGTCGGGGAAGGAGATCGGCTTCCACCTGACGCGCCAAGTCCGTGGCGTCGGAGACGAGAGCGGATATGTGGCAAGTGACCTTGCATGAAGAAGCCCAGGTAATGATCGTGTGGTAGCCCGGGGACGTGGGAGACCAGGGCGACGAATTCATCAAGATAGTCGTCCAAACCGGTTGTCTGGCGGACACCGCAAAGACGTTCGATAGTGGAGGAGCCGGAGTAGTGGGTGTCATAGCGCTGGATCATCTCTTGCTTGAGCCAGGGATATGAGAGGCACGGGTTGGATTGGCGAAGCCACCAAGCCCAGTGGAGGGCCAAGCCGTCCAGGCCAACCACAGCGGTAGACACCTTATCGTGCTCCGACGTATAGTTGAGGTCGAAATATTGTTATGCTTTGGCGATCCAACCCATCGGGTCAACACCAACGAAGGAGGGAATGTCGAGCGAGAGGGCGGACCGACCCGGAATGAGCGTAGGAATGGTATCAAAGGAAATGGGCAGCGGTCCAGCGCCGAGAAGAGCCGCCGTCCACGAGCAAGCTGGATCTAGAGGCGGCGATCAACGCTTGGAGGGAGTCAATCTTGGAGTGGAAGGAAAGTAGAGAGGCATGCATGGAGGCGACGAGTTGCTATTGAGCCTCCAAACGGCGGTTTAGGGCTTCGGCGGCTGCCTCCAGGGGAAGATCACTGGAGGAGCGAGTGTTGGGGGCCATTCCCACGGCGGTGGAGGGGAGGTAGCGAAGCTGGCCGAAACGAAGCTGCAGGATGTCGGTGTTGGGAGAGAAGTGAAGCGGAAGTGTTACAGCGGTGGTTGGCGTCGTTGTACGCAACGCTGCGGCGGAAAGATACAGTTGGAACAATCCGCGGGACGTCACTGTATGCGGTAGAAGGAGGTGGCAGATCATCGCACGTATGCGGAAGATGCGGCTATGCGGGTCGCGATGGAGGCGGAAACCGGATCCGTTGGCTTGGCGATGGAGGCGGAAGCGGGATCCGTGGGTTTCGCGGGTCGCGATTGAGGCGAAAGATAAATCTGACGGTGCGGGGAATAGGTTTCGTGGACAATTGGTTCAAACCGGCGGCAGATTGGCGAGCGGTGTGACAGTTCAGACCAAATTGATACGATCCCGGAGAGAAATCCGACAAGGGGAAGCACCGACGGAGGTGAGGGAGAGGAAGGAGAGAACGAGACGAAAACCTAGGGAGCAACCCTAAATTACGTTCATCCAAAACATAATCAGGGAGAGTACAACACAACCCCTTATAGCGCGGGGTGTGGATAATAAGAAGCAGTGCGAATAAAATAATGCGCACACAAATGAAAATAGTATAACAACAACACTCAAGCCTTTATCCCACTAATGCCTAAGTACATCATGTCTTTCCTTATAGTTTCATTCCAAGTCTTTATTGGTCTACCCCTCCCTCGTTTAACATGCCCAGTGACTAGACTCTCACAACGCCTAACAGGTGCCTCTAATGGTCTCCTTTGTACGTGTCCAAACCATTCTTAGACGAGCTTCTCGCATCTTCTCTGCAATTGGTGTTACTCCTGTTCTTATCCCTGATACATTCATTCCTAATTTTTTCCAATCTCGTGTTTCCACACATCCACTTAAGCATTCTCATCTCCGCAACTCCCATTTTTTGCTCATGTACACAATTCACTGCCCAACACTCAGAATCATAGAGCATCGCTGGTCTAATTGCAGTACGGTAAAACATGCCCTTAAGTTTTAATGGTACTTTACAATCACATAAGATCTCTGACGCGCTTCTCCACTTCAACCAATCCGCTCTGATTCTATGTATCCCATCTTTATCAATACCTTCGTCTTTTTGAACTATCGATCCAAGATATTTAAAACACTCACTACGGGAAATATCTTGATCACCCAACTTAATAACGAAGTCATCTGTCCTTGTTGTACTGCTAAATTTAAGTTCCATATACTCCGTCTTTGCCCTGCTCAACCTAAAACCCTTCTTTTCTAAAATGTCTCGCCAAGCTTCAAGTTTTGCATTTACACCCTCGTGCGTCTCATCGACCAAAACAATATCATCCGCAAACAATAAACACCAAGGTATTGCTTGTTGGATATGTCTGGTGAGCTCATCTAAGATAAGGGTAAAGAGATAAGGGCTTAAAGCTGAACCTTGATATAAGCCAACGGTGATAGGGAATTCCTGTGTTAATCCTCGAGATGTCCTCACCCTTGTCATTGATTTTGTATATATATCTTTGATTATGTCAATGTATGAAACATTTACACCTTTCTTTTTTAAGACTCTCCATAAGATCTCTCTTGGAACTCTATCATAAGCCTTCTCAAGATCGATGAACAATATATGTAAATCTTGTTATCTTTCTCAGTAGTTGTCAACGAGTCTCCTCAAGAGATGTATAACTTTCATGGTCGACTACCCTGACATGAATTCAAATTGATTTTTCGAGATGTTAGTCTCTCGTCTTACTCTTCTTTCCATTACACGTTCTCATAGTTTCATGGTATGACTCATCTATTTAATTCTTCTGTAATTAACACAATTTGTATATCTTTTTTGTTATTATACAAAGGTACCAAGATACTTTCTCTCCATTGGTCTGACATTCTCTTTGACTTCAGTATCTTATAGAAAAAACATGCAAGTCACAAAATTCCTTCATTCCTTAAACATTTCCATACTTCAATGGGTGTATCGTCTGACCCAACTGCCTTTCCATTTTTCATCTTCTTTAGAGCATCATTTACCTCTGATACTTGAATTTCACGATAAAACATTATGTTCTTATACTTCCCCGATTTACTTAACTCTTCTAAGTTTAATTTATTGTCTTTTGTTTCATTATAGAGTTAATAAAAGTTTTTTTTTCATCGCTTTTTAATATTCACGTCATCCGTCAAAACTGTATCTGTTTCATTTTTTATGAATTTTACTTGGCTTAAATCTCTTGTCTTTCTTTCTCTAGCTCGAACAATTTTATATATGTCACGCTCTCCATCTTTGGTATCTAATCTTATAAAATTCTTCATAAACTTGACTTCTTGTTTTACTTATTGCATGTTTAGCTTCTTTTTTCCGACTTTATACCTGATTAAGTTTTCATCATTGCTACAAACATAGAGTGATTTATAGCTGACCCTCTTTGCCCTTACTTTATCTTGCACGTCCTCTTTCCACCACCAAGATTCTTTATTTGGGGGCGCACGACCTTTTGATACTTCAAGTACATTATTTCCACTCATCCTTTGTAATGCCCTAAAATTTAAATGTCGCGATCCGTTTTTAATTTCAGGGTCGGACAGCGGGTAAGTTTAATCGAATCGACGACTTATGGAGGTAACAATATTTCTTAATTAATTCTTTATATACGTGAAAAATTAGATGATGGAAAGATCGACATGTAATTGTTATCAATTCGCAGTGGTCGTGATAAGCCAGGACACGTGATTGCGGAGTGTCCGTACAAAAAGAAGGATCCAAGAAAGAAGAGAAGAGATCCTTCAAGGGTAAGAGGAAGAAAGAGAAGAGTTTCGTTGCAAAGAAGTCAAAGACTCTTAGCGGCAGTGACTCAAGTGAGTCAAACACTGAAAATGAAGAAGCTTACTTCGGGCTTTGCATCGCAGAATCATCAACCCTCATAGTCCTAAGGAGAATTAGTAAAGTTAAAGAAAGAAGAAACAAAGATTATTAAACTTCCCATACGGTTCAATACCCCCCCCCCTCACTATGTCTGTACGATTTAAATACCTGCACTCCCTGTTTATCGCGTAAAATCTCATCCGGGCGGAAACAGTTCCAAACTCTTGAGGCGCCGTCCATCCCGTTTCTTGTAGCCGCATGTATGGAAGAAGCCGGAAGTCCTAATCGACCACTCCTTTGCCAGAATCAAGTGTCGGCCTCTCCTCCTTGCTCTGCAGCCCTAGTCGGTCCTCTCCTTTTTTTCAATTGCTCTGTGAGGTAGATCTTCAACCCTAGCCATCGGGAAAAGTTTCAGAAGCACCGTTTTTGGTTCCAGTGAGTTTTGTTTCTCACTATCTTACATTTTCTAGTGGAAGTCATTTAAGTTAGACATCAATTTTGACTACCCTTCGTTTTCTTTTGCCCTAATTTAGGAATTGGAGTACTCGGTCTTCTGCAATCAGAAATCGGTCGCTTATTTTTTGACCTAATCGCTGTTAGATCGAGGTAACGCCTTTATTTGCGTTCTCACTTTCCATATTTAATCAATTGTCGTCATTTAAAGTAATTTCCACTGAAACCCTTGAAGGGGGAAATTTGCTAAATTGAATTTTCTATTGGAATTCAGATTTCGGGAAGAATGTCGGACTTAGGGAGTGTATGGCGACCTGTTTTATTCAAAGGAGATCATGTCGCCTCGCCACGTTTGTGAACGTCGTAACACTACTGTAAAAAACTCGACTCCTTTTAATCTAACAGTTCAGACTATTTTTTAATTCACGTATTAACTATGTTGGTATATGCATTTAGAAATTACAAGTTCCTATAGTCAGAACCAAGTCAAAGGAGTAGATAAACGCTTAGGTTAAATTAGCAGATTCAGTGTCATGAAAATTCTAAGCCCAGTGTATTTAACTAAAGCGATACTCTGTATTTAATTCACTGAACGCTAATATAAATTTATTCAGAAAAGTAGCGGGGAAGGTTTACCCTCGTGTTTCGGGTGGAGGCACGCCACCGTGTTCTCAGGGCCAGTAGGCCACCACTCGAACTTCAAGCTCAGGGTCGATGACCCTTGTTACAGATATGGAACTCCTCGTATAGGAGTATGTGTTCCACTTGAGGGACACCCAGTTCAGGGCACCATCAGATTTGTTACTCAGACTGCAGTTTCTAGTTGTGCACAATCATCCTTAGTGACATGAGCTATTAAGAAATTAATGAAACTGATTGAAACCTACAATAACTCCAAAACTTCATAAATCAACGATTGATGCAGTTAAGAAAAGAGTGTGTCAGATCACACAATAGGTCGGTTCTATGTTAGACCATGATCTCAGGTGCCACGTCGTTAGAAAAAAATTATGCAAATCTTATATTCAAGTAATATGTACTTATAATGTATTTTTTTAGAGTGTTCCTGGAGGGAATAGTTTTTCTTACTCTCAAGTGAGTCTGACCCATTTGGAACTTATTTTTATAGGGGACTCGGGTCAGGGGATCCGCTTTGGATAGGCGGCGCAATCTTCATAGTCGTCAGTTTTGTTCAGTTGTACCACTGTTGTTGTACTTGTTTTATTATTTACAGACATTATGTATATGTCTAGCCTCGCCTAGTTGTACTTCACTCATGTTTGGTTGTATCCGTTTATTTCAGACTGACAATATATCAGTTTCATAGTATTATTTTTTGTTCTAATTGGCTTTGTGAACTCAGTAGTGTGAGATACACTTTTACCCATGGTTAAATTTCCTTATTCTACTTCAGCTGTAAGTTTCCTTTTAACACTTTAATTTACTTGTTTTATACCAGTTTATGTACTGTTACTTAGTTTACTTTTTATTACGGACTCGGTCAGACTGCTGATTTCCTGTTAAACTAGGTTGAGGTGTTACAAATTAGTATCAGAGCTAGGTTTAGGACCCCTGGACCCAGAAAATTCACAGTCATAGGATTGTGTCAGAATCAAACTCTCGTCTGTAGAGTCATCGAGCTTGTCTAACGCTTGATTTTGCGGGTGTATGAAAATACCTTTAGTGACGGATTTTTCAGATATATTATTTGTAGTAATAATTCTTTTTCTCATGTCCTTTAGGTACCTCGAACTAGTGAAGCAGGGGAACCCTCACGTCAAAACACTGCTCCTAATATCGTCATGAGTGATGTTAATGCGCCACCCGCACCACCCGCACCAACAACATCAGAACCAGCTGATTTCAAGATTGCCAAGACAGTAGATGTAGATTTATTGGAATTTCAGAAAGGACGGCCTGTGGGGATCCCAACTCCAGTCCCAACACCAGTCCCCGCACCTATAGCCGTAGAGGTCGGTATGGATCGATACTTGAGAGATTTCAGAGACCTCCACCCTTCCAATTACAATAGAGATGGAACCCCGATGGACACAGACGATTGGATTGCAAACATCAGAGATTTGCTGAATGTTATGGAGTGTCCAGAAAATAAGAAGGTTCCATTGACAACTTTTCTTCTTCGGGGTGAGGCAAAAATTTAAGTGGACTAAGTATCTAGTAGATGATCTTGTCGGTAAGACATCAAGTTAAATTCCCTCATATATTAGAAATTAATATCGTTAATGTGGCGTAATGTAACTTTTACCTTGTCATGTCGTACAACAGATATGTTTACTTGGGGCGATTTTTCTAGGGCTCTTGCAAACTGGTTCGTGCCCCCTTCCGCTCGTCAAGGTCTCCAAGAGAAGTATATCAGGGACTTCCAAGGGAATAAGACTGTTACTGAGTACGAACGAGAACTTACTCACTTATCTCGCTATGCGGGCCCGATGCAGGGAAATGATGTCGAGAAGTGCAATCATTTTGTTGATGGCCTGCGAGACTCTTTGAGACAGCCGTTGATGACCATGGCCAATGCCATATACAGAAGTCTGGTGGATACGGGAAGAAGATTGGAGGTCGACCAGCAGCGGGTTCAAAGGTGCGATAGTTTTTGCCCCAAGCGGCCTCAGAATGGGCCACCATTTCAGCAGGACAAGAATCAGTCGAGGGACCGCTGGAGTAAAAAGCGGATGACGGATTTTAAGCAGAGTAATCAGTCTGGGGGCAAGCCCAGAGATTACCCCCTTTGTTCTAAATGCAATCGTCATCATTATGGAGAATGTTTTGCTGTTTTAGATTTTGTTACAAGTGTCAGAGAGCAGGACACATTGCGCGGAATTGCCCAGAGTCTGCGGGTAATCAGGTAATTTGACTTTATGCTGGGTGATTTTCTTTTAACTAGGACCTTTTCTTGTAACTTTAACACATATACTGTAACATGATTTTTAGTCAAAATTCGAGCATGGCGATTCGAGTGGAATCGATAAAGGGAAGACAGTGGTGGTCGCTGACCCAAAGCCAGCTCCAGGACGTGGCTTGTTTAAGCCTCGAGTTTATAGTCTTGGTCAGTAGGAGACCAAGGAGCAGGAGAATGTGGCGACGGGTTTGGAACTTTAGTATTTAAAATGTTTAAATGTTTATTTCTCTTTCTCCCAGCAACACTTAAAGAAAATAATATAAGTTGCATATAGGTATCCTCATAGTTCATGGCATACCAACTAAGGTTCTCTTTGATACGGGTGCATCACACTCGTTCATAGCGAAATCTTTTGCACGAAAGTTTGGCCTAGAAGTCATCACCGACCTGACTCCATTAGATATCATGATGCTGAACGGTTCAATGATGCAGACCCGTTGTAAGTGTAGGGCATCAGTATTATTTGGAGAAGCAGAAATTGTGGTGGAGGCGTCTTTTTTGCCTATTGCGGAGTTTGATTTGATATAAGGCATGGATTGATTGGCTGGCGTGGATACCAAGATAGATTGCAGAAGTAAGGAGATTCAGTAAGAAGGATCAGATCATTCTCTCATTACCTTTTGAGGCTTGAAAGGAGTTTCCAAGTTGATCATCTCGTCGGTAAAAGTTACGAGGCATGTCAGTAAAGGGTGTTCCGCCTTTTTGGTACTGTTGCAAGCTGAAGCAAAAACCATTTTACAGGAGATACCAGTGGTCTGTGATTTTCTTAATGTCTTTCCCGAGGAGCTACCTGGTGCTTCTCCCTCTAGAGAGATTGATTTTCAGATTGATCTTATTCCAGGGTCTTCATTAGTGGCCAAGGCTCCTTATCGCATGGCTCCTAGAGAGTTGGTTGAGTTAAAGATCCAGTTGCAGAAGTTGCTTGATTTGGGATTCATCAGACCTAGTTCATTGTCGTGGAGAGCTTTGGTCCTTTTTGTGAAGAAAAAGGATGGCAGTTTGAGGTTATGTATTGAGTACGGAGATTTGAATAAACTTATCATTAAGAATAAGTATCATCTTCCAATGATAGATGATTTGTTTGATCAACTCGACGGGTCTTGCACATATTCTAAGTTAGATCTGATGTCGGGATATCATCAGTTGATGATTCGAGATGAGGATATCCAGAAGACAGTGTTTAGTATCAGATACGGACACTTCAAGTTTGTGGTCATTCCGTTTGGGTTGACCAATGCCCCATCTACATTTATAGATCTGATGAACAGGGTGTTCAGAGAGTTCTTGGACCGATTCGTGATTGTTTTTATTGATGATATCCTAGTGTATTCGAGGAGCAAGGAGGAGCATGCCGCGCACCTCAGGACAGTCTTAAGCACTCTTAGGCAGAATCAGTTATACGCTAAATTTTCTAAGTGCGAGTTTTGGCTCTCTGAGGTGGCATTCTTGGGTTACGTGATTAGTAGAGATGGTCTTGTCGTTGATCCAAAGAAAATTGAGGCGATCAGAGATTAGCCAAGACCGAAGACAGTTACAGAGGCCCGTAGTTTTCTGGGATTGGCAGGCTCCTATAGGAGATTTATTAAAGATTTCTCAAGGCTAGCCCTTTCGTTGACTTCACTTATCAGGAAGGGAAGAGCTTTTAATTGGTCCTTAGAGTGTGGGTCTGCTTTTGAGGAGTTGAAGACCAGGTTGTCAGAAGCACCAGTACTATGTCTTCCTTCAGGCGTGGATAGCTTTCAGATTTACAGTGATGCTTTAGGCCAGGGTCTGGGTTGTGTTCTCATGCAATGTGGGAAGGTTATAGCTTTTGCATCCAGACAACTGAATAATCACGAGAGAAATTATCATGTGCACGGTTTTGAGTTAACAGTTATAATTCACGCGTTGAAGATTTGGAGACACTATCTTTACGGTGTATGGTGAGGTTTTCACAGATCACAAGAGCCTCAAGTACATCTTCGATCAGCAGGATCTCAACATGAGACAGTGTTAGTGGCTCGAGTTTTTAGCAGACTATGGTGTGACTATTCAGTATCATCTGGGAAAAATTAATGTTGTAGCTGATGCTCTCAGCAGAAGAAGTTCTAGTTATTCTCTCATCATCCAACAGGAAGAGTTGGTGCGAGCCTTGGAAAGGCTAGAGATCAGTGTGGTGTCGCACATTAGTTTTGACCCTGTCAGTTTGGGTTGAGTTGAGATAAAGTGCGACATCAAAGAGAGGATCTGTGATGTTTTACCCTTAGATCCAAAGATGACAGAGATTTTTTATTTGGCTCAAGCAGGTCAGAGAGATGATTTCATGGTCCGTGATGGATTTTTGTTGTTTAAGGGTAGAGTGTGCATTTCTGATGTCAGGCATCTTCGGGAGAATATTTTAGTTGAGGCTCATAACTCCAAGTATTTCGTACATCCGTGCAACACAAAAATATATAAAGACCTCAAGAAATTAGTTTGGTGGCCAGGGATCAAAGGTGACGTCTCAGATTATGTGGGAAAGTGCGAGACTTGCAAGTTAGTTAGATCGGAGTGTCAGAGGCCTGCAGGCAAGCTACAATCTCTTCCTATTCCTGAGTGGAACTTTGAAGACATCTCTATGGATTTGTGCATGGCCTCCCTATCTCAGAGTGGGAATAACTCGATTTGGGTGATTATGTATCGACTGTCCAAGGTTGCACACTTTATTCCCAGCAAGAGGACCGATCAGGGTCCAAGGTTGGCATAGTTGTATGTTGATGAGATAGTCTGAATTCATGATGTGCCGAGGTGTATTGTGTCAGATAGAGATGACAGATTTATCGCCAAGGATTGGAGGTACGTTTAGGAGCGTCTGGGCACTCTGTTGAAATTTAGCATAACTTTCCAACCCCAGACTGATAGACAGACAAAGCGTACAAATAAACCATAGAAGACATGCTTCGCATGTGTATCTTGGACTTTGGTGGCAAATAGGAGAAGTATGTCACTTTGGTGGAACTCTCCTATAATAATAGTTTTCAGGCGAGTATCAGCATCACACCATTCGAGGCTTTGCATGACAGACGTTGTCGGACACCTTTGTGTTGGGCAGAAAGTGAAGAGAGAGCTTCTAGCAAAAATTCATGGATAGATAAGACCACAGTCCATATCAGACTCATTCAAGAGCGAATGAAGATAGCACTGGACAGACAAGCTAAGTATTACGATCAGAGGCATAGAGCAGTTGAATTCAAGTTGGAGACCACGTTAGGGAGTCTCTAGTGTTAAGCGGATGAAGAAGTTGAGTCCCAGATTTGTTGGTCCATTCGAGGTACTAGAGTGCATAGGTGAGATTGCATAAATGTTGGCCTTACCCGAGGATCTGAGTGGATTACATGACGTATTTCATGTCTCCTATCTGAGGAGTGCAGTCAGAGACCCTAGCCAGGTAATCAGTACCAATGATGTGTCGATTGAATCAAATCTGAGTATCAGTATTTTACCAGTCTGGATTGTAGACTCGAGGGTTCAAAAGATCAGGAACAGGGAGATCCGTATGGTTAAGATCCTTTTGATGAATTGTAGTCGACCAAAGTATACTTGGGAAAGAGAAGATGAACTTTGGTGCAATAAAGATTACACCTTCTTGTTTGATACATGCATGTTTATAATTTTTGAGTGCGAAAATTTTATTAGGAGGGGAGATTTGTAACGCCCTAAAATTTTAATGTCGCGATCAATTTTTAATTTCAGGGTCGGACCGCAGGTAGGTTTAATCGAATGGACAACTTATGGAGGTAATAATCTTTCTTAATTAATTCTTTATATATATGAAAAATTAGATGACGAAAAGGTCGACATGTAATTGTTATCAATCCGCAGTGGTCGCGATGATTTAAATTTTATGCGCGAGCTTTACATCGCAAAATCATCAACCCTCATAGTCCTACGGAGAATTAGTAAAGTTAAAAAAAGAAGAAGAAAAAAAAAGATTATTAAACTTTCCATACGGTTCAATAACCCCACCCCCCTCACTATGTCTGCACGATTTAAATACCCACACTCCCTGTTTATCGCGTAAAATCTCAGTCGGCCCGAAACAGTTCCGCACTCTTGTGGCGCCGTCCATCCCGTTTCTTGTAGCCGCACGTATGGAAGAAGCCGGAAGTCCTAATCGACCACTCCTCCTTCGCCAGAATCAAGTGTCGGCCTCTCCTCCTTCCTCTGCAGCCCTAGTCGGCCCTCTCCTTCTTTCCAAGTGCTATGTGAGGTAGATCTTCAACCCTAGCCAGCGGGAAAAGTTTCAGAAGCACCGTTTTTGGTTCCGGTGAGTTTTGTTCCTCACTATTTTACATTTTCTTATGGAAGTCGTTTAAGTTAAACGTCAACTTTTACTACCCTTCATTTTCTCTTGCCCTAATTTAGGAATCGGAGTGCTCTGTCTTCTGCAATCAGAAATCGGTCTTTATTTTGGGACCTAATCGTTGTTAGATCGAGGTAACGCCTTTATTTGCGTTCTCACTTTCCATATTTAGTCAATTGTCGTCATTTAGAGTAATTTCTACTGAAACCCTAGAAGGGGGGAATTGGCTAAATTGAATTTTCTATTGGAATTCAGGTTTTTTTAGTATTCTTATCTAAGGGAGCGTGGGTTCGAAACCACGCTCCAACAACCGGCCGCTGTGTTTATCCCGGAAGCCCCAGGTGGGCCCGCGGAGAGTAGGTTGGGGTGTATGACCTGCATGCATATTTGGGTCCACGTAGCCACTTGTAGTGCCCATAATGTAAAAGTACATTATATGTTGGGGACTACGCCAAGGATTTGGGACTCTAGGCTTAATCCCGCTCCCGCACCCGCGCAACGGTACTCCGCCAACAGGCCTGCAGAGCCAGGCGGCACCCCAACCCATCATTGCGCCTGTTCTAAGAAACGGTAGGTTGTTGAGGCGAGGTTTCGAACTTCCGACCTCCTTGATAAAAAGGCCTTAATGTTGCCCCTCATCACCAGCTAAGCTCAGTTGGTGATGAGCTCTGCTTTTAAGTATTCTTATCTAAGGTGTCACGGGTTCGAAACCGCGCTTAAACAACCGGACATTGGGTTTATCCTGGAAGCCCCATGTGGGCCCGCAGAGAGTAAGTTGGGGTGTATGGTCTGCAGGCCTGTTCAGGTCCACGTAGGCACTCGTGGTTCCTGTAACAGAGAGGTTTAAGATGCGCCACTGACGCGATCATTTTGTTTGCATTATTATGCTATTTGGAGAGATGAAGTTGTTGAGGTAACTAGAAAAGGTGATAGAATCTTAGCTCTTAAATTGTTTAAAGGAAAGAGAACTATTAATGTGATCAATGCTTACGCGTCACAAATAGGATTAAGTGAAGCTATTATAGTGTAATTTTGGGAAGACTTAGATGATTTAGTAAGAGAAATCCCACAAAAAGAGAAGATTTTCATAGGAGTTGACTTAAAGGAACATATATGGAAGAAAAATATAGATTATACAGCCGTTTATGAAAGATTTGGATATGGAGAAATAAATGAAAAAGGGAGAACCATTTTAGATTTTGTCGTAGCACATGAGCTAATTGTGACAAATACATTTTTCATAAAGAGAGAAGAACATTTAATTACGTTAAAAAGCGGACCAAATAAGTCTAAAATTGATTATTTTATGACTCACAAAATCGATAAAATGATTTGTATGGATTTCAAAGTCATGCTAGGAGAAAATCTGACAATATAACATAAGTTAGTGGTGTTAGACGTACAAATTAAATATAATAAATTTAAGACGAACAAAATTGTTGCCAAAAATTCGGTGGTGGAACTTGAAGATGGAAAAACAAGTTGATTTCAAGACAACAGTTATAAAACAACTAGTTGATTATCTATATTTTGATTTTAATGTCTCATGGGAAGTTATATCTTCACATTTAAGGATGTAACACCCCGAGCTATTTTAACAAGAAATCAGCAGTCCGCCCGGGCCTGCGATAAAAAGTAAACAGAGTAACAGTATATAAACTGGTATAAAGCAGATAAATTAAAAGTGTTAAAAGGAAACTTACAGCTGAAGTAGAGTAAGAAAAATTTACTATGGGTAAAAGTGTACCTCACACTACTAAATTCACAGAGCCAACTAGAACAGAAAACAACACTATGAAACTGATATACTGTCAGTTTGAAATAAACGGATACAACCAAACATGAGTGAAGTATAACATATACATAATGTCTACAAATTTAAAAAAAAGTACAACAGTGGTACAACTGAATAAAACTGACAACTATGAAGACTGCGCCACCTATCCAAAGCGGATCCCCTAACCCGAGCCCCCTATAAAAACAAGTTCCAAATGGGTCAGGTCCACTGGAGAGTAAGAAAAATTACTCCCTCCAGCAACACTCTAAAAAATTATTATAAGTGCATATTACTTGAATATAAGATTTGCACAATTTTTTTCTAACGTTATACGTGGCACCTGAGATCATGGTCTGACATAGAACCGACCTATCGTGTGATCTGGCACACTCTTTTCTTAACTGTATCAATCGTTGATTTCTAAAGTTTTGGAGTTATATCCGTTGTAGGTTTCAACCAGTTTCATTAGTTTCTGAAGTTTCCCAAATAAAGCCTATGATTGATGTCAAATTTATACTTTTAAACGTTCACGTGTATGATGTCATTGGACTTACTAACTCGTAAGTGGCAAATGAATTCTTCCGCCCCAACGCAATAATGACCTCCCAAATAAAGCCTATGATTGATGTCAAATTTATACTTTTAAACTTTCATGTGTATGATGTCATTGGACTTGCTAACTCGTAAGTGTGACTGGTAACATTGATACCAGTTTTTGTGAGATTTATGATTGTCAGTTAATCTTATTTTTTATTTTATTTCTAAGAAAAAAAACAGATGCTTTGATATGATCTTTCATCTAAATTTGGGTTCTGCCTCTTCTTTGAGCTTGATATATAATTAGATGGTGAGATTATGTTTATCATGTGTTCAGGTTGGTGTCAAGACCCTTGGGGTTCAATCAAAGTTATGTAATGCAATTTTGGTTGATGTTAACAGAAACCAGGTATGTAATTTTTCTATTTTTCATACCTTCTATTACTTGCTTTTGACTTTATTGATTTACTTTTATTTTCTATAATCTCAAATAGCTATTGACTTTGACAAAGGATAATACCCAACGGCTATTGTTATTCGTGTTTATAAACATGCCATTGAAGGAAGTATTGAATGGTTGAGGTTAAATCAGGAGGATATTATTTAATTCTGAATCAAACTTATAACAATTAATTAGTATTTAATTTATTTATATTTGTCGGAATTAAGAAATTTGATACATTCAAAGCTGGTTAGTGTGATTCGGGATGTTTCATATTTTTAGTTTTTTCTAAACCATTTTGTTTATTAGATTTATCCTAATACCTATTTAAACACACCTTTCTCTCGCTTCTCTATGTAGAAATACAAGGAAATAGAGAGAAAAATTGATATTTTATTAATTTCTCGTGAAAGAGCATCTATAATTACAAGTATTTGTACATGTATATAGGAAAGAGTAGAGTCTAAACTTCATTCTGAGATGTGAGACTAATCCCTAAGAATGAAATGGGCTCTAAATGGCCATTGTATGGGCTTTTGTACAAGTTATCTTAACACTCCTTTACAAGCTGGAGCATACAAATCGTACCAAGCTTAGACAAGAACTGGTGATATAGTGGGGGTGGTAAGGCCTTGGTAAGAATATCAACAATTTTTGTCCAACAACATGAACATGTCTTGAGTCCAATTTCCGTAGTCGTACATTTTCCCGAATAAAGTGACAATCGACCTCGATGTGATTGGTACATTCATGGAGCTCGAGATTCTTGGCAATATGGATAGCATCTTGACTATCACAAAACAGAGTGGCCGGAGAGGAGAGTCCAGATCTCTCAGAAGGCTTTCAAACCACATAAGTTCAGAAATGACAGGTCATTGAACGATACTCAGCTTTTGCAGATATGCGTGCAAGCACAGTTTGCTTCTTGCTTCGCCAGGTGACAAGATTTCTACCAAATATGTGCAGTATTCACTTGTGGATCGATGATCATCCAAAAAGTTAGTATAGTCAGCATCAGAATAAGCAATGAGAGATAAGGAGGAGGGTTTATACACAAGCATTTGTTCAGGAACAATCTTCAGATATCGGAGGATGAACTTAACTACCCGGAGGTGAGAGATTCGTGGAGTATGCATACAATCACTGACAACCCTAACGACAAAGAATATATCAGGTTTTGTAACTATAATATAGGTCAACTTGCCTAGAAAACGGTGATAATACTCCGAGTTAGGAAGGAGCAGATATGAGTTGTAGGTATGTGCGCAAAGCTTCTGGTTGACATCCATAGGTGTGTCAATTGGCTTGCATCCAGAGTAGTCAGCAGAAGATCAAGACGGTACTTCCGTTCAGATAGAACAAGACCATCAGCGCAGCGGGCTACCTCGATACCGAGAAAGTATTGGAGATTTCCCAAATCTTTTGTCTGAAATGTGGATGTCAAGTACTTCTTGATTATGTGTATGCCTTTGAGATCATTGCCCGTAATCAAAATATCATCAGCATACATCTGAAATATCATTGTGTTTGTTGGGCGGTGACGAGTGAATAGAGAAAAGTCTGTCGAGCTTTGAGTAAACAACATCACAAAGAACCCAACTAAACTTGTCAAACTAAGCCCCGAGGAGGCTATTTGAGATCTTAGAGAGATTTCTTGAGGTGGAATACAAGAGACTCCCCTGTGGTATCAAAACTGGGAGGTTGTTGCATGTAGACGGTCTCAATGGGATCGCCATTTAGAAAGGAATTTTTGATGTTTAATTGATGCAACTGCTAATGACGATAAACAGTCAGCGAAATCAAGACATGAGCAGTTCTACTTGGTGACGGGTGAGAACGTCTCCTCATAGTCGAGGCCGTGTTATTGAGTAAAACCATGGGTCATAAGACAAGCTTTTAGACGTTCAACCGTCCCATCTAGACTATGCTTGATGGAGAAGACCCACTTACAACCCACACATGCCTAGACAGGAGGAAGAGGGACAAAATCCCAAGTTTGGTGAGCAGTCATTTTCTCATCCATAGCGGCCCTCCACCTCGGTTGTTGAAGAGCCTCCTACTGGAAAGTATGGGTGGAAATACACAATAAAGAAGTTGCAAATTTTTGAAGCATCAGAGTATGTCGATGCAATGAAACATAATTAGGCAGGGGGTGAGCAGTGAAGGCCGGTGTCAGATTAGCAGACCGCAGAACATCAACAGTAGAGTGTAATTATTGCAGAGCATCTGAACGAGGATGATGACGAGTGTACACACGAAGAGGAGGCAGTTTGAAGGGGTTGTGGGCGTGGGAAGAAGAGGAGGAGAGGTAGAGGTGGCAGAAACGACGGGACGTAGTAGTGTAGAAGTTGTTGGAGAAGTAAGAGGCGAGGAGTGAAAAGGATGCTCTTCGAGGAAGGTCACATCCACAAAGTAACTAACTTGCAATTGGTGCAAGAATAACATACATGGCCTTTCTGAGTTCAAGAATATCCAACTAACATATATCTTGTAGCTCGGGGAGCAAGCTTGTTCGTAAAGGGGCCAAAGTAGTGAACATAGCAAGTGCAGCCCAAGACACCTGGCGTCTCGGGAAAGGGTGGTGTGGATGGGAAGAGAAGGTCGAAGGACATCGCAAAGTTGAGAATAGACGAGGGCATGCGATTGATGAGATGACTGGCGATAGAGACAATGAATAAAGTGTGGGAACCTTCATTTGAAAATAAGTCAGTGAGCAACCTCAAGAAGGTGACCGTTCTTCCACTCAGCTACACCATTTTGTTGTGGTGTGTAAATACATGAAGTTGATGGATGATACATAATTCAGTACATATATTTTGAAACGCATGACTAGTATACGCACACTGCATTATCGGTCCGAAGAGCTTTAGAAGAGCTAGAAATTTGTGTATGCATCTCAACGATAAAGGCACGTAACACACGAGCTAGTTCAGAGGGATCGCAAAGTAAATACAACTAAGTCATGCGAGAGTAATCATCAATAAATGTAAGATACTAACTATAATAAAAAACACAAGCTATTTTATTAGGTCCTCAAATATCAGAATAAACTAAATCAAAAGGAGTAATGTTCTAAGTCCAATGAGGGTGAAGTTGGTGAGGGTCAGATCCGAAAGAGATTTCTTGAGAATCGGAAAAGAAGCATGCACAAGACGCCGATTTCAATCAACAGAAGTACAAACACGAGTGTCAGTCCCCTTAGAGTGATTCCGACCGTCACAGCCCCTGCCCCAAGAGCCGGTGGGACCCTCACGAGCCGGAAAAGGGGCGAGTCGAGCTTTAGACGATTGTTGGATAAGGGTCGGAGAGACAGTCTCAGCCCTCAGGAGCATCAAAGGGCGTGTCACCTTCAAAAGCATGGTGCGCACATTCAAGAGGGAGGGAATGGTGAAGGAAGAGAGAATATTAACACAGATGTTGTGGAGATGTGGAGGGACTCGAGTCATCATCATGGCAATGCCATTAGCTTCTTTTTGAGCACGTTGGGCAGCGAGATCCAACGTTGTAGGCTAATGTTGAATACAGACCTCGATGAGAGTTTTGGGCCTCGCAATGAAGGAGGTCAAGTCTTTATCCACCCCCAGTTCAAGAGACTGGAGGTCCGTGAAAATTTTGAACATATGTTGCAGACTGTCCTTGCCAGAATAAATGAAGTGAGGTTCATCCCACATACCTTTGGCCTTCTTGTGATACATGTTCATACGATATAGTCACTGTCCATAGAATTCAGAATCTGCGATTGGTCGCGCCCATCATCGCAGAGTCATTGCTCGGTGGGCTCAGCAGGCGGTGCCCGAGAGAGATGATGAAGAAGCCATTTGGCCTGGAGAACACGGCACGCCGAGAGCACCCACTCGATAAAATTCTTCTGTTGCTAAGGAAGATAGTGGTAATCCATAGCTCATCCCGCATTTCAATGATAGTAGCCTGCGCATCGGTCGGAGGGGTGGAGGAATGAGCAGATGTGCCCATTGCAGGAGAAAAAATGCAGGAGCTGGGGCAGGTACAGGTAGGAGAGGTTGATAAGAAGGAAACTGCACGAACAAGAGCTATTATGGGTAGGTGTGTTATCAAACAGGAGACCGCAAGAGCAGACGACAGGGGCTGTATGTGCGGTTGCAGAGATGAAACCGGAAGAACCAAAGGCATGTCCGGAAGTGGTGATTGTAGGAGACCGCGTGAGCAGGAGGGGGTGGTCCAGGAAAATTAACCGCAGGAAGGCAAGCGCAAGACGAGATGGGTGGTTGCAGGATAGTCAGTTGCAAGCCCAAGAGGGAGAGAGTTGGGACGGTTACAATGATGTAAATCGTGAAAGGCTTTGGAAAGTTTGGGCGGTTACAGTGATGTAAACTGCGGACTGAGTACTGCGATCAAAGGCGAGGCCGCGCAGTCTCGTAGGGAGAGAACACATGGAGAGTCCTTAACTTGGTTCTGAGCTTGAGGACAAAATCGAAGAAATGGTATATTATGGGCATAAGTTAGTCACGCTATTTTGGAATAAATTGGTATGTTATGGGCATATCCTAGTCACCCTATTACTCCAAGCAAAAGGGCGTAGGAGGCAGGTGAGATCTGGAGCAGCATACACAGAAGGGTGGGCAGTTATAGCGGGTAGTCTGCCTAGGCAGGGGGTTACAACAAGGGTGTCCTCCTGGAGAAAGAAGCGTGACAACAAGAGCTCAATCACGGAAAATTCGGTCTGTAGGATAGAGTGGCTCTAATACCATGTAGAAATACATTGAAGTATTGAGAGAGAATTTATATTTTATTAATTCCTCAAAAAAGAGCAGCTATAATTACAAGTATTGTATTATATATGAAGAGGTAATGGAGTGTAAATTCCATTATGAGATGTGGCACTAATCCCTAAGGATGAAATGGGCTCTAAATGGGTCATTGTACGGGCTTTTGTACAAGTTATCTTAACGCTCTTCAATAGTTTCTCCAAGGCCTTCTCATTCCGTGACCAAACATTTTTTTCTACATTCTTTTCTTTCAATACATTCAGATTGACTGCATACTCCAGTAGAGTTAGCGGACAGCGGCTGTTCGAAGAAACCGTGAATATCTTTTTCATGGGTTTAATTAACAAAAAGTTCTTATTATATATTTTTTACATTATAAGCTAAATTTTGGCGGATGAATTTAAGAAAATTTTCCCTCTTGCCAAAAATAAAGTTACTTTCTATTGGAAAAGTAGGTGAAGTCACCTTCGATGCCCCAACTACCGCAACACAAGGAGTTGCTGACATCTCTAAGTCCATATCATGCAAAGCTTGTGGCTGAAAGCTACCTAGCCAGGAAAAGGCCAGTGTTTGAGTGCACAGATGTGCAGGTAATAATCTAATGCATTGTATACATGATTTTTGGGTTCTAAAATGTTTCTTTATTTGAAGAAACTATTATTTAATCTTCCAGTTATATCCTTTTTTAGGTCATGCCATACTTGCAATCTTTTTCCTCATATGTTTTTTGTGATTTTTTTTTTAAAAATTTCAGATTGAAGCTGCTAAAGGCTTCCTAGCAGTTCTTAGATCCTACCTTGATTCTCTTTGCTCGAACCTGCGATCTCACACAATAACAAACGTCCAATCCAACGATGACAAGGTATGTATTCTCTAAAATAAACAAAAAATTCTATAAGATTTTTTGTGCTTGTGTTAATCTTTTATCATCACTTTTGTTCTAGCTGGTATTTATCTCCACTGATCTTAGTATTTTTTATTGTGGTCATTTCTTTCTCTTAGATTCTTGTACAGAAATTTTTCTTCCCGTCTTGTTCTTGATCTTCTTCCGCTCATTGCTTAGTCACTTAAATTGTAGCTTCTTTTTTCCATTGGCTTGCTAAAGATTTTCATTGCATTGACATAATCTAAATCAGAATAATACTACATTAGCATGCCAATGAATCCCGTCAGGACTTTCTGAAATAATTATTAATATTGTAGAACAATGTGGAAAAGTAAGGAGAAATTTTATTAATTCAAAAAATCTTGTGTACAACTTGAGATTGTACATATTTATAGGAAGAGAGAGAAGAAGAATCTCAATCCAATATGTGAGATTAATCTAAGAGAACAAGTGGGGCACAACATGGGCCAAAGTAATGAGCCTATTTACATGGCTTTTTTCTAACACTCCCCCGCAAGCTGGAGCTTACAAATCGTAGGCACCAAGCTTGGATAAAAACTGATGATACAATGGTCGAGGTAAGGCCTTAGTGAGAATATCTGCAACTTGCCCGATAGCCGAGACATGCTCTAATTCCAACTTCTTTAATTGAACCTTTTCTCAAATGAAGTGACAGTCATCCTCAATGTGTTTGGTCCGCTCATAAAATACGGTGGCTGGTGAGGAAAGTGTGACACCTTTTCTCAAATGCATAGCAGCTTGATTGTCACAAAATAGAGTGGCTGGTGAGGAAAGTGTGACACCCAAATCCCCAAGGAGACTTTCTAGCCAGGTGAGTTCCGACACAACTGCCTCCATTGCACGATACTCGGCTTCAGCTGATGAGCGAACAACAAGTAATTGCTTTTTACTACGCCAGGTAATAAGATTTCCTCCAAAATACGTACAGAAATCAGTTGTGGATCGTCGGTCATCAAGAGACCCCGCATAGTTAGCATCAGAATATGCAATCAGAGATAGAGAAGAGGATGGTTTGTACACAAGCCCATTGTCCCAGAGCAGTCTTCAAGTATCTGAGAATGCGCTTGACAGCCTGGAGATGAGAGGTCTGCGGAGTATGAATAAACCTACTGACAACTCCAACCGCAAACGTTATATCATGTATTGTAACCGTCAGACACATCAGCTTTCCAACAAGACGCCGATAATACTCTGGATTCGTAAGTAGAGAATCAGAGTCAGTCTCATGAGCGCAGAGCTTGTGATTGACATCCATAGGGGTGCCAGCAGGTTTGCATCCTGAGTAGCTTGCATCCTAAAGAAGATCAAGACAGTACTTCCGTTGTGATAGGATGAGGCCATCGAGTCGGCTGGCTATCTCAAGTCCAAGAAAATAACGAAAATTTCTCAGATCTTTAGTTTGAAAAACAAAGTTCAAGTGCTGCTTGATTTGTTGGATCCCAGTAGAGTCATTACCAGTAATCAAAATATCATCAACATACACTAGGAGAATGACTGTGTCGGTTGGTTGATGATTAGTAAACAGAGATAAGTCAGTCGAGCTTCGCGTAAATCCAACGTCACGAACAACCATGCTAAACTTATCAAACGAAGCCTGAGGAGATTGTTTGAGATCATAAATAGATTTTCTGAGATGACAAACACGAGACTCCCCTGTGGTCTCAAATCCGGGAGGTTGGTGCACGTAAATTGTTTCGAGAAGATCACCATTGAGAAAAGCATTTTTGATTTCCAATTGGTGTTGTGGCCATTAACGGTGAACAACCAAGGAGATCATAACCCGAACGGTATTAAACTTGGCAACTGGTGAGAAGGTTTCATCATAGTCAAGGCTTTGTTGTTGAGTAAATCTGCGAGCACAAGTCTGGCCTTTAGCCGTTCAATCGTCCCATTGGGAGCATGTTTGATTGCAAAGACCAACTTACAACCGACGCAAGTCTGTCCTGGAGGGAGAGGGACAAGATTCCAAGTCCGATTGGCCCAAAGTGCAGTCATTTCCTCATTCATGGTCGCACACCACCCCGAATGCTGGAGAGCCTCCTGTAAAGAGTTAGGTATAGAAATAGAGGAGAGAGAGCGCAAATTTAAGAAGATGTGGGGAGAGGCGATGTAAGGAGACGTAATTTTCCTAAGGATTAGCCGTAGAGGTTGATCCCGCAAATTTAAGAAGAGGTGGGGAGAGGCAATGTAAGGAGACCTAATTTGCCAAGTGATGAGCCGTAGAAGTTGATGTCGGATCAACAAGCCGCGAGATCACACCGGTAGAGGGAAGCTGCTGCAGGGCATCAGATTTGGGAGGGCGGCGAGTGTATACACGAAGGGGTGGTTTGGGTTGGACAGGCGTGGTAGTAGGTGTAGGAAGGAGAGGAAGAAGAGGATCTATAGGGGAGGAGTGAAACGGTTGGTCTTCAAGGAAGATGACATCAGCATAAACGAGCATTTTACCGTCGGTACGAGAGTAACAGACATACCCCTTTTTTGTGCGAGAGTATCTAACGAACATAAATTTTGTAGCCCAAGTAGCAAATTTGTCAGTGGATAGACCAAAGTTATGGACATAATGTGTACATCCAAAAACACGAGCCGTAAGAAAAACAGAGCCTTTAAAGGGAAAAGAAGAGTAAATGGGGTCTCGAAGTTGAGTATGGACGAGGGTGTGCGATTGATGAGATGATAGATGGTAGAAGCAAAAAAGTTCCAGTATAGTGGAGGAACCTGCATTTGAAACATGAGAGATCTGGCGACATCAAGAAGATGATGATTTTTCCGCTCTGCCACGCCATTCTGTTAAGGAGTATATGCGTACGAAGTCTGATGGATAATACCAAACTCTTTGCACAAATTAGAGAAGGTACGACTGGTATACTCACGCGCATTATCTGTGCAAATAAATTTTAAGCAAATGAAAAACTGAGTGCGAGTCTCTGTAAGAAATGCACGGAAGATAGAGGGGAGTTCGGCACGATCACAAAGTAAGTACAATCAGGTAACGCGCGAGTAATCATCAATAAAGGTTACAAAATAACGATAACCATAAACACTAGGGATCTTATATGGTCCCCCAATATCAGAGTGCACTAAGCAAAAAGGAGCATCACTCTGAGTACTAGGAAAAATAAAAGACACGCAATGTTGTTTGTCAAAGATACAAGATTCACAAGTAAACTCATGAAAAGAAACATCTGGAAGAGCTTTCTTGAGAATCTGGAGAGGAGCATGTCCAAGAATACAATTCCAATCAACAAAGGAGACGGTAGAGAGAGCGGTAGGTGGAACATCCAGAAAATACAACTAATTGGACAGTCGCCCTCTACCAAGTATATTCTGTATTTGTCGATTCTGCACAACAAAAGAGGAGCGTGAGAAGGTGACACTACAATCAAGGTCTTGAGTAAGACGACTAACAGAAAGCAGGTTAAAGGGGGATCCCAAAACATGAAGAACTGAGGATAACGAGAGGGTTGGAGTAAGAGGCACATAAGCAATGCCAGAAACTGGGGTAGTGTCACCATTGGCCACTGTAATGAACTTAAGGCGGAGTCCAAGTATTGAGGTGGTTTCTGCGAAGAGATGTGATGCGTGGCACCCGAGTCCACAATCCAGTAAGAGCTTTGGGAGAGGCAAGATATACCTTCATTGGAGATCGATGTCACGGATCCAGAGGAGCGACTAACCACCCATTTTTATTGTTGGAGTTGAGCACGCAGAGCAGCAATGTCATCATTGGTGGCAGAAAGAGAAGCTGTAGTAGCGAAAGCAGTAAGGTGAGGAGGCAGACCATACTTGCGATAGCAGGTGGCCTCAAGGTGATCGTCCCGGCCGCAGTGAGAACATTTAAAGATGGTTCGACCAACATGGCCCCATCCCCGAGAATGGCGACCTCTACGAGCTGGTGGACCACGAACAGAAGGAGAAAGAGTAGATACGGGATGCTGGAGGAGAGCTGGAGTTAGATTTGTAGGAGCATCCGGGGGGAGTAACCTTCAGGAGCATCGAGCAAACGTCCGAGAGGGACGGAGTAAAGCCGGAGGACAGAATCTGAGCTCGAACACTATGAAGATGGGGTGGAACACGAGCCATTATCATAGTAATCTCGACTGTTTCTTTTTGTGCCCGTTGCGCAACCAAATCCGTGGTGGGAGGCTGATGTTGTATCCACGCCTCAACAAGAGTTTTAGCTCGAACAACAAAGGAAGTCAAGTCACCAGTGGCCCCGGGGTCAAGTGATTGATGGTTGGTAATTATGTCGAGCAAGTATTGAAGGTTGACCTTGCCAGAATAGAGGGAGTGAAGATCCTCCCACATAGCATGGGCCATCTCATGATACATGGTCATCATATATGCCTCAGTGTCTAGGGAATTGAGAATCCATGATTGGACACGGCCATCATCACGGATCCACTTCTCGGTAGGAGTAGTGGGAGAGCCCTTGTTAGGTAATGAAGAAGGTCTTTTGTTTGCAGAACACGACGAACTGAGTGAACTCACTCAACAAAGTTCTGTTTCCCACGGAGAGAGATGGTGGTGATCCGAAGTTCATCACGAAGTTCAAGAGGAGCAGCAGCTGCTCAGGCAGGAAGGGAGGAAGCCGCAGTCGAATCCATGATTCAAACAACTCCAGGAACTAGCCAGTGAAAACAGGCGAACTTGAGCAGGGATGAGCGGTCTGAGCAGAGCACGCTGGCAGACAGAGCAACGAGCAAGTCTTCCCAACAACTAGAGTTGTAAGGCGGTCAAGTGAGCACAGACTGGCAGCTAGACAACAATCAGCCAACAAGTCACGCGGCTAGAAGAGAATGAGCAGTGGCCTGGAAAGCAAGGCAGAGAAGCCGCTACCCGAAGAGCGAACCGAAGAAAGAGACAGGCCGACTTGAAGCAGCGACTTGACAAAGGGATCAGCGGCCTGGGGATGAAGCAACGGCCTGAAGAGGAATCAGCGGGGATACAGGAGATCTGGGGAGGTGCGGCGACTTGAGAAGAACACTGGTTGAAGAGCAAGAGGCGGCAAAGAACAAGTCGGGCGAGCTGAGAGGTCCTGGCGACCTGAGGAGGAACGGCTGGACGACTTGAGCGTGATGGCGGTCAGACAGGAACAAAATAGACTGCGGCACATTTGGATCCGCGAAGGCAATCACTCGCATACTGAGGCAGACGATAGCGAGCAGCTGACTGAGACCATGGTAGATAACAGTAGATAGCAGCGTACTGAGATCGCAGCAGACTAAGAAAACAACAGGAGGGAAGTACAACAGAGCTCGTAGCGAACAGCGGCACACGAACTGTGGCAAAAGCAGAAGCAGACGGCGGACAGGAGGCAAGAGCATTCAGCGGCCAGGCGGCAAGGGCAAACAGCGGCACGCGAACTGCGGTTAACAAAGAACGGGATTAAGCCAAGCACGCAGCGAACAGAGCTCGCAGCGGGTAGAATAGGGAAGCCGCAGACGAGTCACGCAGGTGGGACCCGGCCGAGAAGTCTATAAAAGCTGGAGGAGGCCAACAAACGCGAGGGAGTAGCTCGTCGGAGAAACCTGCGGTTAGAAAATATCTAACCTCCTAGGAACCAGAGAAACCCGCAGTTAGAAGAAAAGGCTAACCGCTTAGGGAGAAGAAAAGCACGCAGAAGATGATGCGGTTAGAAAAAAACTAGCTACCCAAAGGAATCGATGACTCTGATACCATGTAGAATAATGTGAAAAAATAAGGAGAAATTCTATTAATCCAAATTATCTTGTATACAACTTGAGATTGTACATATTTATAGGAAGAGAGGAGAAGAATCTCAATTCAAAATGTGGGATTAATCTAAGAGAACAAGTGAGGCACAACATGGACCAAATTAATGGGTCTATTTACATGACTTTTTTCTAACAAATATGATATATTCTTTCCGGACGTTGACATAATCAGTGGAAGTAATTTTTTTAAAGAATAGTCATTAATTGCATGGATATTTTGATATTTAGACATTTGGAGTATTAAAATTTCAGATTTCAAGCTGAGGTTTTGTTGTAGATCCAATGTCTGAATTTCTATGCATTATTTTACTCACTGCCAAATATAGTAGTGCAAAACTAAAGGGTAGCCCAAGTGCACAAAGCATCTCCGTGCAGTGAGGGTTCTGGTAAAGGTCCCGCCATAAAGGTGAAATGTGGCTGTTGAAAGAGCTCAAAACTTGTATATACTGTTTGTGTATCTAAATACAATGAGAGAATACAAATATATAGGAGAGAAAAGGAGAGAAGAAACCCTATACAAGATGTGGGACTAAAGAGAAGAAGAAGGAAGAACAATAAAACATGGGCTCGATAATGGGCCCTTTACATGGGCTTTTCTAACACTCCCCCGCAAGCTGGAGCGTACAAATCGTATGCACCAAGCTTGGACAAGCACTGATAGAAGAGGGTACTGGAAAGAGCCTTTGTGAGGACATCTGCAACTTGTTCTGTCCCTGGAACATGATTCAGGTCGATCTTCTTCATTTGAACCTTTTCTCTGATGAAGTGACAATCAACTTCGATATGTTTTGTTCTCTCGTGGAAGACCGGGTTCTTGGTTATGTGTATAGCAGTTTGGCTGTCACAGAGGAGAAGAGCTTGGGAAGGGAGCCTTACACCCAGATCGGTAAGAAGGCTTTCAAGCCAAGTTAGTTCTGAAACTACCGAAGCCATTGCCCGGTATTCTGCCTCAGCTGATGAACGAGCAACAACCGCTTGTTTCTTACTTCGCCAGGTAATCAAATGACCTCCAAAGTATGTGCAAAAACCACTGGTTGGTCGCCGATCATCAAGAGATCCAGCATAATCCGCATCAGAATAAGCCATTAATGTTGGAGCAGAAGATAAGGTTTTATATATCAATTCTTGACCAAGAGCCGTTTTAAGATATCTGAGAATGCGTTCAACGGTCTGAAGATGAGATCTTCGAGGGGAATGCATATACCAGCTGACAATACCAACAACGAAAGAAATATCTGGTCTGGTAACCGTGAGGTAAATTAGTTTTCCCACTAGTCGTCGATAGTATTCTGGGTTCTCGAGTAAGAGATCTGAGTCTGATGCCTTAGCGCATAACTTGTGATTAATATCCATCGGGGTATTAATCAGTTTACAACCTGAATACCCCGCATCATGAAGGAGGTCGAGGCAATACTTTCGCTGGGAGAGGACGAGGTCATTTGGCCGTCTAGCAATCTCAAGACCCGGAAAGTACTGAAGGGGTCCCAGATCCTTTGTTTGAAAAACTGTGCCTAGATTTTGTTTGACCTCCTGTATTCCTTTCGAGTCATCTCCCGTAATGATGATATCGTCAACATAGACTAATAAAAGAATCGTTCTCGTTGTCCGGTGACGAGTGAACAACGAGAAGTCTGCCGAGCTGCGAGTGAAACCAACTTCCTGAAGGGCCTTACTGAACCTGTCAAACCATGCCTGTGGGGATTGTTTGAGGTCATACGGAGCCTTCATAAGGCGACACACCTGAGACTCCCCCGTGATCTCAAACCCGGGAGGTTGCTGCATATAGACTTTTTCATGTAGGTCGCCATTCAAAAAAGCATTCTTAATATCCAGTTGTAGCAAGGGCCATCGGCGATGTACAGCGACGGAGATGAGAACCCGAACGGTATTGAGTTTAGCCACTGGTGAGAAAGTTTCTTCATAGTCCAACCCCTGCTGTTGTGTGAAGCCCCGGGCGACCAGTCGAGCTTTCAACCGATCAATCGCTCCATCAGCGGCATGTTTGACGTCAAATACCCACTTACACCCAACCGGTGTCTGACCCGGAGGAAGTGGTACGAGAGTCCAGGTCAGACACCGGTTGGGTGTAAGTGGGTATTTGTCGTCAAACATGCCGCTGATGGAACGATTGATCGGTTGAAAGCTCGACTGGTCGCCCGGGGCTTCACACAACAGCAGGGGTTGGACTATGAAGAAACTTTCTCACCACTGGCTAAACTCAACACCGTTCGGGTTCTCATCTCTGTCGTTGTACATCGCCGGTGGCCCTTGCTACAACTGGATATTAAGAATGTTTTTTTGAATGGCGACCTACAGGAAACAGTCTATATGCAGCAACCTCCCGGGTTTGAGACCACAGGAGAGTCTCAGGTGTGTCGCCTTATGAAGGCTCTGTATGGCCTCAAACACAAGGAGAGAGGCCACAACGGTAAGAGAAAAAAAGCCGCTCGGGAAGGGGAACAAGAAGCAGACCGCGCGGTTTGAGATAAAACCGTGCAGGGAGAAAAAGAAAGGGAAGAAGTGACGGTCGCACGGTCAGAGTGAACACACCAACGGCAGGGAAGAAGCCACAACCAAGTGCGGACAGCGCCACAGAAAGAGAGAGGCCGCGGGAACAGAGGAGGAGGTCGCGCGGAGAGTAGCCGCGGTAAGAGAGGAAGCCGCGCGGAGAGAGGAGAAGGGAGGAAAATGTGAGCCAAGAGGAGAGCTCGCGCGGAGAGAGACCGCAGAAAAGAATAGAAGAAGTCGCGCGGGTAAGACCGAACCCGCAACGGATAGAGAGAGGAGAACCCGGGAATGGGTCCCACGGAACTGAGAGAGAGTGGCTGTAAGAAGGGGGGAAAGAAAGGTGGAGCCACGGGAGAGAGGGAGAGGAGGCGGTTAGAAAAAGAGAGACCGCAGGGAAACCGGCGAGAAGAGCCGGGGAAGGCAAACTTGCGGCAAGAAGCGAGTAGAGGAGAGAGGCCGCGGAAGAGCCGGCGGGTAGGAAGGCGGATGATCGGAGCGGTTAGAAACAAGGAAACCGCTCAGATCGGACCGCTCCCTCTGATACCATGTTGAAAGAGCTCAAAACTTGTATATACTGTTTGTGTATCTAAATACAATGATAGAATACAAATATATAGGAGAGAAAAGGAGAGAAAAAACCCTATACAAAATGTGGGACTAAAGAGAAGAAGGAAGAACAATAAAACATGGGCTCGATAATGGGCCCTTTACATGGGCTTTTCTAACAATGGCAAATTGATACAGGGCAGACGTCTCACCTGCCTGTTACCCTAGAGTCCCACCATGGTGTAAAAATTTTTGAACCGCGGAAAAACGGGAATCCAGGCACAGGAATACTCAACCAAAACCAAGCTAAGTTAATCAGATGCAACTAGAAGAGCAATAAATCTTGTACTATCAAAAATCTTTACAATGCGAGGTATACATGGCGAGACATGATTCGCCGATGTACCCGAAAGAAGCAAAAAATACAAGGCAAAGAACAAGCCGCGTGGACTCAAGGAGAAACCGCCGACTCTGCCAAGCTGCACTCCGGAGTCCGCTGAAGCCGCTAAGTCGCCAGACCGCAACCTAGCCATGCGGACAACCCGTTATTCTAATGCTGAACTCTGTCCGCAATCTGCTAGCCGCCTAACCGCGAGGTCGCCTAGCCGCCAGATTAACGCGAACAGCTGCTGCCGAACTGAACAAGCCGCCAGAAGCGGACAGCTTATTGAACTGGGAAAGAGTTGCCAAAGAGAAGACCGCCTAGTCGCAAGCCGTGACCTGCTGCTAACCGCCGATTGTAACCGTAGAGTCCGCACTGATCCCTGACCAAAGTCAGAACCAAGTCATTGGCTTCTCAGCACTGTCCGCACAATCTGCACTGCAAAAAACCGGTCAACTACTCAAACCGCGCGAACACAAAAATCTATCCGCAGCAAACACCCGAGCTCACTTACTGTTCATTCGATTGTACTGTTGATGTGACATGAGGTCCTATTTATAGACGCCGAGATGAGTGTGATCACCGCCCTAGCCGATAGGATCACCACCCTATCTCGCGGCGAGCACTGATTGTATCCGCTCGGCCACAGACACAAAGCCAAACCACCTTGTCGTCGCAACTAGGCTGGACAGCCAGTCCGCCAAGGTCGCACCACCAAGGCCGGATATAAATCCTATCCGCCTTGTCGCTACAAGGCCAAGCCAGGACTTGTCCGCCACACCAGCGGACCCTGCGAAAACTCCACCGGTTCGCACACAAGCGGTCACAGCTCCAGTCCGCACGCCCCGAGCCCGTAACCATAGTACACAATGCTGACAGTTGTCGAACTCGGCGGACATAGAAAACAGTCTGCGCTAACCGTGCGATCTTTTGGACTGAGCAACGCCTGGACTTGGTACAGATTCAGACCAAGTCCACACTATCAGCCATTCCTGATGCGAACACAGCACCTGTGGATACAAGGGCCAGTCCGCACAAACCGGCGAACTGCGCGGTTACCACTAAACCGCACCAGAGCAAGATTAAGGAAGAAGGCCATGCCGATCTCCCGAGCTCCAAACCAGTCCGCATCCTGGACTCAGCGAACTCCGTGGATAAACATCTTATCTTCCCGGTTACCTCCAGGGAACAAACTGATTGCAGATCACTAGACGACCTGGCTAGCCGCCACCCCTGTTCGCACAGTCTGCGCGGACAGTCCGCCCAGGCCGCACTTTCACTTCAAAAAATTCAACACTCCCCCTTGAAGTGAGAAGTGGAAATCATCTCTAGCAGTCCTCGTAACCGACAAAACGGCCCCTTCGACAGCGGCTTTGTGAAGATGTCTGCGATGTTGCCCTCGTTCCGCACATGCTCGACCATAAGAGCCTTCAACACCTTCTCATGTATGAAGTGATGCTCGATCTCAATATGTTTGCTCCTCGCATGACAAACTGGATTATTAAGCAGTTTAAGAGCACTCTCGTTGTCACCGCGTAGCAGAGTGTGACCCCGCACTTCTTCATGGACGTCCTCTACTAGCCTCCTAAGTCAGATGACTTCCCGAGCTGTCAAGGCTGAAGCTTTGTACTCCGCTTTCGTAGTAGAGACGAACACCGAGTCTTGTTTTTTGCTGCACCATAATATGTCTACTGATCCACATGTGAAAACATAGTCAAACGTCGACTTCCGATCGTCTGAGTCTCCCCAATAATCAGCATCAGTGTATCTGTGCATGTTGAAGCTCGTGTCACTCCCATAAAGGAGCCCCATATCAAAAGTAGTCTTCACGTACTTCAGAATATTCTTTGCCGCCACCAGATGAGGCTTTCGAGGCTCCACCGTATAACGACTTACACGGTCTACAGCATAAGCAATGTCTGGCCTCGTAATCGTTAAGTATATAAGACTTCCAACCAGAGCCCGAAACACTAAGGGATCTGGAAGAACCCTCCCCTCATCATGTATTCACGTCGAAGCTTTAGGCCAACATCTAGTGGAGTAAAGAAACTCTTCCCCTCTCGCATGTCGTATCGCTGAACAATCCGTTCTGCATAGCCTCTTTGAGAAACGAGTATCCCGCTCTTTCTCCTCTCCTCCTCAAGTCCAAGGAAGTGGTGGAGCTCACCCAAAGCCTTCATCTTGAAACGAACTGCTAGCTCTGCCCTGAGCCTAGCTACCTCCTCCTCAGAGTTCCCCGTGACGATCATATCGTCAACGTACAGTATCACCAAGACATGATGCTCCCTCTTCTTCTTAACGAACATGCTCGAGTTAGAATCAGAAGCGAAATACCCGCAGAACTTGAGGTATTCTGCGATCGTTCCATACCACGCTCAAGGCGCCTGCTTTATGTCGTAAAGGGCCTTTCTGAGCTTGCAGGCGTGTCCTGGATGATCTTCAGATACGTACCCTGGTGGTTGAATCATGAACATGTTTTTATCAATTTCATCGTAAAGAAAAGCATTTTTTACGTCAAGCTGCCACATCTTCCATCCTTGGCAAGCCGCCAAAGCAATCACCATCTGCACTGAATTGATTTTTGCAATGGGACTAAACGTCTCCTCATAGTCTTCTCCGTACTGCTGGGAGAACCCTCGAGCTACAAGCCGAGCTTTGTATCGCTCGATGCTTTCATCTGCCTTCTTCTTCAGCTTATACACCAACTTGCATGTCATAGGAGTAATGTCATCGATCTTGGGCACAAGGTCTCAAGTCTCATTCCTTCTGAAGACAGTCATCTCCTCATCCATGACATCATCTCACTCCTTGACTCCAGTGACATCTTGAAAGCTAGAAGGCTCTCGCTCATCCAGAGGGCCTGCGAAGAAACAAGAGACAAAGCTCACCATGTTCTCTTTGTTGTACCGAGCCGGTGGCTTGATGGTCTTCTTCGATCTCCGAAGAACCTGACCACAGCTCACCACCTCCAATGCTTCTTCTGCATCAGCTCTGTTCTCGGGCATACTTGGAGCATCGCTCCCCCTGCTTCCTGAACCAGAAGCCTCCGCCCCAGAGCTAGAAGCGCCTGGAGCTCCTGGTGACACAGACAGCTCCACCAGAAGATCCTTAGCAGCTTCCTCCTGCCCACTGTCCGACCTGCTTTCCTGTAGCTCCACAGAGGAGCCACCTCCATATGACGACAGTTCGTCGAAGACCACGTCTCTAGATACGACAAACTTCTTCGTCACAGGGTCCACACTTCCATCTCTTCTTCCTCTCATCATAGCCCACGAAGATGAGCTTCCTCCTTCGCATCCAGCTTAGTCCTGAGAGCGTCGGGAACGTGTACATAGCAGGTTGACCCGAACACCCGAAGGTGTAACGTTGGGCTTCTCCTTAAACATCATCTCATGAGGAGACTTCATGTTGATCGGACTCAGAAGCATTCGATTGATGACATAAGTTGCGCAGACTATCCCTTCTGCCCAGAAGGCCCTAGAAATGTCTTTTGCATGAAGCCAACACTTGCAGATCTTTGTCAGATGACGGATCTTCCACTCTGCTACTCCATTTTGTTGTGGAGTATGCGCACAAGTGAGCTCTCTCCGGATTCCGTACTTCCTGCAAAAGTTAGAGAACTCTTTTGAAACAAACTCACATCCGTTGTCCATTCTCAACTTCTTAATCCGCAGGCCAAGCCGGCCCTCCACCAGCTCCTTGAACTCCACAAACAACGTGAATGCGTCCGACTTCTCTTTCATAAAGTACACTCATGTGTACCTCGTGTAGTCATCAATCAACACCAACATATATTTGCTGCCTCCAAGACCAGCAGTGACGGTCGGACCCATCAGATCACCATGGATGCACTCCAATGGTGCTTTACTCCTGGTCTGTGACTTGTCAAACGGAAGGCAATGAGCCTTACCATATTGACATCCCGCACATACATGACCGTCGTCGAAGGATGACAACTTAGGCAAGCCTATCACAAGGCTCTTCACTGGCATAACTTTCAACTTGTCCATCCAGACATGTCTCAGCTTCTCGTGTCATATAGCAACGCTATCATTGACTCTCATCCGATCAACATAGGAGTTTGTTGATAACACAAACAAATCTTTTTCTCCCTACATGAACAACATCAGCCTTCACCGCTAACACGTTGCGGAGAAACTTCACTTCTGTCGGGCCGAACAGAACGTGATAGCCCGTGTTCACCGCGTTGGTCACAGAGAAGAGGTTCTTCCTCATACCCGGTACGTGGTAAACACTCCTCAAGGTGAGTAAACCCTTATCACTACCTAAAGAATCAACACCCTCCTTCTCGACCACATGCACTGTATCATTTGCAGTCATAATAGCTTCGTTACCTGAGTACGCTTGCAGAGAGGAGAACTTCGACTCGTCCCCGGTGAGGTGGTGACCACACCCCGAGTCCACTATCCACTCATCTTGGTAGTCGATGGTGGACAAGGAACGGACACACGTGCCCGTCATTAATGCATTCCCCCATCCGGCTTCCTCAGCACTGGAATCAGCTTCCTCTTTATCTGCAACATGCTACAGCTACAGCTTGATTTTGCAGTCCTTCTTGAAGTGACCCAACTGGTTGTATCTGTAACACCTTATCCCTTCCTTCTTCTTCCAATCACGCTTAGGAGCAGCGCTCCTCTCTTGATTATAAGAAGTTGAAGGGTGATCACCAACAGACGGCTTCTTCTTCTTGTCTCATCTATTCTTCTTTCCTGAGAAGAGGGCCTCACTACCTCCTTTAGAGATAGTCACTCCAGCCATTTGCCTTACTAGGCTCTCCTGCGAAGCTAGCAAGTTCTCCAGTTCCAACTCCAGCAAAGACGGCTGAGTGGCCCAGCCTTGAACAGAAGTAACAAAGGCCGCATATTCCTTCCGCAAACCGTGGATAATGTGCATCTTGAGCTTCGCTTCTAAAATCGGATCATCAGGGTCCAATGCCGATATTTCAGCACAAAGGTTCTTCATCTTCAGGAAGAACGTTGAGATGGACAATTCACTCTGAGTGGCTCTCGCCAACTCATTCTCCAGGAATTGTAGCCGCTCTACATTCTTCTTATTGAACAACCCATCAAGGGAAGTCCAAATCTCAGCAGCAGACCGACATCTTATGATGTGGTCAAAGAGTTCCGGTGAGATAGCCCGCTTGAGAGTAAACTCCGTCTTCGCGTTTGTCTTCCTCCAAGCTCTCACCGCTTCAGCATTGCCAGCGGCATCAGTAACTTCTTGTTTGTCATCTCCGCAGACGACCTCCCAAAGGTCCTCGCTCTGAAGATAGCTTTTCATACATGACCTCCACTTCTTGAAGTTTGTCGATGTAAGAAGCTCGATTCCAAGAGCTCTTGCGAATCCACCTTCCATTGTACTATCCCGGGTCTACTAGACTTCCAGAAGCAAAAAAGCAAGACTATCGGTTGATCACTACTCAAACCTCTGTTTCCTCTGATATAATGTAAAAATTTGTGAACCGCGGAAAAATGGGAAATCAGGCGCAAGAACACTCAACCAAAATCAAGCCAAGTAAACCAGATGCAAGTAGAAAAGCAAGAAAATCTTATACTATCAAAAATCTTTACAATACGGGGTATACGTGGCGAGACATGATTCGTCGATGTACCCGAAGGAAGCAAAAAATACAAGGCAAAGAACAAGCTGCGCGGACTCAAGGAGAAACCGCCGACTCTGTCGAGCTGCACTACGGAGTCCGCTGAAGCCGCGAAATCGCCAGACCACAACCTAGTCACGCAGACAACCCGTTACTCCAATGCTGAACTCTGTCCGCAATCTGCTAGCCGCTTAACCGCGAGGTTGCCTAGCCGCCAGATTAACGCGAACAGCTGCTGCCAAACTAAACAAGCCGCCAGAAGCGGACAACTTATTGAACTAGGAAAGAGTTGCCAAAGAGAAGACCACCTAGTCGCAAGCCGCGACCTACTGCTAACCGTCGATTGTAACCGCAGAGTCCGCACTAATCCCTGACCAAAGTCAGAACCAAGTCACTGGCTTCTCAGCACTGTCCGCACAATCTGCACAGAAAAAAACCGGTCAACTACTCAAACCGCGCGAACACAAAAACCTGTCCGCAGCAACCACCCGAGCTCACTTACTGTTCATTCGGTTGTATTGTTGATGTGACAGGGGGTCTTATTTATAGGCGCGGAGATGAGTGTGATCACCGCCCTAGCCGATAAGATCACCACCCTATCTCGCGGCGAGCACTGAGTGTATCCGCACGGCCGCGGACACAAACCCAGACCACCTTGTCACCGCAACTAGGCTAGACAGACAGTCCGCCAAGGCCGCACCACCAAGGCCGGATAGAAATCTTATCCGCCTTGTCGCCACAAGGCCAAGTCAGGACTTGTCCGCCACACCAGCGGACCCTGAGGAAACTCCACCAGTCCGCACACAAGCGGACACAGCTCCAGTCCCCACGCCCCGAGCCCGCAGCCAGAACACACAATGTTGACAGTTGTTGAACTCGGCGGACATAGAAAACAGTCTGCGCTAACCGCGCGATCTCCCAGACTGAGCACACCTGGACTTGGTACAGATTCAGATCCAAGTCCACACCACCAGCCATCCCTGATGAGCACCAACGGATACAAGGGCCAGTCCACACAAACCGGCGAACTGCGCGATTACCACCAAACCGCACCAGAGCAAGATCAAGGCAGAAGATCATGCCGATCTCCCGAGCTCCAAACCTGTCCGCAACCTGGACTCAGCGAACTCCGCGGATAAACATTCTATCCGTCCGGTTACCTCCAGGAAACAAACCACTGCAGATCACTAGCCAACCTGGCTAGTCGCCACCCCTGTCCGCACAGTCTGTGCGGACAGTCCGCCTAGGCCGCCACTCTCATTTCAAAAAATTCAACACATGGGGCCCACCTGTAGCCAACATCAGGCGACTTTCATCAGGGCCGCGGCCCGTACACCCCAACTAGCTCTCCTCCATGGAGTCACCACCATGTGGCAGGTTGTTGAGGTCGGGGCTCGATCCCCAGACCTTTTAGATATGAGGCCTTCACCAGCGCTCTCATCACCAACTGAGTCGCGGATCAGTTGGTGATCAGAGCACTTGTGAAGGTCTCTTATCTAGGAGGTCTGGGGATCGAGCCCCGACCTCAACAACCTGCCGCATTGTGGCGACTCCATGAAGGAGAGCTTGTTGGGTGTACAGGCCGCGGCCCTGATGAAAGTCGCCTGGTGCTGACTCCAGGTGGGCTCCCTGGTGGGACTCCAGGGTGGCAAGCAGGTGAAATGCATGTCCTGCATCACAAACTATGATGAAAAAAAGTTTGTATCGCTGAGGTGGAAAATTTAGAAACTTATTTGGAAAAAAAAAATTTGCGGTATTTTTCAAGATGAAAACTATATATATATATATACACACACACACGAGTGACAGTGCACGGGGGGGCCCCCGTGCCCCGCGTGACAGTACACGGCCCGCCCCCGGCGATCTTCGCCCGCCCCTGATAATTTTTGAAACGTTGTAAATAATATTTAATCATTTTATATTATTTTAAAAGTAATCCCATTTTTAGTAATTTTTTTAATTTTTTTATATATTATTTTTAAAATTATTTAGAATTAATTCAAAATATTTTAAAATTGTATTAATTTTTCCTAAAGTCCTAAGTTTTTTAATTTAATTCTCCTTCGCATGCATCCACGCCACCGCCTCCCGCCACTCCCTCTCTGCCTCACAGGGTTGCCTCCATCGCCGCCGCCGGCCTACTCGGCCCCCACCGGTGAGTTTGTTGGGGTCCGACGAACTCGCCGGTGGAGGCCGGGCAGGCCGTCGGTGACTTCGCCGGCGGCGACGAACCCTTCACGGTTGAGGCCTCCGCCACTGGCGAATTCGCCGGCGGCCTGCCCGGCCCCCACCAGCAGGTTCGTCGGACCACGACGAACCCGCCGGGGGTTTTCCTGCGGCCAGTGGGCAAGGCCACTGCCGGCGGTGGCCCTGCCCGTGAGATCCGAATCTGGGTCTCACGGGCATGGCCACCGACGGCGGTTGCCCTGCCCGTTGGCCGCCAGACAACCCCTGGCGGTTTCGCCGGGGACCGGTGCACCCGTCGATGGGGCCGGGCAGGCCGCCGGCGAATTCGCCAGCGGCGGAGGCCACAATATGGCGTCAGGTTTTTTTTAAAGGGGACGGCGAATCGTACGGCGACAGAGGCCTTAGTGGTATGGCGGTATGGCTGGGTCGGTATGGCAGACGGCTAGATGCAAAGATCGCTTTAATTCACTCTGTGGTACTCTGCATTACACGTTTATATTTCTTTGTGTGTGTGTGTATATATATATATTCAGTTTAATAATGTGCAAGTAATATTATTATTTTTTAATTATAGAACTATAATTATTTTCTAAAATAATAGCTTAATTTTACTATAATAATGTACTGTTGTTAAATATTTTGTGTATTTTAGGGTCAAAATGCTATTTTTGTGCGTGCGCCGCGGTAGCCATTACTTGTTTCTCTTTGGGTTGTTTGGCTCCGCATTTTGGGCCACTCCCAAAAGAATAGTCAAACAGAATCTTACTCTCAGATGCAGTTGGCACTTTTTGAACTTTTTTCCCTTAGAGAAAACAGTAATATTCTTGACCTGAAAATGAAAGCAGCATTATCAAACCATGAGCGTTTGTCCTAGTTTAAAAGATCTGAAAAACTCTGATTAGAAACTTGGTGCCCGTTTAGTTGGGCTTTCTTCTAATTTTATTAAAAGCTGCTTCGCAACTGCATGCAAGTGTTTGGATGGGTATTTATTAATGCTATTTTGGAAGCTATCCCCCAAAATTGTTTGGTGAGAATCTGCTTTCTGACATACCAGAACAACAGCCAGAAGATACAACAACACAACACTCAGCCTTTATCCCACTATAGTGTATGGATCCTTTGTCGCCATTGTGCCCTATCTTTTGTCATAATCTCACTAATTCCTGAGTACATCATGTCTTTCCTTATAGTTTCATTCCAAGTCTTTATTGGTCTACCCCTCCCTCGTTCAACAACAGTCAGAAGATGTTTAAAAGGAATTTTACAGAAGTTAAAACTACTCCTAGTCCTAGTTCACTGTACTCTACCCTATTATTAAGGGTATCTATTTTCCTCGGGCCGGATGGAGATTTGCGCTCGAGTGCAAGGCACATGGGAGCTTGATTACAAGACCTGCCCGCCGAGCAGGGACGAAAGTCGGCCTTAGTGATCCGACGGTGCTGAGTGGAAGGGTCGTTGCTCAACTTTTAGAATATATCAACAACTTATAGTTGTTTTCTTACTACAACTTTTCAAACATCTAGCCACCAGCAATGAGCTAAACTAGCCCTTACCTTGAAAGCAAAGAATACATAATGACATTCGCTATTGTTTCTCTAAATCATACACTTGTGTCGTAGAAAATGACTGCTGACTCAGGAATGATGTCTTTTGTTTTATGATTCACTGCATGCTGATTTAATTTGTTACTAATTTTACTGTTCATATTTCCTTGTTTAGGTCTCTTTGCTTCTTAAAGAGAGCTTCATTGACTCATTTCCAAACCGAGATAGACCCTTCATGAAGGTATGCATTATTTAACTTCTGGTACAGTTTCCTCCTCTTGGTGCACAAGAAATATGGTAGCTGTCGTTTATGTGCCTATGATTATCACAGCACCTATATTTTTCCTTTACTTTTTGTTTGAATTTAAGCAGCCAAACCAAGTAGATTTGGCTCCCCTCCAATTACCATGGTAACTGCACCCTATCCCACACAGCCTATCCCATTTGAATGGTTATATCAACATATTCAAAACCAGATTGGTTTTGAGCTTGTAAGGTGGTATTATTCCCAGCCATTCAAAGTGAATTGAGGCTTTAGATTGGAACATCACCTCGTGGATATCATATTTCTCATTTTATGTGAATACTGCTTGAAAAATAATGCTATACAAACACAACCCTTTACAATGCACTTGCGTTGCAACTCGATCATCTCTGCAAAAGCACTGCCAAACAGTGTTTAGAGGCCTCTTGTGATCTTAGGGTTTCTGTGAGCACGGCCTTGCGGTTTTTTTTTTAATTTGTTTTAATTTTCTTTATTAAATTTCATATGTACTCAAAAAACTATAAAAATCAAAAAATATAATCAATAATTTAAAAAATAAATTATATTAAAAATATATATATAAATACAACAACAACACTAGCCTTTATCCCACTATAGTGGGGTCGGCTGTCTGGATCCTTTGTCGCGATTGTGCCTTATCTTTAGTCATAATCTCACTAATGCCGAAGTACATCATGTCTTTCCTTATAGTTTCATTCCAAGTCTTTATTGGTCTACCCCTCCCTCGTTTAACATGCTTAGTGACTAGACTCTCACAAGGCCTAACCGGTGTCTCTAATGGTCTTCTTTGTACGTGTCCAAATCATCTTAGTCGAGCTTCTCGCATCTTCTTTACAATTGGTGCTACTCCTGTCTTATCCCTGATACATTCATTCCTAATTTTATCCAGTCTCGTGTGCCCACACATCCACCTAAGCATTCTCATCTCCACAACTCCCATTTTTTGCTCATGCACACAATTCGCCCAACACTCAGAACCAGAGAGCTCGCCGGTCTAATTGCAGTACAATAAAACTTTCCTTTAAGTTTTAATGGTACTTTCCAATCACATAAGATCTCTGACGCGCCTCTCCACTTTAACCAACCCGCTTGGATTCTATGTGTCACATCTTTATCAATACCTCCATCTTGTTGAACTATCGATCCAAGATGTTTAAAACACTCATTACGGGAAATATCTTGATCATGCAGCTTAATAAGGAAGTCATCCGTCCTTCTTGCAATGCTAAATTTAAGCTCCATATACTCCGTCTTTGCCCTGATCAACCTAAAACCCTTCTTTTTTAGTGTCTCGCCAAGATTCAAGTTTTGCGTTTACACCCTCGTGCGTCTCATCGACCAAAACGATATCATCTGCAAACAATAAACACCAAAATATTTCTTGTTGGAAAAAATTATATAATAAAGATACATAAATATAATATTTTTTAATTTTAAATAAATAAAAAAATTTGCATGATAAAATATATATAAATACTAAGAATCGTCGGGGCTGGGTACTGTGGGGGGGGGGGCACTGTCACTCTTATTTTTTAAAAAGAAATACATATAGGACCAGGTGAGGCTGGATTTCAGCCATTCTTTCAATCTATGCCATCCAACAACTCAGCGCTAATACTAATCATCCCATCCGTTCACGATCTAGATTAAAATCCTAAATTAATTGATAGAGCAAGCTAGCAAGCAACCTTAGTAATCTGAATAAATATGAAATCCTACTCACAAAGTCTGAAACAATTCATAGTCTGAAATTTTGTGAGCTGTAATATTAATCCTACTCACAAAGAATCCTCTTACCTTTTTTGATAATGCATGTGCTGTGGGAAGAAGTGAAAGAGTCATCTAGAGACCCATATCAGTCTGGAACGTCTTCAGTGGAGGTGCACGTGTGACAGATGCCCTAACCCTATAACAAAAGTGGAAGAAACACTGGCTGGAGAATTGGTATTCAGGCACAAATATCTTATTAGATGAAAATTGGAATACCTGCAAAGTCCCAAATTCCGGATGAGAGGTTGGAAAAATATGTGGCAGAAGCTTATGGCTAAGAAACAAAACACTTACTAATCTGAAATCACTCTTGGGAACGCTAATGTCAAAGCAAAAAAATAACATTTCAAACAACCATCTAAGTGATCTATGGAGCAGAAAAACACTTGCTAATTGCGCTTATTTGTAAATGAAAAACAAAAAACTTTAAAGACAACTTATTATACTAAAGTAAATATTAGTATTGCGGGCCGCTCAGAGCTCTGGTAGTCTGGTCGAATTAAACCATCTCAGCACGATAGCAAACCGAGCGCGCAAACTGTCAAAGTAGAGCGAGACGGTTGGCAAGAAAAATTTTAGCGTGGAAAACCACCATAAAGGGTAAAAAATGACGTGGTTGGATCGTTGTCAGCCAAATTCCAATATGTCTTGGTGTATTACAAATGAAAGTAGAGAACTCAAGGGTGACATGCTGTCTCTCGTTCCAGTCAAGGTTGTTAGAATCGCGATCCGGATCATTGGATCTTACGATCCTACGATCTAGATTTTGTAAATCGATCCTGATTTCGTAAAGCGATCAACGATCCAACCCTACTATCTGATCCGATCCTACCTCGAAATGATCTCATCTAGGATCTCGATTCTGACAACCTTGGTTCCAGTAATAGTAGAAGAAGAGAGTTCAAGGGTGACAGGCCTCCTCTTGAAAAGATAAGTATTTAGTGAAGGAGCGGTGAGTCGCTCTATTCGACTCTTGAGGAAAGTGAGACCTTTACGCCGTCTCTGAAGGAGATATTCAAAGGTGATGGGGATTTTCAAGTCCCGATGGAGATCTTCTAGTCTCGAAGGAGATCTTTAAGCTCTGAAGGAGAACTTTGGAGGATTTCTTCGAAGGACTCTCTTAGGTGTTGAAGGCAAGGTGTTTTAAAATGAGGGCTCTGAGCTCCTTTTATTGCTTTGGTCAGGGGTAGCCTGGTAACTTTATTGTTGTAACCACCGTGACCACCTGACGGGCGAATCACGTTGGTCGATCTGGAGCACACGAATCGTCTTCTTTCAGATATGACCATTTTGCCCCCCGGGCAATTTGGGCAATTAGGGCAGCTTCGGGCAGTTCTGTTGGCGGCTCCAACGGCAACGAACGCTACCTACATTCTGAGAAGTTTAGAAGGTTAACTATCGCATGTGTAGTGAGCGTGGTTGCATTGTGAGCGCGTCGTGAGCGTGGTGGCATCGTGAGCGTGTCGTGAGCGTGGTTAGCGTGTCGCGAGTGTGGGCTTTGGGGGTGAGGATTTGACCGTGTCGGGAGGAGGCGCTGCCCAGACCTCCTCAGAGAGGTGGCGCGGGGCCGACCGCACTGGCCGCACCCAACTTGGGTGCAGCTTTGGCCGCACCCAACTGGGGTGTGGCTTGACTCCAGCTTCAAGAACATTAATTATTAATATTTATAAAAAAAATTTACGTTGATATATACCCTTCCGGTCTTCCCTCGTTCGCGTCCTGAGCCCTTCACTCCAGCTTCAAGAAGTCTTCGCTCGAGAAAGCTCAACATGGATTATGGGAAAATTCTCCTCATGCTCAGTCTTTACGTCATTTTGGGATTGATAATATGGTTTTAAAGGCAACCATCCCTGCAGTGATTTGTCAAAAATTCGCGCCACCGTTATGGGGGCAAGGAAGATCATCGAAGGAATTGGTTTCATCTACTCTACAGGAGTAATGACTCTTACATTGGTATTTTTGTTTGCGTTCGGTTTGATTTTTATAGTGTTCTTCTGTGGGGGCCAGAGGAGGATATACATGGTAATCAAAGCTTACCTGATACATGCCCTGAAGACCGCTGCCATTCTAGGTCTTCTAGGGGCAGCATCTTTGTTGATGATTCATTTTTTCCTTTAATGTGAAATTCAGTCTGTGTGCATCTCTACAGGTTTTGTGTAGTTTCGTGTTGTTTTGTGTATTGTTTTACAATTCTTAGAATCTTGAATTGGGGACGACAAATAGAACTCACAGGTTTTGTATAGTTTTGTGTTGATGGTTCATTTTTTCCTTTAATGTAAAATTCAGTCTGTGTGCATCTCTACAGATTTTGTGTAGTTTTTTTTTACAATTTTTAGAATCTTGAATTGGGGACAACAAATAAAACTCACAGGTTTTGTGTAGTTTCGTGTTGATGGTTCATTTTTTCCTTTAATGTGAAACTAGGAAGCACCGGTACGGGTACGGGTGTCAGGTACGATACATACCCGATACGGCTGTACGATAAAATTTTAAAAACAATGATGCGGGTACGTCATGATACGTTATAACAAATATAATATATATATATATATGTATATATATCACAAGTGTAATAAATAGTTCTCAAAACATCAAACATAAATCATAACTTGAAGTACAAGCCCACAAATCAATACAACGTAACATAAAGTTTTCAAACATTAAGCATTCGTAAATATTACAAAATTAACATCTTATATGTTTAACCAAAAAAGATAAAATTAAACTTAAGCTAATCATCAGTCTTTTTTCTTCTTTTTTATTGATGATCAGCATCTTCAATCTTCGGTTAGTCTAGAGAAAAGTTAGTCGTTTTGTTAATAACTTATGTCGTTTCAATACGTTCAATACACGTAATTGTAACATAAACGTGTCAGTACCAGAAACATGCTCGGTACAGATACACAACTTAATTGGACGTACCAACACTTCCTAGCATAGAACCAACTTTTGTTTACTCTAGAAAAACAGACTTCTATCACAATATGCAAAATGATGTGTTAAGTCCAAGTGTGTCCACGTAGGTGTATCCGCCGAGTATCGGGTACGTACCGGTACCAGATACGTATTCGGTACGCTTACGTTGCCTTCGGGGAAGTATATATGCTTCATAGATGTGAAATTCAGTATGTTTTCATCTCTACGGGTTTTGTGTAGTTTCTTGTTGTTTTGTGTAGTTTTTTTTACAATTCTTCAAATCTTGAATTGGGGACGACAAATAGAACTCACTAGTTTTGTGTAGTTTCATGTTGATGGTTCATTTCTTCCTTTAATGTGAAATTCAGTCTGTATGCATCTCTACAGGTTTTGTGTAGTTTCGTGTTGTTTTGTGTAGTTTTTTTACAATTCTTAGAATCTTGAATTGGCGACGACTGCTAGAACTCACAAGTTTTGTGTAGTTACAAGGCAGGTATCAGGTAAGTTTTGATCGTTATGTGTATCCTCCTCTAGACCCTGCGGATGAACGCTATAAAAATCAAACCGAACGCAAACAGAAACAACAATGTTAGTGTCATTACTCCTGTAGAGTAGATGAAGCCGCTTCCTCCGACGATCTTCCTTGCCCACATGGCCGCATCGCGAATTTTTGAGTAAACGGTTGTAGGAACGATTGTCTTTAAAATCCACATTATCAATCCCAAAATGACATAAAGGCTAAGAATGGGGAGAATTTTCCCATAATCCATGCCGAGCTTTCTTGAGTTGGAGTGAAGGACTCAGGACGCGAACGAGGGAAGACCGGAAGGGTGTATATCAGCGCAAAAAAAAATTACTTTTTATGTATATTAATATTTAATGTTCTTGAAGTTGGAATCAAGCTACAACCTCCTTGGGGTGCGGCTTTGGCCGCACCCCCGTTCGGTATGGCCAATGCGGTCGGCCCCGCGCCACCTCTCCGGGGCGGCTCGGCTGCACCTCCTCCCGACGCGGTCTGGTCGGCATCTCCTAAGCCCACACTCGCGGCACGCTCACTACGCTCACGATGCCACCACGCTCATGACGCGCTCACAATGCTACCGCGCTCATTACACGCTCACAATGCCTCAATGCTCACAACACATCCGAGCTCACTACACGTGCGGCAATTAACCTTCTAAACTTCTCAGACTGCAGGTAGCGTTTGTTGCAAACCTCTAACGGAACTGCCCGAAGCTGTCAGAACTATCGGGGGGCCGAATGGTCATATTTGAAAGATGGCGATCCGTGTGTTCCATATCGACCAACGTAATTTACCCGTCAGGTGATCACGGTGGTTACAACAACAAGGTTACCAGGCTATCCGTGGTTAGAGCTATAAAAGGAGCTCAGAGCCCTCATTTGAAGACACCTTGCCTTCAACACCCAAGAGAGCTCATTCGAAGAAATCCTCCAAAGTTCTCCTTTGGAGCTTAAAGATCTCCTTCAAGATTCGAAGATCTCCATCGAGACTTGAAGGTCGTCATCGCCTTCGAAGATCTCCTTCAGAGACGGTGTGAAGGTCTCACTTTCCTCAAGAGTTGAATAGAGCGTCTCACTGCTACTTCACTAAATACTTAGTTTTTCAAGAGGTGGTTTGTCACCCTTGAACTCTCTTCTTCTATTATTACTGGAACGAGAGGCAGCATGTCACTTTCGAGTTCTCTATTTTCATTTGTAATACACCAAGACAGTCGAATTTGGCTGGCAACGATCCAGCCACGTGATTTTTTACCCTTTTCGGGGTTTTTCCACGCTAAAAATCTTTTTACCTGTCGTCACTCTACTTTGAATGTTTGCTTGCTCAGCTCACTTTCAAGCTGAGATCGTTTAATTCGACCGGATTACCAGTGCTTTGAGCGGCCCGCAGTACTAATATTTACTTTAGTATAATAAGTTGTCCTTAAAGTTTTTTGTTTTTCATTTTCAAATAAATTTATCTTTGTTACAAAACAAATTACATTTCTATTTCAATAACATAGATATATATATGTATATATATGAATGACAGTGCACGGGAGCCCCCCGTGCCCCGCGCGACAGTACCCGGGCTGCGGCGGCAGGATTTGCCCTCACCCACCGGCCCCCGTGCGGGCGACATTTTTCGTGGTGCGTGACATTTGTCGTGGCGGTCTACGACCAATCGCGGGAGGCAACATTCGGCGGGGTGGCGATATTGGTTGTGGGCGGCGACATTTAGGCGGTGACATTTGGCGGGGGCTCAAATTTCTATGTCGACATTCGGTGGGGGGGTCTGATTTCTATGTCGACGTTCGGTGGGGGCGGTGGCAACGACATTCGGCGGGGGCAATGATTTCTTTGGCAATAGGGGCGGAGACATTCGACGTGGGCTTGGACTTTGTTTTGATCATAAGAGGGTTAAGAAGACTAAGTACTGCCCAATGTAAAGAGGGACTCAAGGACAGAAAAAGTATCTGAGTAAAATTCATATAATTCATCAATTCTTATGCAATGACAACTTATTTTTCTCACCCTTCTCTTCCACTTTGTAATGCAGAGGAAATCAAAATATGGAGAACAGTGGTGTAAGCATCATGATACACGAACATTAATTTGCATGAAGTAATGACGCATAGAATAGATGCAGATAAATAGATAAATTGATAGAGCAAGCTAGCAAACAACCTTCATAATGTGAAGAAATATGAAATCCTACTCACAAAGTCAGAAACAATTCGTAGTCTGAAACAATTCATGGTCTGAAATTTTTGGGAGCTTTAATACTAATTCTACTCACAAAGAACCCTCTTACCTTTTTTTGATAATGCCTGTGTTGTGGGAAGAAGTGAAAGAATCATCTAGAGAACCATAGCAGTCTGGAACATCTCCAAAGGTGCACGTGCAACAGATGCCCTAACCCTATAACAAAAGGAGGAAGAAACACTGGCGGGAGAATTGGTATTCAGGCACAAAAATCATATTAAACAAAAATTGGAGCACCTGCAAAGTCCCAAATTCGGGATGAAAGGTTGGAAAAATGTGGCAGAAGCTTATGGCTAAGCAAAACAAGAGGCTTACTAATGTGAAATAACTCTTGGAAAGCTAATGTCGAAGCAAAAATAACATTTCAAAAGGAAAGAAAGCAAAGCATGATGATGCGGGTTGGTTGAAAGGGGGGGGATCGTACAGGCGATAGGTTAGTGGAGAAGATAGTCAACTAAGCATACTGGGAAGCTAGAGCTCTCGGCCCGAGAATAAGATACAACTTTGAGTAGGTTTTCTAGAAAAATGAACATGAATCTAAGTTGAATCATCACGGTTGAGCTGAACAAAGGATTGATGAAATTTTGTATCTACTTCTCGTCTTTTTGCCTCCAGACCAGGAATCCTTGATGGAGAGAATCAGGTCTTGTTTTGTGCATGGCTTGACCATCAAAGTGATCTATGGAGCAGAAAGACACTTGCTAAGGTCATTCCATTCATAAAACTAAATTAAAAATTGATAGACCCTGAAATTACCCTGTAAAATCATGTCATAAAAGCTAGTTCTTCAACAGATTAAAAATGACCTCACATGAAAATATGAAATATAAGATAGAGTTGGCCAAGGCACGGTCATATGTTGCAATGGAGAGGTGCGGAACCTGTGCGAACTGATTTTATGGATTTTTTTTTTTAAGTTAGAAGGGTAAAATTGTAATTTCACATTGTAGGGTAGGAGCCCTACTAATTATAGGTTTAGGACACCCTACTATCCTAGGTGTAGGAGCCCTATGCAAATGTAGACGCACAGTTCTGATTCATTAGTTTGATCGAACGGCTGAGATGTTATGATCTAGAAGGATTGAATGGTCCAGATTGATTGGATGGCATGTCAGGGTTACACGGTACGCCCAAAAAATATTTCTTTATATGCAGTAGATATATATATATATATATATATATATATATATATATGATAAATCTTGATATTTTTCAGTTTATGTAAACCCTGCTGATTTAAAATCGGTTGCTTGAAATTCGAGAACTATGCTTTATAAACTTACGCCTTTAAGCTGAGGGATCATTTGGTTTCTTTTAGGTATGGATCATATTTTAGAAAATATTGATTTTGTTTTCACTCGTTTTTATGTGTGAAACTGAAACCTTCAATTTTTAGGGTGCTTTGATGAGGTTTGTGGAGTTTGAGTTCCATATTTAACAAATTTCACCATTCTATTTTACCTTTTTATTTAATATCCTGGTAACAAATGGGCCCAAAATCGACTATTCGGCTGGATGCATTCAGTAACAGGTTAACGTTAAACTCGAGCTCCACAAGCATCATCAAAACTTTCAGTTCACCCAGAGAAGAAATCGTCATTTTCCACCCGCAACCAACCAACCGAGGCCTAAGAAACCTTCGATTCTCGTCTTCTTTCTTATCTGAAGAGCTAATAGGTGAAGTTTGAATCCAATTTAATGAGTCTTCTTGCTTGTTTGAATGTGTGTGAGCAGCTGCTGGTGGACACCCAGCTCTTCTCTGTACATACAGATCTTGTTCTCTCCTTCTACCAAAAGGATTAGATATAAATCACCAGGCAACAATCTGGTGGAAAGAGGATTAAATTATGAACAGTTTTTGTATCAAATCATGACTTGCAGATGTTTTAATCAATAAGCCTATTCCAGGCTCAAGCCTTTCCACCTTTCTTCCTGTAAATTTCGCCGACATTATGCAGATTCCTGTAGGTTTCATATATGTAAGCCCCTATTGTGGGCAGAGAGAAAGAGAGAGAGAGAGAGAGAGAGAGAGAGAGAGAGAGACTTACATGCTTTTAGAAGTTAATATAAGCTGCTTCTCAATCTTGGCAAAGGAGTTTCTCATAAAGGCCCTGAAAGGGCTGCCCTTCAACCTGAAATTACTGTGGAGTTTCAACTGTAAGTTCATTTTGTAAATTATTTATTCATTTAAGTATATACAGTACAGTGCACATTTTCTATGGCTGGCTTTATTTCTTTGAGAAATTATAAAGTTTGATTTATTTGTGGGATAGCAAGGGCTATAATCATTGGATTTGAATATTATATTGGCGGGCAGGGTTATTTTCGCTCGAAGATTGTTGTTGGCCCGAGAATTGGGCCGAGTTTTAGCTCTGATTGAACTCGGCAAATGAGCTAATTTGCCAAATTTCGACTGGAGTTGATATACTACTTACCCGACTTCAACTTAATTTCGAGAAAAAAAAAATTTAATGAGATCCTTGCTCCTAGGCCGTGAAAAAAAAAGGTGATGCAGAGAGTGGCCCTGACATTACTAATCAATATTTTGTTGGCTTATTGGTTCGGATCCGGATCCAAATCCGTTTCTTTTTTCTTTTAGGTCTCACAGAGACCTAGGTTATAAATATAGGGTGGTGTTAAAGGCACATCATCTTTGATTTTGTGCACATCAATACTATGTGCACCCATTGGAATTTTATGTGCACACCATCTTCGGCTTTGTGCACATCAATACTATGTGCACTCATTGAAATTTTATGTGCACATCAATACTATATGCACCCATTGGACCTTTTCAATTTTTTAATTACAATATTCATCTTTCGTTTCGCAATTCATAACATAAAATTTAAATAATAAAATATGTACAAAATATAAAATTACTCGAGCATTCACCAAGTTTAATCAAAATATGGTAAAGTAATAGTTCACACTAATTAAAATGAAAACAATGATATAGGGACAAGATTATTCAAAATCATATAGCCACTATTTAAGGCAAATTTGACAAAAATCCCTCATCTCCCATAGTCAAACTCTTGCATTTGCACATAGGTGTATAGCATGTCATATAAGGATGGACAAAAATCCTTTATCCAGGGAAAATTCATCGTATCTTGCATGAATATAAATAGCTAAAAATTAATTATAACGTGAATAAACTAAATATTTCCAAATTATTAAAGTTTAAAGTAGCATTACCTCTCGATTGATGTTTAAATTTATCATAAATAATTCGCAAAATATATTTGATTCCTGCGTGATAAATTAGAAATGAGTCATGCATGCTAATTTAGAAATATGTAGAAAAAATAACTATTAATAATAGTTATGAACCCAAAAATGTATCACTGGGGAATCAAAAAGACCCCAAAAAATCAAATATCAGTGATGGAGACATTACCATAAGTGAAGGTGTCCGGAGGTATCAGTGGAGGAGGCGGCCGAAGATTTCGCCGGAGGAAACACAGTAATCGGGATGGGGTTTCGCGGTTTTTGTCGGATGCAGTCGGGGAAGATAACGGGATGGGGTTTCGCGGTTTTCGCCGGATGCAGTCGGGGAAGATGACGGGGAAGAGAGATGAGGTGAGCGGGGAAGAGAAGTGTTTCGCCGGAGGAATCGGGGGGGAGGTTTTACCGAATATCGGGAAGGGGGAGACGGGCTGCTTCGGCTTTAGTTGGGTGGGGTTTAGAAAACCTAAAATATTAAGGGTTATTTTTTTTATGGGTGTGCACATAGCCGAAAATGATGTGTCTTTAACGCCACCCTAAATATAATAACTCTCTACCTTGCGTGGGATTTATCTCTGCCGCCCAGCCCCATCCTCTCTCTCTCTCTCTCTCTCTCTCTCTCTCTCTCTCTCTCTCTCTCTCTCTCTCTCTCTCTCTCTCTCTCTCTCGAACAATAATTACGTCCGGAACCCGGATGGTGGTCTTGGTCCGGGACCAATGAGGAGCCTGCAAAGATATGAGACACATGCAGTTTATATTTGTGAAATACATTTTTGTGCGGGGTCCTCATCATTTCGGGCTTCTCATTGGTTGTCCTGGACCTTTCTTCTCCTTTGGGTTTCAGAGGAAAAAAAATCTCTCTCTCTCTCTCTCTCTCTCTCTCTCTCTCTCTCTCTCTCTCTCTCTCTCTCTCTCTCTCTCTCTCTCTCTCTCTCTCTCTCTCTCTCTCTCTCTCTCTCTCTCTCTCTCTCTCTCTCTCTCTCTCTCTCTCCAAGATTGGCGGAAATGCTCTTTGTCCAATGCCCTTGGCTATGGTTGAGAGTGTCATCGTCACTCTTGGAGGAGATAGCTGTCAGTGATGGTGGAGAGCGTTGTCATCGGTCTTGGAGGAGATAACTACCGGCGTTGGTGGAGAGCATAGAGCAAAGGAGGAGATTTGTCGAGTAGAGGAGAACCGTGGTTAGATTCGGCTTGGATTCCCTCTCTGGTGGTGGCGTAGTCTCCGGTGGTGGTGCGGTTGGACGTCGGACTTCGACGTCGAAGATTTCGGTGAACCTTGTGCGTCTGTGAGGTGGAGTAGTTTAGATTTATTACTCTCTCGCGGATCGTGCGTGTCTTGTGCATTTGCATGCGTTTTATCGGTCTGTCATTTTCTTCCTCATCTTTGTACTCATTTATATTTATATTGACGATTATATTTATATATTTGTCGCCCCCCCCCCCCCCCCCCCCCCCCCCCCCCCACCCACACACACACCAAAAAACAAAAATAGTTCTTATGATGAGGGGGCTGTGGAAGTATAAACTTCTTTTTAACACACTTACATTTTCTAATCTTGTTGAGATATTGGTAATAATCCTTCTCCTGGCACCTGCAAGGGCGAATGGATGCTAAAGTATTGTGTTAGAGAGTCCAAATTCACATATATGTTCGGGTGTCTCGCTGAATCGAGCATAGTTGAGCGTATATAAAGAGCATATCTCTATGTTCGAATGTCTAACATGCTAAAAAGAAAACTAAGGCTTCGTTTGGGGGGACTTATTTTCACCGGTCAAGCGGTTACGACCGCATAAATTAGACTTTAATTAAGATTCGGTTCATGCGGTCATAACCGCTTGACCGGTGAATATAAGTCCCCCCAAACGGAGTCTAAGGCTCTGTTTGGCACAATGGTTGCAGTCATGATTACGGGGTTAAACTGTCATTTGTTAACGCCCATCTAAGGAACTTCATTCACTTTTATGTTCAAAGTGATGAAATTTTTTAGGTGATCATTAAAGAATGACCGTTTAACCCAAGAGTTTACGACCGCCGCCGTTGTGCCAAACGAAGCCTAAGTTGTCTTGGTTGGTGCTTATTTCGCGCTCTCTTGCCCTTTTTATGGTCGATTTTGTCCTTTTATGGTCCTACCACTTTGTCCTATGAAACTCAAATGTATGGTTTTTTTAGGGGTGAAATCTCTCAAATTCAAACTTTATCTTTTCAATAATGTGAAGTATTGTATATTATTATAGGATCTAATTTCTATAAAAAAAAATGGAAAATAAAATAATAATAATTCTATACAAAATGGTGCATATTAGGCATGACACACAATTACAATTCAAAAAAAATTTTGACTACTTTGTAAAGGTTGACTGGTATGATAAGTTTTGAAGTTTGTCAAAGTCAAAATGAATGAGCTGAAAATATTTAAAGACAAAATTAAAATTAAGACGACTTGATCACAAAAATTTTATTGAAGTCAACTTTTTTTAATACATTTCAATAAATAATTAAACAAATGTCAGGTTTTCCATAAAATTTTGATATTTTATAGGCTATTTTTATCAATGTTATACTTAAATAATTATAATTAATTTTAGCATTTATTATTGTATTACTTATTAAGTCCGGATCAAGTTGATGCACTTAAAGCATTGAGAGAATTTTATGTGCGAAACCCCAATGGGAGAATCGTGGACATTTTTTCAAAATAATCTCTCACACAATTTTTAGTACCAAAATCATCCCCTTCAAAAATAAATGCCCAAAACCATCTCTTTTCATCCAACTCAGCGTTGAGGTGGCGTTTTCTATAGCTTGGGCGGTATGGTGATTAATCCCACACCGCCCAAGTGAATTCAATCCCTCCTCTTTATAAGAGGAGGGCTGTTGAGAGGGGATAGAAATCCCCTCTCATTATATTTGGGCCGGCCCATGTATGATTCCTGCTAATAATTGAAATATTTGTTAAAAAAAATTAGGCAATTGGAAAAAATAAACTAATAAAAAAAGTTATGTCAAAATTATTTTAGGAAAAAATGAAATATCTTAAAAATTTTAGCATGGTCTGATTTGACTGGTTGCTTTTAAATTGGACATGATTCTTTGTAGACCAAGCACTTATAGCACAATGCAACTCTAATTTTGTTTTATAAAACAAACCAGACAATATTTCATCGGGTATAACAAAATCTAACATTCGATTTGATGTCGAGTTTTCGCCATCAAAGTCTTGTTCTATGACTCAGTCCTTTATTGTTTTAGCGAATTGGATGAACGAATTATCAACAACTATACGATTGACCCAACTTTGATCACGAGCTACTGAATTTTCAAATATTTCAGTTACCTTTTCTTGTACTTCACAAATATTGTCTTCCTCATCGGAAGACCCTTCACTGATATCATCATTAAAACAATTAAGATCTATAGGCACACCTCGTTCCTCATCAATGTCAAACTCACTTCCAGAATACATGATTAACGTTAAAAAAAATTCATAAAAATTACTAACATTTTAACTTGATGAAATCTCAAGTTAAGTTCTTCAAGCCTCACTTTGGTATTTATGAAAGTCACCACATGAGTCTATTTATAAGCTATCAAACATCCCAAATTGTCTCACTAGCAATGTGGGACTAAATAAGTTGTTGGCAAAAAAAAAAAATTTAAGATATTTCATTTTTTCCTAAAATAATTTTGACATAACTTTTTTTATTATTTTATTTTTTCCAATTGCCTAAATTTTTTTAACAAATATTTCAATTATTAGCAGGAATCATACATGGGCCGGCCCAAATATAATGAGAGGGATTTTTATCCCCTCTCAACAGCCGGATTAAATTCACTTGGGCGGTGTGGGATTAATCACCATACCGCCCAAGCTATAGAAAGTGCCACCTCAACGCTGAGTTGGATGAAAAGAGATGGTTTTGGGCATTTATTTTTGAAGGAGATGGTTTTGATAATAAAAATTGTGTGAGAGATTATTTTGGAAAAATGTCCGAGAATCGTGGGGATATCTTTTTTTGTATAACTAAAAATACAAATTTCTCCTATAATTTTTATTTTTTCAAAAAAAATGTCACAAAATATTGATCTATGTATTTTTATGCTCATTTTAAGTACCTATATGTCTATATTTTGAGATGAAAATACAACTGTAAAAAAGTGAATTTTTTGAACAAAAAATCCAATCCATTTTTTGAACTAAAATCCAATCCATTTTTAAAATCAATGAAAATACAACTGTATTTTCACCCGTAAAATCCAATTCATTTTTGAACTAAAAATCCATTTTTACAATACAACGTATTTCCACTTGTACTTTTGAACTAAAAAAGGTCCCCCGTGGGGGTTCCACACATAAAATTTTTGCATAAAGCATTTCGGCTCCGTTTGGCACTGTGGTGGCGGTGATGAACACGGGGATTAAATTGTCATGTGTTAATGCCCACGTAAGGAACTTTATCCACCTTTATGTTCAAGCGGATGATGTTTGTTAGGTGATCCTTATTGAATGACGATAATCCATGTGTTTACGACCGCCACCATCGTGTCAAACGGAGCCTTCATCAGTAAGTAAAGGGGTTGTTATATACAAATCAGATTTGACTATATACAAATCTTTACTATGTACAAGTCAATACAAACAAAAACTTGTTATACGAACATAAAATTGTTATATGCACAAGTTTAAAAATTTAAAAAAATAGTTTTTTTTTGTAAATATTTTATGTCATACTAGAGAAAAAAAAATTCTAATTAAAGATCAAAATTTGTTCTAATAATTTCTATTCTAAAATTGTCTGTTCTAATTAAGAACAACCGAGAACAAAATTTATATTTTTACAATTTCTAATTAAGAAATCTGAGAACAAAATTTCCGAGAACAAAAGGAACAAAATGTCTGTTCTAATTAAGAAAAACGAAAATTAATGAGGGATCGGGAACTATCGATTTCTAATTGATGCAAAATCTCCCGATTTCTAATTAAGAAATTAGTTATTTGTTGGAGTAGTGGAGAGATCGGGAATTAGAATTAAGAAAAACTAAAATCTCTGAGAACAAAATCTCCTGATTTCTAATTGTTGCATTAGTGAAGAAAACGGGATAGACTTCATCCTGTGAAAAAAATTAGTGAGGGAGGAGAGGAATCAGGAGAAACTGAGGCTAGGGAAAATACTAGCAATCAAAAGCTTTAACAAAATTGTTTCAAAGAACAACTGATGGTCGCCTGAGAGGATGAAGACGAAGTTAGGGTCAATACTGAGGGAGTCGTATGGAGAAGGAATGACATTGGGGCTGCCGTCGAAGGAAGAACTGGGGCAAAAGTCCCGTCGTCTGGAGGAGAAATGCCGTCGGGGTTGTTGTCAGTCGGGTCGCCGGCGAGGTGTGTCGTTGCCATCAAGAGCGAGGGAGGGGAGGAATCGGGATAGACCGAAGGCGGATGGCTAGGGTTAGAATGGGTTCTAACTTATTTTTAGGTTTTTATATGATTTGTGTATAGTATTTTTAAATCTCCTAAAAAACTCTAAATATTGGTTTGTATATGCCAACTTTGATTTGTCTATAACAACTCCCATAAGTAATTGACGATGTGACCGAAAAGCTCAGTGGCAAAAGAGTAATTATTATGAAAAGAGGGTTGTTAGATGCACGCCTATAAATATTGCATGCATGCCATGAAATCTATCATGCATGTTATTTTGTAATTTGCATATCACTTGATTTTTTTTTATGTTTTATGTCATTTTCAGTTATGTGCAATTCATAAATAGATGCAGACAAATTAAAAAATCATAGGAAATTGTGAATCTATAGAGACTTGATCTGAACATAACCGTTATGAAATTACGCGGTCTGCACATAACTTCTAAGATAGGACATTACAACCTTAAAAATTTAACTTTGATATTTTACACTCTAACTATATAAATTTTAACACATTACAACCTAAATATTAAATTTTGACATTTTGGACCTCCAAAAAAATTTATAGTGATATTTTGCCCTTTCACTAAATATTCAAATCAAATATTGATTTACAAATATATATATATATATATATATATATATATATATATATATATATATATATATGTAATAAAAAAAGATTATTTCAGTGTTATTCCATATTTATTTTTTTTGCTCACATTTTATGTGGTCCACTCGGATATGAGTACCACTTCTTATAAAAGCTAAAGAAACCACTTCTTAATATAAAGGTGTGAGCGGTCTCTTAACCTCAACGGAGGTGATCGCACTCACTTCACAACAATAAAAACACCGCTACTGAACGACTACTGCTGTCTTCTCCCTCCCTCACATCGAAATATATACATATTTTTTTATTTTCCAGTTTAAAAGCCCCGTTGGCAACCTACCTTCGGATTCTCTCTCCCTCTCTCCCGCCGGTGATCGCCGGAAAAAAAATCTGAGATTTTTAAGGTACGCAGAAATCAATGAAAAACAGAGCACAATAGACACGTTTTATAATTCCTTTTTTTTCAGAGTTTTGTTTATTTTTTCTGTGGAAATAAGTCAACCACGATGAACCAGACTCTCGCTTCAGTCCTGTTTTTGAAGATTGTGAAGAATTTCTCACCAAATTCTGATTTTTATTAGCTCTTCTTCTTCCCAGTGTTCTTTCTGTCTCTCTTTCTCCTTCTCTCTGCTCTGTTTTTTTTTTTCTATTCCTGTTACTCGCCTGCAAGAGATTTGATGAAAGTTTCAGTTTTTGTCTTCTCTTCCTCCTGTTATGCCTAATTTGATCAGCTTTCGGTTCTGTTTTCCTTACTTTTGATGCCTTCACGAGAACAAAAAAAAGTTGTATGGATTCCATGAAAAAGCCATGAACAGCTTTATGTCCTCTCATCCATATAAACTGTCTGTTATCCGATTCCTGTCAAAAGAGGAAAACATTGAGCCCACTTCTTCCCCTTTTCTCCTTGTCTCTAATGCCTGTCACAAAAACCACAGTAGATTCCCTTCTTCTTGTTAAACGTCCAGCCTCAATCTACTGGTTATCAGTAATTCATAACTATGATGTTAGACACTGATGCCTCTGTTTAATGCTCCTGTTTAGATCCTAGCCTATTCAACGGGACAACGTCACGGCTCCGCTCTAGACCATCGGGCTGCAGTCAAAGCACCCCAACTCCTCTCCATCCACCGGCCGGTTGTTGGTGGTCACAGTCTCCCTTCGATGAGCAAGGTTAAACGGGCAGAACGGAGAGTTTCCAGGAGGTCACCCATCATCAGCACTATTTCAGGTCAAGCACGCTTAACTATGAAGTTTTTTCACTTCTCAACATCAATTGAGCTAGTTAAGCTTGCTCGAACAGGAGTAGCCACGGAATGGGTGATCTCGTAGAAAGTTCATGTACTGCCCGCTTAACTTGTGTTTCTCTCATCAAAGGGTAGCGGTGGCCACCGATAACCCGCCCATGGAGTAGTCTGCAGACCTGTAGAGGATGAATCCTTTTGAGCTGGATGCCGGCGATCGTCCTTTTGAGTTGTGTGCTTGGGAAACCGTTACAAATGATTCTGTTTGTTTATTCATTCATTCTCGTTTAAATTAGTCATCTTTTTTCTTAAATTTGCAGTTTTTGAGATGGACTTTATGATGGGGGTGAAGATAACATACCTCTAAAGCTTCAACCTTTACAGAAACATCGTCCTCAAAAAATTAAACAGCTTCTACAAAGCAAGAAACAGAGAAAGCGATGGAAGGAGACGCCCCGCAGTTGGAGAACAAAGTTGTGCAGAATTTTCAGAAAAGCTTCCTTCTGGTGCAGAGCATACTGGATCAGAACCGCCTCCTCATCAACGAGATAAACCAGAATCATGAATCCAAGGTGCCCGACAATCTCAGCCGCAATGTCGGCCTCATAAAGGAGCTCAACAACAACATTCGCCGCGTGGTGGGCCTCTACGCCGACCTCTCCTCCTCCTTCGCCATGTCCATGGATTCCTCCGGCGACTCTGTTTCCGGCGTTCCCCGGAATGATGCCAACAAGAGATTCCGATCAGGCTGCTGAGAAACAAGTTGAGATTAAACATGGAAGAGGAGTAATTGGGGGAGGGGGAATGCTAAATGAGAAAGCTTGTTGTTGATGAGAGTCAACTGGCAGTAGCAGTAGTATTTGGTGGAAGATTAAACTTTAAAGTATATATATTTATTTATATGAATCTGAAATTCAATGAAATCAAGGAAGAAGACAGAGGAAGAGAGGTGTTGTGGAGATGGGAGCCACATCAAGTGCTTATCTTTTCTCCAGATTTGTTTCCTTTTGTTTTCTTTTTTCCTCCCCTGCTGATTCCTCCCTCCCCTTTTCTCAAGGTTGATTGTTCTCTTCTGTCTTGTAGGCTGCTCTCCAACTCATATGTATGCTTTCTTTTTCTTTTTTAATTAGTTAAGAGTTGTTAAGTACAGGTGCCCTTGGCAAAGGTCTTTTGCCAGGGGATGAGGCCAAAACTTTGAAAGAAAAAGAAATGAAGAGATTTGAAACAAAAAAAAAGAATTTGGGATCTAGAAAGAGAGCTATAGATAATGAGGGAGATGGAGAGATACAAGATGAGAGAGAGAGGTTGTGTTAGAGAAGAGATGATAAAGATGTTGGGTTTCAAGAGCAAGCAAATGCGCATAGAAATACAGAAAATTCTCGATATGATGAGTGGCAGATCCAGAAAAATAATAATGGGGGTGCACAATTTGATAATGGGGGTGTACAAAATTTTTTTTTGAATGCGTCACTGGATTCTATAAATTATAACATGGGAGGTCAAATATCAACTTCCTTCAACAAAAAAATTTAAACGTTTCAATTTTATCAGAGTTGTTTCTCCCTCATCTGGCCACCGTTTTTGACGTATAAGTAGTCAAAATTCATTGCCTCGACGAGATTGAAACGTCAAATTTCGAGAAGAGCAACTGGCGTTTGAGTCCAAACATGAAATAGTATTCACGTCTGTAGAGGTATCCATACGTACGCCAGAAACACCACGCAGACCGTCCAATGAACTCTGAGCGGACTCTCTTTTGAAATGTTAATTCTGATTTGATAGAGATGTGTTCTTGATAGTTTTACAGTATGAAAAACTATGAATCAATTCTTAATTAGTTCTTTAAGATAAGTTGGCATATTCATAGGCACGTACCCGTAAATGAAATTTGGGTTGCACATGCCCTTGGCACACGGGTATGTGCCTTGGGCGTGTGTCCCAAAAGTTGTGTCGGTTCATGCGGACACGACTCCTCGTGACTCTACAACAAAAAACCGCACTTGCAGCCTTGGCACGCGGCCGTGTGCCGCGAGCGTGTGCCTTCGAAAGTCATGTCTTTTGGTCTAGAACTAATGTCAACCGTCAACCCATCATTTTCAGCACACATGCCCATGGCACACCGGCGTGTGCCTCGGGCCATGTGCCTAGAATACGGTGCAGCATATCATATATGTTCATTTAGAACTTGGTTTCACAAACCAATGTGATCAAACACTCCAATTTTAGCACCTTCTTATGTGCTACCATTTAGGCTCGTCTTACGTTGGCAGTAAGACTAAATTCTTGACTATTTCTATATCACAAGATTCCAATGATTTTTTAGCTAAATACTTCAATTTCAACCAAAATAGTTATCAAAATAAGATGAGATTCACTAAATGGAGAGCTAAAATCTAATGGATGTGGCAATATATTGATTATAAATGACTATGGGACCTAAATAAGGCTTAAAGGATGAAATTGACTAGAATTAATTAAGAGAATTTGAATGATTATAGAGCAATCGGTGGGGAGAAATTAAATTGATGCTTAATATCGATAGACACTAAACTCAGTTAGGCTCCATTTGTTTCAGCGGTGGGGGGATGACGTTTAGGGGAAACACAGCAAAAGGCGGGTAAACAAATGGACCGGCGTCCCTGTTTGTGGCGTTTACACCCGCCGGCGTGAGAAACGAAGCCAAAAACGCGGGATTCGAACCCCCGGAGCCAACCTCCAGTTCGAGCGGCAGCTTTTAGACCCGCCGGGCGTCTCCTCCCTCTGTGCCAAACGAACCCTTACTCTATTTGTTTGGGCGTTTTGCTGCTCCGTTTTGGGCAAATGCCGCCGGAAGGAGGGTAAACAAATGAACCTCCGGCGACGTTTGCTCCGTTTCCACCCGCCCGCCTTGAGAAACGCCCCAAAAAGCTCCGTTTGGAGGAGCCTTGCTACATTTGGTTCGGCGGTGACGGGTCGATCCGGCGGGTGGAAACGGAGTGTTCGAACCGGAGGGGGGAGTTGGCTGCTCCAAACGGAGCTTTTTGGGGCATTTCTCAAGGCGGGCGGGTGGAAACGGAGCAAACGCCGACGTAGGTTCATTTATTTACCCTCCTTCCGGCGGCGTTTGCACAAAACAGAGCAGCGAAACGCCCAAACAAATAAAGCCTAAAAATCTAAATTGAGTAGTCAACCTGAAAATTCCTATTACATTGCATTGAAGAGCCAATGTAGGGCACTTTGATCTTAAATCCTACAATCTTGGATGTTGGTGTCCTTGTTATTAGAATTTAATGGTACTATATGTTGACTTATGAGTGTGAATAAGGATGTATATCCTCTCTTCATTTATGAGTGCACTGGGTAGACAGTCTAGCCATACTTGGTGATTGTTAATATGATTTAAGGGTGTGTTCATTTCGCGGGTTTTCCATCAAGGGTTTTGGTCCAAAATCAAAAATTCGTAGGTTTTGATTTTGGTCAAATTTTTTTTTTTTTGTTGATGTTTTGTAGGAACATTTTGAAAAATGAAAAGTTTTTATAGGTTTTATATCTGTGTTTCTTCGGCTGGACTATGATGAGGAGCACAAGAGGATGATCGCGGGTAGCAGACGAACATCGCTGGTAGAAGACAAACACGAGAAAATTCCTAGCTTCTATCTCAAAACGACTGGAATGTGCAAAATGAACATGAAAGACAATCGGACATGGAATGAACGTGGAACGAACATCATATTCAGCTGAATGAACATGGGAGCAAGACGATCGGGCAGACTAACGAACATCATCTTCATCCATCATCTATTCAAAAAACTGGCTGAAATCAGTCTCTTGATTCGTTGCAGAAGACGATCGGGCCTGCGATTAAGGCGACCGCGCATGTAGCAATACCCACCAAACTAGATAGGTTTTAGGGATAGACTGGTTTGTAAAGCCCGAAAATCAATGAGATTAGGGAGAAAGCCAATCCAGTTCATAAAAAGCCCTAAACGAACACGTGGAATTTGTTTTGGTCCAAAATCTTCCTCCCAAAATCGATCGGATCAATTTTGTCCTTTAAAACTCAAAACCAATTTCTTTCTCTCAAAACCTGTCAAGAAAACGCAAAGTGTGGATTCAGTACATCAGCTTTTACTTTTGATGTGTTGCTCTGTGTTTGTTAAATGTGCAACTACTTCCATTCATAGTAAGAGGTCTATTGTTGTAGTTTGGAAGTTTTTCATGTCGTAGGCCCTGCTCTTGGTTAGGGGTGTACACGAACCAAATCGAATAACTCTTCAATCGAATTCAAATTTGTCATAAAATACAAAAAATTCAGATTCAGATTCATTCAAATATTCGGTGTCGGATTTGGATTCTTCATTAAATGTTGGATTCAAATTTGGGTTCGAGTACGGATTTGAACATGAATTTGAATTAAAATTTTATAATATTTAATTATATATAATTTAAATATAATTATATATAATATTTAGGTACATATGTTAATTTTATTTAATTATATATTCTAGTATTCGCGAACTATCCGCGAATCCTTCGAACAGGAATAAATTTATTCGGATTCGGATTCAAAAACTATTCAAATCTAAATTCAGATTCGAATTAAAAAAATATAAATTTTAATTGAATGTTCACAAACTGAATCACGAATTATTCACAAGCTATATTATTTGTGAACAGCTATACTCATGGTTCAATCACTCACTTTGAGCACCGATGTATAAAGACGTGCCAATATTAAAAATAATAATAAAGTATTGTGCATGTGTCAATACCACCTAACGACCAAACTAAGGCTATTATCTATAATTACATACAACTAACATGAGTTGAAACTCAAAATAAAACTATTTCTCAACTAACACCTATTATGCTAAGAAATTTGACAAAATAATTAAAGATATCAATATTATACTTCTCTATGAATATTAAAGATATCAATAATTTTTTGTAAATAAGTAACCAATTAATGAAACCCAATTAGTAGTAAATTAAGAATATTCAGTATGCCTCAAATTTAAGGGTCCAAATGCTTGAAACCCTAGCAAGTAGGATAAGAGACCGTTGATTACAAAATTACAAGACTTTGGAAATGCAGTGAGAAGCAGTTATCTGCTCAGGTGTTGGTACGAAGGGACGCAATTGGCAGGGATTCTTGTGTAGAGGAGGAAATCTATGTCCGACAAAGATTCTTGCGAGAAGTAGAATATGTTAGGGTATTTGGTTATATGTCCGCGCGTGTCAGGACCGACTCGGAACGACCCAATGGGTTTCGTGTCACTATGGTGTAACGGCTCTACGCTGGAGATACTATATAAGGCCATTCCACATTTGATGAGCCTTAGTGAACTATCTTGAGCGGAGCCTTCAACATTCTCAAGATACCGAATTAGGTTTTCCGCTCGTTTTCGTCCGCCGCTCCCGTGCGATTTCCGCCGATCTAGGACAGCCCGCTGCTTCGTCGTTCTCGGTGGCGCTCTCGTGCTCACGATCGGGAAGAAGGAGCAGCAGATCGCTTCTCGTGGCAGAAGCTTTTTTCCCGCTCGTTGCCGATCGGAAGAGGAAGATCCCAAGTCCCGAGCATCGTCTCTGTTCCTAGCACCGCTGATCCAAAAAAAAAAAAGGGAGTTTTGCGCCGCTCAGATCCGGCTGCCTTCCCTCAGATCCAGCCGCCTTCGCTCAGATCCGGCCGTCTTCGCTCAGATCCGGCAGCCTCTGCGCAGATCACGACCACTGTTGCTGCGCACCGCTCGTTTCACAGATCGGGAACATCAGATCGCCGCCAGGAATTTTCAGATCCCGGCTGCCTGGTAGCGATCTAACTGCCTCCAGTGCAAATCCGCCTCCACACCGCAGGACTTCGCCTTCGGGAGTGTCTCAACAGATCGGAAGCAGAGCCGTTCTTTTTTTTTTTTCCTGGATCTATTATCCATTCGATAGGGGAGACAAAAGTCGTCGTTGTTACAAGTGCCAGATCTATGGGAGTTTTTCATCAGATCGGAAGCAGAGTCGTCTTCAGTGCTTGATCCAAGTCCTTACTCTTTTTTGTGAGCTTGCTTACATCTCTTAGTCTGGTGGAGAGATCAAGATCTAGTTGATTTCACCTTTATGTTAAGAGCATAGATTCAGAACATTGGAGAAGAGCAAAGTATCTCGTTACCTATATCTCTCCAGTGTTGCTTAAATTCTCTGCGCACTTCAGAGGTGTTCCAATTTTTTTTTTTTGGCGACTGTGTTCTGCTGAAGAGGAGCAAACAAATTATTTCTGGATTGGATCCGAAGATTTTCTGTCGTCTTCACTCGGCTCAGGTGATACCGTTCTAGTATTTTTTTTATTTCTGTTTAAATCTAGAACGATGTCGAAGAAAAGCGCGCTCGACACTATAAAATTGCAATCATTCGACGCCTCTGATTTCCTCAGTTGGAAAATACAAGTCCAACTCGGAATGAAGGAACGCGAGATATTTTATACTGTTCAGAGTGATTTCGCTCCTACCGTCGAGGGCGTGGACGAGTACCAGTGGAACAAGGATGAGGATTTCTGTAGGGATTACTTGTTGAATTCTCTGAATCCCCGTCTCGCGCTGACCTATCATGCTTACAAAACTGCAAAAGAAATTTGGGATCGGCTCAACGCGCATTTTCAGAAGGAGGAAGGATTGTCAAAGTCGCTCATTGGAGAGAAGTTCTTCAACTTCAGATTCAAGGCGAACGTGCTCATCACAACTCAACTCTTGGAGCTGGTCAACCTGCGTCATAAGCTGGATGATGATCAGTCGAAGATGGACGACAGTCTCTTTGTGTACATGATTCTGAGCAAGCTGCCTCCTGAGTGGCTCTTTTTCAAGACCGAGATGCACCAACTGAAAGAGAAGATAAGTCTTGATGAACTCAAAAGGTTAATCCACATTGAGGACCAGAACATCGCTGGGAAAAGCATGGAGCAGGTTGCGCAGCCCTCACAGGCTGTCAATTTCGTTTCACGTCCTAGTAAGCCTTCTCGGAAGCCCCTGGCACCTAAGGGTGAACATGATACCCACGCACCGTTGGCGGTCAAAAAGCCTTCTCTCAAAAGGAAGAAGGGCAAGTGCCACAACTGCGGCAAATGGGGTCATTAGGCCGCTGAATGCAAGGGTCCGAAAAGACAAAAAGAGGAAGCCCCACAAAATGTGGCGAACATGGTGGTCGACAACTCTGATTCCAAGTCCTTCGTGGCTATGATTGAGAGTAGTCATCGCAGTGCGTCGTCTGAGTGGTGGCTGGACAGTGGTGCTACCTGTCACGTCACAAATGACAGGGGTCTTCTCTCGAAGGTTACAACGGTCAAGGACAGAGTCGAGAATTGCAATGGAGGAGCGACAGATGTTACCCATGCTGGGACTGCAGAGCTAGTCCTCTCTTCAGGTAAAACTTTAATTTTACAACATGTTAAAGTAGTTCCTAATTTAACTAAGAATTTGATTTCTATGAGTCTGCTTGATAAAGCCGGAATGTCTTTCACAACCATGAGCGGTAGAATGACGTTAACTGTTAATTCTCACTACTTTGGTTGCGCTTACCTGATCAATGGTATGTATAGACTAAGCCTAGATAACGATTGCATAAACCAAGTGAGTTCCACTCTGTTAGATCCGAAGCTATTACACAATAGACTTGGACATATTCACTACAAGAAGATGTGAGATCTAGCTAGGAGACATAACATCCCATTAGATCTTTCTATTCAATTTGATAGGTGTGAGGTTTGTGCCCAGACTAAAATCACTAGAAACCCTTTCAAGACCGTTTCTAGGAGCACACAACTTCTGGAGTTGATACATTCCGACCTCTGTGATTTTCGTAGTCATGCCACTAGAGGGGGAAGGAAATATCTAATTACTTTCATCGACGATTTTTCCAGATATTGTCATGTTTACCTATTGAAATCGAAAGATGAGACATTTGAGACCTTCAAGATTTTCAAATCTCGGGTAGAAAATCAATTAAATTTAAAGATTAAGAGATTTAGAAGTGATCGAGGAGGAGAGTACACTACGACTGGGTTTAGGAACTTTTGTGCCTCTGAGGGCATAATCCTAGAAACCACAGCTCCTTACTCACCCCAGTCAAACGGCATCGCTGAGCGTAAGAATAGAACTTTAACAGAGATGTTGAATTCTATGCTCCTCACAGCTGGCATGCCTAATTCCTTTTGGGGGGAAGCAGTCCTAACTGCAAATCACAATAGAGTGCCTCATTCAAAGCTCAACTCTACTCCGTATGAGTTGTGGCATGGGCATCCTTGTAGATATGACACTCTAAAGACTTGGGGTTGTATTGCTTATGTGAGAATACAAGACCTTAAGAGACCTAAGGTGGGACCTAGAACAACGACTTGCGTTTATCTAGGTAGTGCAGAAGATAGTGCAGCTGACCGGTTTCTGGATCTATCCACTAATTCAGTGATAGAGTCTAGAGATGCTATTTTCTTTGAACATAAATTTATCAAAGATCATGGCTTGACCGTCTCCGGGTCTACTGACATGGTTTCAGAATCTACTGTAGAACCTGAAGCTGGCCCCTCTGGCACTGCTCCCCAACCTATAGAGGTGGAACTTGTTCCTCTTAGAGTATCTACAAGAGATAGAATCCCTAAGGATTTTGGTGAGAATTTCGTCACCTACCACTTAGAGGATGATCCATTTTCCTATCAGGAAGCAATGAGATCTAGAGATGCGTTAATGTGGGCAGAAGCCATCGACGATGAGATGAACTCGCTGCTACGAAACAACACTTGGCATCTAGTTGACCTGCCGAAAGGAGCTAAAGTCTTAGGATGCAAGTGGGTACTAAAGAAGAAGTTGCACAGTGATGGGTCTATAGCTAGATATAAAGCACGTCTAGTAGCTAAGGGTTATAAACAACAGGGGGGAATTGACTACTTTGACGTCTATTCACCTGTATGCCACCTATCCACTATTAGGATACTTCTTGCCTTAGCTTCTATCGAGAACTTTATAGTTCATCAGATGGATGTAAAGACAGCCTTCTTAAATGGAGAGCTTGATGATGAGATCTACATGGCACAACCTGAAGGTTATGTACATAAGGATCTAAGAGATAAAGTGTGCAAACTCGATAAATCGATCTATGGTCTTAAACAAGCACCTAAGATGTGGCACATTAAATTTGATCAAGTGGTAAAGAGCGTTGGATTTCAGTCCAGTCTCTCAGACAAGTGCCTCTACTACCGCTCGATGTCAAATCAAACAGTCATCATATGCCTATATATGAATGACATGTTGATTCTGGGTTCAGACCTTGCCGCAGTGAGGGATACAAAATCCGCTCTCGCGAAAGCGTTTGATATGAAGGACCTTGGTCCTGTAGATACCCTGTTAGGTATGAAAGTTAGAGTGCACAATGGACGTGTCACTCTAAGTCAAGCTCATTATATTGAGCAGATTCTCACTACCCGGGGTTATAAAGATTGTAGGCCTGTTGAAACACCAATTGATCCAAATGTCAAGTTGAGTCCAAATGAAGGGACCAGCGTTGATCAAGTAAAGTACTCGAAGATCATTGGTAGTCTCATGTATGCCACAAGTTGTACACGACCAGACATTGCTTTCTCTGTTGGCATGCTGAGTCGCTTTACCAGTAGTCCAGGCAAAGAGCATTGGGATGCCTTAGATCGGCTGATGAGGTACTTGAAAAGTACTAAAGATCACGCTCTGTGCTACACTGGTTACCCTCCTACTTTGGAAGGATACTCTGATGCCTCCTGGTGTTCAGAAGTTGGGAACAGTAAGTCCACCAGTGGATTTATTTTCACTTTGGGTGGCGCTGCAGTCACTTGGAAATCCAAAAGACAGACTTGTATAGCTTTGTCGTTTATGGAAGCCGAGTTGTTTGCCTTAGCTTCAGCTGGTGAAGAGGCAGATTGGATCAGGAATTTGATTCTAGACATTCCCTTGTCTAGACTTCAAGTCAATTCTTTGAGCCTGTACTGTGATAATCAAGCAGCAGTCCAAGTCGTGAAGAATGTCCTTTTTAATACTAAGAGGCGACATGTACGACTGAGACACACTCTACTGAATTATCTGAAAGAACAAGGCATTATCACTTTGATCGATGTGCGATCGAAGGATAATCTGGCTGATCCACTGACAAAAGGAATGCCTAAAGACCGATCAATCAAAACAGTGGGGGAAATAGGACTCAAGGCGTTTTAAGTTCAGCCTTAGTTTCAAGGTTAGGCGATTCAGTTCCGCCTTTTGTCCAAATGTTTTGATTTTTCCACTTTCCTTTGTCAAAGCAAGCGTGTTATGCTCCGCTGATGTTCGGGGTTGCTGAGTACGAATCTGGTGAGTTGTTTCATTCCACATTTGATGTTAACAACTTCATCTGGTTTCGTCTTCCTTATCTAGGAGGAGAGTGTTATTCCACATTTGATAACACAATCTGACTAGGTTTGGCTCTTCTTCTGTTTATTGGTTCCATTCCACATTTGATGAGTTCCAATTATCTTTAGAAGAACAGTAATCGTGACATTCCACATAGGAACACAGATACAGCTGCGGTGTCCAGAAGTCTGGAAATCGTTTCTTTTGGAAACAGATAATAGATTCTGAGGTAGAACCTAAATACTCTACACATGCTTTCTCATACTGTACTACGTTCATATAAGTAGAACTAGATACTTGTACATTTTTCAAGGTTGAATTTATTCTGAATGAACTTCTCTGTTGGAAATTACATGGGCTGCTGCCAATGGAGGAGCACCTGCAGGTTGGGATCCAGAGGAGGATGACCTGCTGGACGATGACGTCTAGAGTGTTTGTCTGGTTTCCTTTTTCTTCTGCTTAGAGCACTGTTTAGCTCTCCTTTCCTTCACTTGTTGTTTGGACTTTCTTGCTCTTTAGTTGGTCACGAGACACTAGGTGTTCTGGTACCAGTGTTGTGATTGTACTTTTGACTTTGTTATGATGCTGCTGAGTTTTTCTGTTTATTCTTATGCATGCATACAACTGCTATGTTTAATGTCCAATATGTTCTGACAAGTGTGATGGACACGGTTGTGTATTGAGTTGAATTCTGGTTGAACATTACACACACCACCCCTTTTTCCGACGCCGGTCTCACCACGAACATAGGAGGAGATTGTTAGGGTATTTGGTTATATGTTCGCGCGTGTCAGGACCGACTCGGAACGACCCAATGAGTTTCGTGTCACTAGGGTGTAACGGCTCTACGCTGGAGATACTATATAAGGCCATTCCACATTTGATGAGCCTTAGTGGACTATCTTGAGCGGAGCCTTCAACAGAATATTCTTAGTTGTGTCATTCTTGGGCACGATGAAACACAAAGCATGCAAGCGAGAGCACGAGAGGATACAAGTAAGGGGGAAGCATGCAGCTTGACTCTTAACCAACTCTTACCTCAACTCTCACTATCTCATATTACTACACATGCCAACTCCAACCCCTATTCCTTCTAACTCTTTTCACTACCCTCATAATAACTCACAAACTTAGGTAGTGTTAATTTGAGGGAGCTCGGATTGCCATTGCATATGTATGGAGGTTATATGAAATAGAAATTGTGTGTGTGTGTGTATATATAATTGTGTTTGTGTATGAGTGTGTGTGTGTGTGTTTGGGGGAGGGGAGTTGTTATAAGAGGTGTTCCGCTCAAAGTATTCTACGAATACCACATCTAAGTATGGAATGAGTATTTATAGTACTTCCAGCGTAGAGCAAGCCCTAGGATGACACGAATCCGTTAACTTATTCCGAGTCGGACTAACACACGTGCGAACATATATATAAATATCTAACAGTCTCCTCATATGTCCGTCGTGAATCCAGACTTCAGATAGAGAGTGGTTTGTGCAAAGTTCAGCCAACCGTAAATCATACGTAACCGTATCCAGCACCTTTCAAACAAAATTAGACTTAAACACAAAATAGTATGCATGCATAAGTAAAACGAAACTCAGCTGCAACACAAAATAGTCTCAGGTACAACAAGACACAGGCCCTATACGTTTGGCGTCCCAAACAAACAGAGAGTGAAAGTTATTACTTCAAGGTTAGCTAGTCACCTAGAGGGGGGGTGAATAGGTGTTTGAAATTTCCTAAGTATTTTTGTTTTTTTCTTACTAAGTGATCTAGAGCTTGTCATTAGTACCTGCAATATAAAAGAAGAACAAGCACACAGCAAAGCACACAGATTTCTATAGTGGTTCCCCAATTAGGTATATCCATTTTACCTCCCACCTTTCTAACTTATGTTAGACAAGGCACAAACTCCTCCAAAATGCTCCTCAGAGCTTACACCTCAGGCCCTCAGTCTTACACTCAGGTTCTCTTCGGAACCCTACCTCAAAACCACAAAGGTTCCTACCTCAGAGCCCTGCAGTGCTCCTACAGCTCAGTGGTCCTCAAACCACCTACCTCAGCCTTATCTCTAAGGCCTACAGCTCAGGCTTCTCTGCCCTACAACTTTAGGCACAAGGCCCTACTCTCAGAGTGATGCAGCACTCCTACAGCTCAGTACCCTTTCAGGTACCTACCTTAGTGCCCTTACAGGCACCTACAGCTCAGTGACGCACTTGTCACCTACTCAGGCCGAAAGGCCCTACACTCAGTCTCCTCCAAGACCTATAACTCAGTGACACACTTGTCACTTATAGCTCAATGACTCAACAGTCACCTACTGCATCCTTATCTCTAAGGCTTACTGCTCAGGCTAGAAGGATAGCCCTATTCTCAGATCCACACTTGGATCCTACCTTAGTACCCTAGCAGGGCACCTACCTCAGTGACTAATTAGTCACCTACAACTCAGGCACAAAATATCCTACAGCTCAGATTCAGACAACCTGAATCCTACAGGAAATTAATCAAGAATTTGAACTAAAATAAAACTCTGACTCTGAGATAAATCTCAAATTCTACCTTGCTGAACTGAGCAGATATCAGTCCAGCCCTCTTGTTGTAGAAGGAATTAATCTTCTTCTACAGCTAGCTATTTCTCTGTTGCACTGAAGAACAGTTATCTATTGTTGAAGGCTGACGGCCCATCACTTAGCTATCTCTTCTTGCTGATTGGATGAATCAGCTATTGAAACCGAGAATTCGGTCTCGATAGAGTTCACCCTTGGGGAAGGGGTGATCGCGCACCTACTTCTCTCCTGCAAGAAAAATGACAAAGGAAAAGAACAAGGGACTGACCCAAGGACCCGGCGCGGAGGACCCACCACACACTTGGAAGATCTCTGAGCGCTTCCCCTCCTTAGCCAAATATCGGGCTAAGGTACCTCAGAAAGCGTTAGAAGGCTGGGAGACAAGTGAGCGTGCCTTCTGAGGTACCCCTTTGGTCTTATTTATAGATTTCTGAAAACGGCCTGCAAATAGCCAACCTCTGATGTTCTGAATAGCTATGTGTGAGTAGCCCTCAACAACCCCTGCTCGGCAAGGGCGGCGAGTGCTCGATGGAGAGGGCACTCGCCGCCTCTCTTTGACCTTGGGCGAGTACGGGCCCGGCCTGCCCTACTCGCATGCCGCGGGTTTGTTGAACAGTCCGAACTCGGCGAGCGTCCTAGAGCTCGACAAAAGGTTCAGAGCTCGATGAACAACCCAGAGCTCGGCGAACAGCCTAGAGCTCGACGAGCAACCCAGAGCTCGACGAACTGGGCTTGGCGAGTACGAGCTCGCCTCCAAAAGTATCTCACCCCGCCTGGGCGAGCCGGAGACTGCCGAGCTCTCCCTCCTGCCGAGCTCGCCCAGGGACTCAGACTGCCCGATTTGGCCGGTATGGCTCCTACTAACCCACTCGCCGGATACGGAGTTGTACATCAGCCATCTTGTTCTTCAAAGAACAAACTTGCTGAACTGGAAAAAGCTTCAGCTATCTTTCTCTGTCTGCTGGCTTGCACTGCTGGACTTGGCTTTTAAGCTCTTCGGAGAAGATGAAGTCCAGTCGCCTCTATTTTCCTTTTTTCTTTTTGTTACCCTAAACCTCTTTGCTCTTTTCTTTTTATATCTATTGATTTGAATCAACGACACAATTTGAGTGTGGGCCCAGCCAAGAATAGTGAACGTCACCTCCCTCAGAAGAGGACAAATAGTAGCTTTCGGCGCTACTGTAGCTTTCCAGTAATGGCATGAAATACTTTGACTTTGTTGACTTCTGGTGACGTCACCAGCTGTGGACTTAGCCAAAAAATCAAGCAACATTAGTATAGACATTGAGTGAGGGCCCTTCACTCAATGCCAAAACACTTAGACAGATTTACTGTCTTTTGGCGTTAAGTGAGTAACATTCACTCAACGTCAAACTACTTAGAATATAAATCTATTCCTAGGCATTGAGTGATTCAGCTTCACTCAAAACCAACTTGCTTTATCAGCTTTCTGCTGCTTGGTGTTGAGTGAGTGAGCATCACTCAACGCTAACTTCCTAGAAAAAATTCTGTCTCCACTAGGCGTTGACAACGTTGAGGGAGCATACTAAACTCAACGCTTTTTGCCCTAACCATATTTCTGCCTCTGCGACATCTTAGGCATTGAGAGCATTGAGTGAGCAAGCCTCACTCAACACTTTTTGCCTTAGCCAATTTTTTGTGTTAAAAAAGGTTGGCTTTATCTAAGCGGTTCTTTCTCAACTGTCTCAGCGGTTTCTTCTTTACAGCTGAGACTATATCCTGTCTCAGCAGTTTTGCTAAGACCAACACTTCTCTCAACGTTTTGCTTGAGCTTCTCAGCTGTCTCAGCGGTTATGCTGAGACATTCTTCTCAGCTGTCTCGACGCTTTTACCATAGACCTAACAGAGAGCTAAAAGTCCAATCAAACATGGCATAAAAAGAAGAGCTAAACAATGCTCTGAATAGAAGTAGCAAAAGATAAACTCACAATACTCTAAATCTCATCATCCAAAAGATCATCGTGATCCGGATCTCAGTCAACCAGTGTTCCTCATATCCCAGCAGCCCTTTTAATTTCATCAGATAATTTCATTTTAGAATGAATTCTATCATTTATAAATTTTCAAATATCTAGTTCTACTAAAAGAACTTCGTATTAATTATTTTAATTGGCTGGGAGGACACGTTCACAGAGTATTATAGTTTTACCTCAGAACCTGATATCTGTTTTAACTGAAACGATTTTCAGACTTCTGGACCCCGCAACTATATATGTGTTCCTATATGGAATGTTACGGTTACTGGCCTTCTAAAGTTAATTGGAACTTATCAAGTTTGGAATGGAACTAATTATCAGAAGAAAAGACAGACCAAGTCAGATCGTGTTATCAAGTTTGGAATAACACTCTCCTTCAAGGCAAAAGCCGAATTCAGGTGAAGTTGATAGCATCAAGTTTGGAATGAAACAACTTACCAAATCCAAACTCAGCAACTAAGAGCATCAACAGAGCACAACATGCTTACTTTGATAAAAGAAATCAGAATAATCAAAACGTTTGGACAAAGGCTAAACTAACTCGCCTAATGCTGCCCTAAATCTAAACTAAATCGCATGTAGTCTCATTTCCCCCACTATTTTGATTAGACGGTCTTTTGGCATTTTTTTCGTCAATAGATCAGCCAGGTTATCCTTTGAATGTACATCGATCAAAGTGATAATTACTTGTTCTTTTAGATAATTCAATAAGGCATGTCTCAGTCGTATATATCTCCTCTTAGTATTATAGAGGACATTCTTAACGACTTGAACTGTTGCTTGATTATCACAGTACAAGCTCAATGAGTTGACTTGTAGCTTAGACAATGGAATGTATAAAATCAAGTTCCTGATCCAATCTGCCTCTTCATTGTCCAAGGCTAAGGCAAACAGCTCGGCTTCCATAGATGACAATCCATAGTAGGTGGGTAACCAGTATAACACAGAGCATGATCTTTAGTATCTTTCAGGTATCTTAACAGCCTGTCTAGGGCTTCCCAATGCTCTTTGCCTGGACTACTGGTAAAACGACTCAGCATGTTAACTGAAAGAGTAATGTCTGGTCTTGTACAACTTGTGGCGTACATGAGACTACCAATTATTTTGGAATATTTAGCTTGATAAATGTTGGTTTCTTCATTATGACTCAACTTGACATTATGATCAGACGGTGTCTCAGCCGGCCTACAGTTATCATATCCCCATGTAGAAAGAAGTTTCGCAATATAATGAGTCTGACTAAGAGTAACTCGACCCTTGTCAACTCTAACCTTCATACCTAACAGGGTATCGACAGGACCAAGGCCCTTCATGTCAAAAGCTTCTGCCATAGTGGATTTAATATCCCTAACTACAGCAAGATTAGAATTCAAAATCAACATATCATCTACATATAAGCATATGATGACTGTCTGATTCGACAATGAGCGGTGATAAAGGTATTTATCTGAGAGACTGGACTGAAATCCGAGACTTTTTACCACCTGGTCAAACTTCAAGTGTCACATCTTAGGTGCTTGTTTAAGCCCATAGATTGATTTATCCAATTTACACACTTTATCTTTTAGATCTTTCTACACATAACCTTCAGGTTGTGCCATGTAGATCTCCTCATCAAGCTCTCCATTTAAGAAGGTTGTTTTCACATCCATCTGATGAACTATAAAGTTCTCGATAGATGTTAAGGCCAGAAGAATCCTGATAGACCATAGATGACACACAGGTGAATAAACATCAAAATAGTTTATTCCCCCTATTGTTTATAACCTTTAGCTACAAGGCGCGCTTTATACCTGACTATAGACCCATCACTATGTAGTTTCTTCTTCAACACCCACTTGCATCCGAGGAATTTAGCGCCTTTCGGCAAGTCAACTAGATTCCAAGTATTATTATGTAACAGCGAGTCCATCTCATCATTAATGGTTTCTGCCCACATCAACGAATCTCTAGATCTCATTGTTTCCTGGTAGGATAACAGATCATCCTCTAAGTGATAGGTGACAAAATTCTCATCAAAGTTCTTAGGGATTCTCTCTCTTGTAGATGCTCTAAGTGGAATAGGTTCCACCTCTAGAGGTTGGGGAGCAGTGCCAGAAGGGCCAGCTTCAGGTTCTATGATAGATTTTAAAATCATATCATTAGACCCAGAGACAGACAAACCATGATCCTTAACAAATTTATTTTCAAAAAATATGGCATCTCTAGACTCTATCACGGTATTCGTGGATAGATCGAGAAATCTGTCGGTTATATTGTCTTCTATACTACCTAGTAGACGCAGTTGTTGCTCTAGGTCCCACCTTAAGACTCTTAAGGTATTGTATTCGCACATAAGTAATACATCCCCAAGTCTTTAAAGTATTGTATCTACAAGGATGACCGTGTCACAACTCATATGGGGTAGAAGTGAGTTGAGAATGAGGCACTCTATTCAGAATGTGATTTGCAGCATGAACTGCTTTTCCCCAAAAATAATTAGGCATGTTAGCTGTTAGGAGCATAGAGTTCAACATTTCTGTTAAAGTTCTATTCTTATGCTCGGCAACACCATTTGACTGAGGTGAGTAAGGAGCTGTGGTTTCAAGGATTATTCCCTCATAGGCACAAAATTCCTTGAACCCAGTAACAGTGTATTCTCCTCCTCGATCACTTCTAAATCTTTTAATTTTCAAGTTTAAATGATTTTCCACACAAGACTTGAAAGTCTTAAATGTCTCAAATGCTTCGTCTTTCGATCTTAAGAGATACACGTGACAATATCTAGAAAAATCGCCGATGAATGTAATTAGATACTTTTTCCCCCTCTAGTGACCTGACTACGGAAATCACAGAGGTCTGAATGTATCAATTCAAGAAGTTTCGCGCTTCTAGAAACCGATTTGAAAGGTTTTCTAGTTATTTTAATTTGAGCACACACCTCACACTTGTCAAATCGAACGGACAGATCTAAGGGGATGTTATGACTCTTCGTTAAATCTAGCATTTTTCTATAGTTCACATGTCCAAGTCTGTTATGTAACAACTTAGGATCAATAAGGTTCGAACTTATTTGGTTAATGATATCGTTGTTTAAGCTAAGTCTATACATTCTCTTGATCAGGTACGCACACCCAAAATAATGTGAATTTACCATTAAGGTCATTCTATCATTTTTGAGTTATGAAGGAAATCCCAGCCTTATCTAATAGACTTATGGAAATCAGGTTCTAAGTTAAGTTAGGAACTACTTTAACGTTATGTAAAAATAAAATTTTACCTGAAGAGAGGACCAGCTCAGCTGTCCCTGCATGGGTCACCTCATTCTCTCCTCCATTGTAGTTCTCAACCTTCTCTTGGACCACCTTGACCTCAGCTAGTAAACCTCTATCATTAATAACATGACAGGTAGCACCGCTATCGAGCCACCACTCAGAAGACGAATTGCGGTGACTGCTCCCGATCATAGCCACAAATGACTTGCGATCGGAGGCATCTGCTAGCATGTTCGCCAAATTTTGTGGAACTTCCTCCTTGTTCTTCTTCAGGGCCTTACAATCAGCCACCCAGTGTTCCCACTTACCACAACTATGCAGAGGCTTCACCTTTGGGTGTCGGTGGCTTCCGAGAGGGCTTTATAGGTCTCGAAACGAAGTTGACAGCCCATGAGAGCTGAGCAACTTGCTCTGAGCTTTTCCCAACAATGTTATGATCCTCAATGTGGATGAACCTTTTGAGTTCATCCAGACTGATCTTCTCTTTCAGTCTATGCATTTCAGTCTTGAAAAAGAGCCACTCAGAAGGCAGCTTACTCAGAATCATGCACACAAAGAGGCTGTTGTCCATCTTCGAATGGTCATTTAAGTAAGATATGCTCCGCTCAAAGTATTCTACGAATACCACATCTAAGTATGGAATGGGTATTTATAGTACTTCTAGTGTAGAGCAAGCCCTAGGATTACACGAACTCGTTAACCTATTCCGAGTCAGTCTAACACATGTACGGACATATATATAAATATCTAACAGTTGTCTATGTAGGTGTGTATAGTTGTATGTATTATGTTTTTTGTTATTGTTTTTGTTATTACTGTTAGAAAGAAGTTTAGGTATGGAGGTATACGCCTAGAGCTTGAGGAAAAATTGAACATGATGTTCTGTTCAGTTGATGCCACTGGAAATCATGTTTTACTCCAAACACTATGTCCCTAGCTCGAAAGTCTATTGATGGGCGAGTTGTGACTGAGGGTGAAGATGATTCGATTGAGAATAGTGGGAATGTAGAGAGTTTTGATCCGGACGTTGCATCTGAAGATCGTAAAATATGGAAGAAGGTGAAAAAGAAACCAACAAGCTCAGTCATAGATAAGTTGGTGGAAGCTCAATCTCTTCAGGAGTCGCCAAAATCTTCATGCTCATTCACTATTTCACAAGCATTGGACAAACTTGAAACATACCCTAAAATATGCAAAGAGTAAGGCTTCTTTGATTTCATCATCATGTTGTTGATGGATAAGAACCACAAAGAGACTTTTATATGCCTTAAGGAGGACATCAGGGCTAAGTGGCTAAGTTGTTGTTGTATAACTCGTAATTCATCGAGGTCGGAGACGACTGAGGATGGCTTAGAGGATCTCGCCCACCTAGGGAGAGGGCAGGAGACGTCACCACCAGAGGTGAGATCCAGGGTCCAGAGGCAAGATCTAGGGCCTAAAGGCGAGATCCAGGGCCTATAGGCGAGATCTAGGGTCCAGAGGCGAGATACCGGGTCCAGAGGCGAGATCCAGGGTCCAGAGGCGAGATCCAGGGTCCAGAGGCTCCATTTTGTCCTGCTAATAGTCCCTCAAGATAGCGGAGTCTTGTTATTGGCAGACCAGTTTTAGATGCGTATAGTAAAAGCAAAAGGCGGGATTCCACTATCCGCAGACCTGTTTTGAAAACTATAAATAGACCCCAAGGGCACCTTTGGAGGAGGCTTCTTTTTTTGGCTTCATCCTCCTCTAGGTTTCTTGGTTGGCCCCAAGTGCCCTCCAAGGTGCCAAGCTCAGCATTGGCTAAGGAGGGGAAGCTTTCTTTGATCTTCCGGGTGAGTGGTGGGACCTCCTCGATGTAGCTTAGAGTCTGTTTCTTAGTTCTGAGCAGTCGGTCAAGTGCTCTTGCTTGAGAGAAGTAGGTGCAAGTCACCCCTTTGGGTATGAACTCCTCTTAGAACTGGATTTCAGTGTCAACTGTTGCGTAGCCGCTATAACAAAGGGTCACAGTATGACATGTTTTGTTACTACATTGTTTTATGGAAAATTGAGAGAACATGTTTGTTTCCTTTTAGAATATTTTGCTATCACTTTTATGTCAACTTGTTTTAGATCATGATACATTAGTTTGTTATGTTTATTTTTTCCCATAAACTTTGTTTTAAAACATAATAATTTGCTTTAAATGCTTTATCATCATTATGCTTGGTTATATATATGTATCTATTTTTGTCACATTGCTTTAAATCATATTATATTCTTTTATCCATGGTTAGTAGAGAATGTCTAGTGATGGCTCAAATTAGTTTGGTGATAAGTACGCGAGGGTTAGAAGGCATCTTGTTGCTACTTTTCAGAAACAACTAATCTTATTAGTATTAGTCGATTATATGATAATGAATACAAAGCTGTATTCATTCACAATTTGTGTCAAATAGTCAACACTAAAACATATGCACTAGTGTTATCTAGCTTTAGGAAAAATAATGTATATGTGGTTGACTTCTACTCAAATGCAAAAGAAATTTGACTATTTAATTCAGATATTGATAGAAATGAGTTTTGACATAAAAGGTTTGGTCATCTTAACCATAAGATCATATCCAAACTTGTAAAAGATAATCTGGTTATGGGCTTACTAAAAGGTAAGTAAAGAAAATTGAATCCATGTAGATCTTGCTAACTAGGAAAATATATTAAAACATCATTCAACCTAATGGGTAAGAATGATTCAAATAGAATTCTACATTTATTTAATTCTATATTTATTTCATATGGATCTATTTGGTCCAATTTCCACTCAGAGCTTATGAGGAAAGTCTTATACTACAGTAATTGTGGATTACTTTTCTAGATTTAGCTGAGTGTTATTTCTGAGAGCTAAGTTTGACATCTTTTGATAACTCTATTTTTCAGAAATAATTACTTTTCATCAACTATATTCGATCATAAGATTTTTCATCCGCAACAGCTGTCTCAAACTAAACTTTAACTAATAAATATTATAAGTTATAAAAATATCAACTAATTATTCAATTATAATCTCATAATCATGCACTATTTTCAACAAATAAATCATGATATATTACTTGGCAAAACTTACAAATGATAGGTCACTTGAATCATCCCGGGTGGTGGTCAAGTAGAACTCCCTCCTTGTTTCCCCTAGCTTAGGTTTATATAGAAAACCTTAGGGTTAATACGGGTATCAGATATCCGTGTAACTGAACCGACCCGTTAAGCCTCTAAACCTGTTATATGTCCTAATATATATTAACAATCTCCTCCTATATTTATAACATATAACATTTATTCGCATAAGTTTTCAACTTTATACATCATTCGCATAAGTTTGCACAATTAAACCATAATATGAATTTTTCATAATTAAAATAGAGCATCCAAACATAAAGTGTAACTCAGAAATAAAAAGTCTGAAAATATAAGACAAATGGATTAAACGTGTAACAATTCTACTCTGAGAGTAGATTATCATCATCCAGGTCAAAATCTACCTTTTCTTCTCCATCTCCAACAGTACCTGCAAGGAATTTCTTGAGTTAAACTCTATGAGTTCATAAACATATGCAGTAATGTTTAAAGTAAACTAGCTCTACCTAAATGAGCTTAGTACTTGTAGTAGTGGTGAAGCAATACTGTCAGCATCTCTATCCAGTCTAACTAGGACCAGTCAAATTTTGATTTTAATAAATCAAACATTGTTATCTTACTCATTAATGATCATTATGTACCTCATCAAATGATTTGGCACAACATCATTTGTAATATTATCAAGTGTGAATAATGTGTTATGATCATTAATGTTTAGATTAACTTTTACAATGACTTTCTATTCTCAGTTGAATAATCCTCGAATCAGCTTACGATGAGATAGATGTTAAGTCATCAAATGTGGAATGACTAACATCCAACCATCTTGGGTTTTCATTAAGAAATTATTTGGAATTTTCAGTCTGTTATTAGATGCTTGAATGTTATTACTATAAGTTCTTACTATCAAAACATAAACATAGGAGGAAAATTTTATATTTCTATGAATTTTAATCACATCTCCCCCGATGTTTTGATTGTGAGAGCTCTATTTAAGCCTTTTGTTAGAGCGTCTGCAACATTACCCTTTGACCTCACATCAATTATGGTCATAATCCCTTGACTTGTGAGGGAGGTCAACCACTCTTGTTTCATCCTTAGTTGTCTTCTTTTGCCATTGAACAAGGTGTTTGTAACAATCGTTTTGATAGCATGATTGTCGTAATAAACTTCAACAGAACTTAGTTTCAGGCTCGTCAGTAGAATGTCCATCACCAAATCTCTTATCCACTCTGCTTCTTCTCCTACTGAAGCTAAACCGTAGAGTTTGAATTCCATAGATGAGAGTGTAATACATGATTGTCTTTTGGACTTCCATGCTACAGCTGTTCCTCCTAGTGTGAATATAAATCCACTAATGGACTTACTATCGTTTATTTCTGAGCACCAAGATGTATCAAAATATCCTTCCAGGATTGGAGGATGACCACTTTTGGGTGTGCTTTAAGTATCTCATTAGCCTATCGGGGGCATTCTAATGGTCTTGGTCATAATTACTAGTGAATCTGTTTAACATACCGACCGTAAAGGCTATGTCAGGTCTGATACAGACCATAACTATATGTTAATGAAATAATCTCACTATGCAAAGAATCAATTAGGTTTTCAAATTTTGATACCTGAGAGAGAATGACATTCTCCTCGTCGAACGTGAAGGAATGGAACTTGTCCACCATGTGAACTTTTGACAGGTCCTCTTCCTGCCTGAAGTGCTCCTCCAGTGCCTCCCAGATCTCCTTAGCAGTCTTCATCTTGATGTACGTCTTTGTCAGGCTGGAGGACAAATAGTACAGCAAATAATCTCTACAGAAGTCCTTGTCAGTGATCCACTGTGCTTCATCATCAGTCCCCATAATGTCAGCACGATCAAACTGAACGGTGTAGAACATGTTGAGGTACTTCATCCCAAACTGAGTATTCAGCTTCCAGTCGTTGAATTCTGTCGTCATGAACTTTTCCAATATTATCGTCGGAATTGGGGATGAAAAATTGTTCCCCTTCATCCAATATTATCATCTAGAGGGCCAAAAAACACTGTAGACCTTGGCTTAAAGCTAGAGTCAAATTTTATAAAAAAAAATCTGATTCAGATCTCCCTCAAAAACTAAGGCCAATTTCCAAGACCTAATGGATGTAAACAAGTTCACACTCTTCTTTTGGCTGAAAAAAATCTGAGAGATGGAGTCAAGATGACTCCCTTCTCCTAAATTTTTTTTGATAATAGGGAGAGGCAGAGCAACGGGGAAAGGAGGCTCGGAGTAGGTGGTGACACAATCCCTTTTACCACTATTGGCAGTGGCGACTGGATCTCAGACTACAATCAAGATGGTTGGACCTGAAACTGTCACCATGTAACACCCCAAATTCCTATTTGGAGTTCAGGCTGGGTGACACGGCCCTGGGACACGGGCGTGTCCCAGGGCGTGTCCAGCTCTGGCTACTCGAGTGGATCTCGAGTAGGACTCGAGTGGGCCTTGAGTGTGTCTCGAGTGAGGCACACGGCCTGGGATACGGGCGTGTCCCAGGGCGTGTCCTTCACTGTGTGGAGCGAGTTCTTGACACACTTCAACCGATGATCGTTGAGAGGTGACACGGTTAGGGACACGGGCGTGTCCCAGGTCGTGTCTTGCTCGAGTTGATAGCCGGAATGTGTCGAGTGTGGCACGTGGCCTGTGATACGGACGTGTCATAGGGGCGTGTTTGGCATATGGCCAAGGATATAGGCGTGTGCCTTAGCCGTGTCCTTCTCGGGAGTGTTGATCTTGTGTCGATTGAGGGACACGCCCCGCAACACGGGCGTGTACTAAGTGACACGGGAGTGTCAGGGGCTTGATACGGGCATGTCTAAGCCATGTCCTGGTCTGGATAGAGTCGGTTCCTTAACCGCTTAGGGAACACGGCCTGTGACACGGGCGTGTCACGGGCAGTGTCAGCCCAAAAATAGATATTTGAGGGCAGATCGTGGCCGTCCATTTCCTCCTTCTTGGATCCTGTGGCCCAAGCTCTTCCCTGCTGGGTTTAACTCCGGATTGAAATGAAGTTGTCATTAATAACTTGGCAAATCTCTTTCTAAAGAGAAGAAAGAGAAGAGAGCTTGGAGTAGGATAAGGGAGAAGGATTATGGCCGTCGGTGGAGCTGCAACGGTCTGACTTGAGATCTGAGGCCAGCGTTGTGGAGGCAAGGCCGTCGCGGTGATTTCCAACCGGCCAGTTTTCCATGGCTCTGAAGCGATCGTCAAGGGTAACGATCTCCTTCTTGGACAAGTGAAGTCCTACTTTATGCATGTGCATGAGATCCTCTACCAAGAGGTGGAAAGCGTAAGTGATTCCAGCGGTTGAGTCTGCATTTAGATCTGGAAATGTGTAGTACGGAATAAGCATACTGTGTGAAGCCCATCTAGACGGGTAATCTAGATTGGTGATGCTGCGAACCGAAGAAGTCTCCGTGTATAAAACGAATAGCTTGCGGAGAGTGTGAGGATGCTTGTGAATTGTGGTAAGGAAGCTTTGTATATCTCCTTTGGTTGTATGCTCGGCACGAGCTGGATGATGGACGGGAAAGCGGCACTTTGTGCCTGTGTTATGAGATGGATTGCGGATACCTCTGAGTGGATGGGCGCGAGAGGTCTTCAACAGGGGTTTGGAGGCTGATGCCCATGACCAATAAGTTAAGAACCTCTTAGTGGGTAGGCCACCCAACAAGTTCAGTGGTAGGAGCGTGTGAGTGGTCGATTGGTACCACTGCAAATGTGGGGTTGCGGGCCTTCCCGGCAGCTTATTACACTATGAGAGTAGGTCGACCGATAGTGCTCACTAGTTGCCGTGAGGTGAACGCCTCTAAGTGGGTTGGGTGTGTGAGGTCTTCAACAGTGGTTTGGAGGCTTATGCTTGGCCAACAAGCTAATCACCTCGAATCGGTGGTGGAACCTTGAGAATTTCAGTGCACCGTAAGCGTGCCCTGAGTGCACGGAGCGTCTGGTACTAAGTCCAGCGTTTGTGATGATATTGTGTGTTGATATATATATTGTGATTGCAGTGCATGCAGGGAAGGAACCACTGCCCCTGGTAAGGGGTAGGGTCATTATAATTGTTCAGCTGAATGATGACCGTTGCTTTGTTTATCACCCTTGGGGTGGACGTCCATATGCAGGTGTTGCAGGCTGAACTGGATTGAGCGGGCTGAAGCCCTTACTGCTGCTACTTGTAGGCCCTTGAAGGTCATGCGAAGAATTGGATTTCATGTGTGGCCGTCCTGCGTGCCGATGTATGAAACCATCTTTTGTAAAGAGAAACTTGTAAGTCCTTAAGGTCGTGAGCGTTGTACTCTTGTATAAATTCCTAGTGTTATATATAAATATGGTATTTATATAGTAGTGGACATTCATTGGTTGAGTTCTTTCAAATAATAAGCTTCCGCTAGAATGCTCTGGGTTAGGATGCACGTGTGAACCGTGTTAACATAATTGAACTCAAGAATGTCCACTAGGAATGTGAGCGTGTATTGGGCATGTTTGTCGTTTTGGATTGGAGGTTATTGATGTCTTGTTCACGTAAATGTGACAAGGAGTGGAGCTGGGCAGTCTGAGCCCTAGCGTTCGGATGAGAGTGCGGCACCAGCTGAGGTGCCCACACCTCCTCCTTCAGCCGAGACGATCCGGTTGATCGCAGAGGTGGTTTATGCGATGATCAAGGCCCACCATGAGCAGGTGGCAAGGGAAGGAGCATCGATCCCGCCGTTGAGTATGTGTCTGACCCAAGGACCATATACGTTCGAGGAGTACTTTCGTGCATTTGTTGAGTTAAGACAACATATAGAGTTTGTGGTTGAAACCGAGGAGACGAAGACCAACAGATTTTACGATGGTCTGTGCGATGAACTACGACGTGTATTGGGGGGTCCAAAGTTGTTGGATTTGATGCCTTGGTAATGGCAGCTCGGTCTTTAGAAATGGGCTTAAAGAAGTTTAGAGCAAGGCACGGTATAATGTGTCAATCTTTGCTAATGTGTCAAAAGCCTATGATCATACGTGGAATAAGCAGTTACATCTGTTGGAACCAACCCCTTCCACCATCATGGGAACAAAGAAAATGTGTGGTACACATATTTGTTTTTCTTATGGTAAGGTGGGGCATCGTGCCCGAAACTGCTATTATGGTACCAAACCAAGGGCAAAGAAGGTTGAGACTGGAGCAGTTGCAGGGAAAACCTCAACTGTTTGTTACTCGTGTGGCGGAGGACATAAAGCCCGAAACTACAACAGTGGCCCTTAGACGACACGAAGCAAGAAGGGCAAGACTATCTGTAATTATGTGTTCATATCTATAATAATGTATACGATCTTGGTTTTGCGTGTATAAACATGGTATGATCGTGAATAAAGAGGTTGTTGGGTATTGGCTTACGATTTTTATTATCCTATGAACTTATCTTATATCACCGCTACGAGTGGATTTACATAGTCGTGGTGAAAAGAGCGATTATGGATAGAGCATGTCCGTAAAGAGGATTATGCAGGACGCGAACGAGCGGAAATACTGTGAAGTAAAAAGTGTATTGTACTCTTGGAGTGATGTATTCCCGTACCTGTTGTAATGTTGTATATATGGTGGTAAGAACCTTGGTTGTGCAATGTCGTGGGGTGAGATAAGCTGCGGCCTATGAGCTCTAAACCCGGGTCAGTTTGTGTATAAACGTGCAATAAAGGCGTGGTTGTGTTGGTATTTACTGTTGCGTTAAATTTCGGGAAGAAATTTATATAAGGAGGGGAGGATTGTAACACCCCAAATTCTGATTTACAGTTCAGGCTGGGTGACAAGGCCTGGGACACGGGTGTGTCCCAGGGTGTGTCCAGCTCTAGCTAATCGAGTGGATCTCGAGTAGGACTCGAGTGTGTCTCGAGTGAGGCACACAGCCTAGGACACGAGCATGTCCCAGGGCGTGTCCTTCACTGTGTGGCGCGAGTTCTCGAGACACTTAAGTTGACGATCGTCTAGAGGCGACAAGGCCAGGGATATGGGTGTGTCCTAGGTTGTGTACTGCTCGGGTTGATAGCCGGAATGTGTCGAGTGTGGAACATGGCCTGTGACATGGGCGTGTCACAGGGGCGTGTTTGGCACATGGCCAAGGACATGGGTGTGTTCCTTTGTCGTGTTCTCCTCGGGAGTGTTGATCTTGTGTCAATTGAGGGACACGCCCCGCAACACGGTCGTGTACCTAGTGACACGGGCGTGTCAGGGGCTTGACACGGGCGTGTCTAAGCCGTGTCCTGGTCTTGATAGAGTCGGTTCCTTAACCGCTTAGGGAACACGGCCTGTGACACGGGCGTGTCACATGTCGTGTCAGCCCAAAAATAGATATTTGAGGGAAGATCGTGGCTGCCCATTTCCTCCTTCCTGGATCCTGTGGCCCAAGCTCTTCCCTGCTAGGTTTAACTCCGGATTGGAATGAAGTTGTCATTCATAACTTGGCCAATCTCTTTCTAAAGATAAGAGAGAGAGGAGAGTTTGGAGGAGGAGAAGGGAGAAGGATTCCGGCCGCCGGTGGAGCTTCAGTGGTCCGACTTGAGATCTGAGGCCAGCGTTGTGGAGGCAAGGTCGTCGCGGTGATTTCGAACCGGCCAGTTTTCCATGGCTCCGAAGCGATCGTCAAGGGTAACGATCTCCTTCTTGGATAAGTGAAGTCCTACTTTATGCATGTGCATGGGATCCTCCACCAAGAGGTGGAAAGCGTAAGCGATTCCAGTGGTTGAGTCTGCATTTAGATCCGGAAATGTGAAGTACGGAATATGCATGTTGTGTGAAGCCCATCTGGACAGGTAGTCTAGATTGGTGATGCTGCGAACCGAAGAAGACTCCGTATATAAAACGAATAGCTTGCGGAGAGTGTGAGGACGCTTGTGAATTGTGGTAAGGAAGCTTTGCATAGCTCCTTTGGTTGTATGCTCGGCACGAGATGGATGATGGATGGGAAAGCGGCACTGTGTGCCTGTGTTATGAGATGGATTTTGGATACCTCTGAGTGGATGGGCGCGAGAGGTCTTCAACAGGGGTTTGGAGGCCGATGCTCATGGCCAACAAGTTAAGAACCTCTGAGTGGGTTGGCCACCCAACAAGTTCAGTGATAGGAGCGTGTGAGCAGTCGATTCGTAGCACTGCAAATGGGGGGCTGCGGGCCATCCCGGCGGCTTGTTACACTACGAGAGTAGGTCGACCGATAGTGCTCACTAGTTACCGTGAGGTGAACGCCTCTGAGTGGGTTGGGTGCGTGAGGTCTTCAACAGGGGTTTGGAGACTTATGCCCGGCCAACAAGCTAATCACCTCGAATCGGTGGTGGAACCTAGAGGATTTCGTTACACCGTAAGCGTGCCCTGAGTGCATGGAGCATCTGGTACTAAGGCCAGCGTTTGTGATGATATTGTGTGTTGATATATATATTGTGATTGCACTGCATGCTGGGAAGGAACCACTGCCCCGGGTAAGGGGTAGGGTCATTATAATTGGTCAGCTGAATGCTGACCATTGCTTTGTTTATCACCCTTGGGGTGGACGTCCATATGCAGGTGTTGCGGGCTGAACTCGATTGAGCGGGCTGAAGCCCTTGCTGTTGTTGCTTGTAGGCCCTTGAAGGCCGTGTGAAGAATTGGATTTCATGTGTGATCGGACTGCGTGCCGATGTATGAAACCACCTTTTGTAAAGAGAAACTTGTAAGGCCTTAAGGCCGTGAGCGTTGTACTCTTGTATACATTCCTGGTTTTATATATAAATATGGTATTTATATAGTAGTGGACATTCATTGGTTGAGTTCTTTCAAATAATAAGCTTCCGCTAGAATGCTCTGGGTTAGGATGCGATGATATTTTGGTATTAACATGTGACATCGCCGTCTGTTTGTGGCATGTAGTGTGGGGTCCCGACCGAACCTTCTATTATATATTATTTAATGGGTGGAGTCGTTACACACCAGATCAAATAAGAAGCCACCAAGAACCAGGCGTCCACTGGAGATCCTTATCGGCGGCGGCAGGAAGACTAGATCTCAGATTGCCATCTCCTTGATGAGCGCCGACCGCGACTGAAAATTCATGGGATTTCTTATTCCTATTCGATCGTTCGTCGGAGCAGGGCTCAAAATCGGGAGCAGCGAGGGTTTCAGCGGCGGCGGGATCGATCTCCTACAGGCGGCGGGGGACAAAAAAATCACGAGATCGTGAATTTTTTGCTTTTTGATCACTGTAGCAACGCAGGAAAGGTTTTCCTTTTCATTTTCTGATCGGCAACATGACCCGGCGAAGAGAAGAAAGAGACGAGATCTTTTCTTATTGCTGATCGGCGGTGGCCAGGAAACAATTCCTTACAGGCGGCGACAAGATTTTCTCCCTTTTTTTCTTACTCGTTCGTACACTGGTCGGGAAAAAACTCTGCAGGCGGCGGGATTTAACTTCTCCAGCGACCACCGATTCCTTTCCGATCAAGAACGGCAGCAGGAAAATCTTCCAAAATTGGGAGGACAGGGAGAGAAGGAAAATGAGAGCGGGATTCGTTCGAGCGGTTAGGGAAAAGCTTCAAGATTGTTAGGTCGCTCGAAGCATCCCGGGTGGTGGTCAAAGTGGAACCCCATCTCCGTTGCCCCTAGCTTAAGTTTATATAAAAAAACCTTAGGCTTTGTTCGTTTCGATGGAATTGGAGCTTCGGAATTGGCATTCAATTGTAAATTCCAATTGTGGCTGTTCGACGACCATAAAATTACCTTGAAATTGGAATTCATTTCAAAAATTGCTTATAGAAGAAACATGACTCCCTCAATTCTTACCTCACGAGGTCTTCATTCGTGATTCCCACCCCTACCAGCGCGTTCTCGACTCTCTCAAAAAACATCAACGCAAATTTTGTCGTTTGCCCAGATCGAATTTTTCGTCGAATAATAAATTTTTCGACGGGGCACACATTTTTCTGCCCGGAAACGCATTTCTCGCCCGGGCGCGTATTTTTTGCTCGAGCCCGCATTTTTCGACCGGGCGTGCATTTTTCCGCCAGGTCGACCATTTTTCGACCTGGCACGCATTTTTCGCCCGGACGCGCATTTTTCACTCAAGCGCGCATTTTTTCCTGGGCGCAATTTTTGTCTAGGCACGATTTTTTCGCCGGGGAGCGAATTTTTCGCCCGAGCACGAATTTTTAGCTCGGGCGAGAATTTCTCTGCCCGGACGCACATTTTTCGCCCAGGCGGGAATTTTTCCCCCGGGCTCGCATTTTTCAACCAAGCGCGCATTTTTCGCCCGGGCACGTATTTTTCCCCTGGAATCGTATTTTTCGCCAGGGAGCTCATTTTTCGTCCGGGCGCGCATTTTTCGCTCGGGCGTGCATTTTTCGCCGGGAGCAAAATTTTCTCCCGGTAGCAAAATTTTCGCACGGGGGCGAATTTTTCGCCCAGGCTAAATTTTTTGCCCGGGACCGAATTTTTCTGCCCGGGCGCGCATTTTTCGCCCGGGCGCGAATTTTTCTGCCCGGGCGCGTATTTTTCCCCCAGGCTTGCATTTTTCGGCTGAGGGAGCATTTTTTGGTTGAGGGCGTATTTTTCTGTCGGGGCTTATTTTTCGCCATGCAGCGTATTTTTCGTCCGGACGGGCATTTTTTGCCCGAGTGCGAATTTTTCGCCCTGACGTGAAATTTTCGACCTTGCGCGCATTTTTCAACCCAAGCGCGTATTATTCGCCCGGGCGCGAATATTTCACCAGACCGCGAATTTTTCGCTGGGGCCCGAATTTTTCGTCCGGACGCGAATTTTTTGCCTAGTGTTAGAAACCGCGCCAGAGCCCACAACAAGGGAAGTACCGGTACACGGCCGACTGCAGTCGAATGGCAAGGCATCCACAACCAAATCTCTCAGGGTCCCACATTTTGGGTAAAGGCCGGGTAGGTTGTTCAGGCTCGGGGCTTGATCCCGGGACCTGCTATATAAGAAAGAGGCGCTTTTACCCAAAATGTGGGACCCCATGAGATTTGGTTGGGGATGCCTTGCCATTCGACTGTAGTCGGCCGTGTACCAGTACTTCCCCTATTGTGGGCCCTGGCGCGGTTTCTAACACCCGGATCCAATTTTATTTGCCCGGACGCCCTTATTTCTCCCGGTTGCGCATTTTTTGGTCGGACACGCATTTTTCGGTCGGACACGCATTTTTCGTCCGAGTGCGAATTTTTCGCCCTGGCACGGATTTTTTGGTTGGGCGCGCATTTTTCGCCTGGGCTTTAAATTCACTCCCGGGCAAAAAACTCACTCCCGAGCGAAAATTGCACGTCCGGGCAAAAAATGCGCATCCAGGCGAAAAATGTGCACCCGGGCAAAAATGCGCGTTCGAGCAAAAAAATGCGCGGTCAGGCGAAAACCTGCGCGTCCTAGCAAAAAATGTGCGTCAGGGACAAAATTGCGCCCCCAGGCAAAATAATATGCGCCTGGGAAAAATGCGCGTCCGGGTGAAAAATGCGCGCTCAGACGAAAATATTCTAATATGGAGCCGAACAGTGGAATTACTAATTCCAATTCTCATGACAGAATTCATGCATTTAGCCGAACGACAGAATTGTAATTGACTTCAATTCTAATTTCTGTGGGAATTGGAATTGAGGTCAATTCCAATTCCTGCGAAATAAACGGAGCCTTAGGGTTAATACGGATATCCGTGTATCTGAACCGAGTCGTTAAGCCTCTGAACCCGTTATATGTCCTAATATACGTTAACAATAAATAGGTCGCTCAATTTTGCTTATTTTATGAAAAAGATCCCTCAACTGTTTTTAGCATGAAAATAATCCTCAAACATAAGAAATCAATCCCTCGTCAAATTTTCGCTAAATGCATAACAGATCCTTGCTCTCCGTCTCCGTCAGCCTCTTAAATATTTGATCTCTCTCTCTCTCTTAAACTCTCTCTCTCTCTCTCTCTTAAACTCTCTTAAACTCTCTCTCTCTCTCTCTCTCTCTCTCAAACACACACTCTCTCTCAAACACACACTCTCCCTTAAACTCTCTCATAAACTCTCTCAAACTCTCTGTGTGTGTGTGCGCAAGTTGGAGTTCCATCCAATACTCTAACAGAGCTTGCCCTTTGTTGCTCTGTTCTTCTTCTGTGTGTGTGTGTGTGTGCGCCCGCGCAGGTTGGAGTTCCATGCGGGAGATTGATGGATTGAAGTGCGGGCATTGTAACTTAACCATCTCTCCTTCCACAACTAATCTATTTTTAACAGTGAAGTGCAGGACAGATGATAGTTGTAGGGTTTGCTACGAGTTTGAGTCACAGATTACTGTTTGATGAGCTATTATATTGTAATTAGTTAATGTTGTAAGGACATTATTGTAAATGTGCAGTTATATAAAGGAGGGGTCTCTCCATGAGAGAAATAATCCTAATTAATTCCAAACTCCTACATGGTATCAAAGATGGGGCGTAAACTGTGGCATAAGCGGCAGGAAGCGACGGTTTGGATCGGCTGCTCTCGATGTTGTCCCTGTGTCGTCACTTTGGTCCCGACGACCACAGAGGGGGTGGCAAAAGCATCTGCGGCTTCTCAATGATTCAACACGAGCGTCTGCAGAGAACGACGACTGGCGTCGACAGCAGGATCTGCGTGGACGGCAGGCTTCTCTGAAAATTTTCAGCGACGATGACTGCTGGATCTATGGGATCTGAGTGGACACAACGGAGTGAGATAAGGGCAGTGAACATTAAAGATGGGAATGCCAGTGACTAGTCAAGGTTTGAAAGAGATCCTGGAGGGAGTGGCCAGGGTTTTTCAGGCCAAACTAGAGGAGAATTCTAGTAGGTCAACTGGTGTTGCACTAGAGTCGGTGCAGATGATGCAGAAGATAAAGTTGTTTCCTAATGATGTTAAGCTTGAGGAGACAAGAAATTATCTTAGTTGGTCTAGGAGGGCTTTGCTGAACCTTCGAATCAGAGGATTTGAAGGGTTTTTGAAAGGGGAGTGCACTGAGCCGGTGGAAAAAGCAAGTGTCGAGTGGAGAACATGGAGCAACACTAATTCTTTAGTGATTTCTTGGTTGCTGACTTCTGTGTCTTCAACTATAGCTGGGATGGTGGAGTCTATCTCAAGTGTCACTGATGTCTGGAAAACATTAGAGGGGATGTACTCTGGGGCCGGGAGTGTGATGATGATGATGGAAGTGGAGGAGAAGATTGATGCCACCACACAGGGGGAGAAGACGGTTCATCAATATGCAGTGGAGCTACGTCATTTATGGGCTGATTTGGATCACTATGATCCCTTATCACTGCAAAGCCCGATAGATGTTCTACTTGGTAGGCAGTATCTTGAGCGCAGGCGGGTGGCTCGTTTCCTCAAGGGCCTGAATCCAAAGTTTGAGGGAAGGAGATCTGTAATGTGTCACCTGCCATCTCTTCCCTCATTGGATGAGGCTATTGCATCGATGGAGCAAGAGGAGATCAGACAGAAAGTGATGACATGCGAGACCTCACCTGTTGTTCGCTCGGCATTGGTGGTACCTGATACTTACTTCAGAGATGATAGAGAGTGCTACAATTGTGGAAAGAAAGGGAACCTCAGCTACAATTGTCCTCAACCCCGCAATACCGGTGGTAGTCGAGGAGGTAGAGGACAAAGAGGTGGTCGTTCAGGTCGAGGAGGTAGGGGACGTGGAGGCTGAGGAGTTGCTCACCTAGCTGTGGCAGAGGAGTCCCAGACTACTGCGGAGATGATTGAACAGGCTGAGAGTTCCAAGGGCAAGGTGCAAGTCACTAGGGATCTGGATAACACTACCTGTTTTGGCAACTTTACTGGTTATTCTCAATCATTTACAGGTACTCAGGTTCAGGCACTTGCATCTACTAAAACTCATATTGATTGGATCATAGACTCAGGTGTATCTAGACATGTTATAGGAGCATCGAGTGAGTTTACATTATATTATCCAAGTAAGCATATACATCCTGAGACAGTTCAGACTGCTGATGGGACATCCCAACCCATCAGGGGTGCTGGCTTGATCCATTGCACTTCATCTAATATCATATCATCTGTATTGCGTGTTCCTTCGTTTCCTATTAACTTACTCTCTGTTAGCTCACTAATTGATCAGTTGAATTGCACTGTTTTGTTTGATCGGGATATGTGTGTCTTTCGGGAGAAGGAAATAGGGAGGAGGATTGGGACTGGCATCAGGCGTGATGGGCTTTGGTACTTGGACAGAGAGACTGCAATGATTGCTACTGCTGTTAGTGGAGGACCAGAGGGAGAAGCAAAGCTTACTGCTGCTATTAGTGGAGGACCAGAGGGAGAAGCAATGCTTCAACACTGCCGATTAGGGCATTTATCTTTTGACAACTTGAATAGGCTAGAACCTGAGATGATGAAGAAAGTTAATAGAAAAGATTTATTTTGTAATGCATGTGAACTTGGAAAACATACTCGGTCTACTTATAAAATGATTGGTCTTCGAAGTTTTGAGCCATTTGCTCTTGTTCATTCTGATATTTGGGGACCATGTCCTATTATATATGTTAGTGGTTTTAGATGATTTGTAACCTTTATTGATTGTTATTCACGTATGACCTGGATATATATGATGAAACAAAAATCTGAAGTTTATAAATGTTTTCAAGACTTCGTGGCTTATGTGAGAACTCAGTTTGGAGTGCAGGTGAAGATTCTTCGAACAGATAATGGGACTGAGTATGTCAACAAGGAGTTTGCGACTCTCATTTCTAGTCAGGTAATTCTACATCAAACCACCTGTCCATACACTCCTGCTCAGAATGGAGTGGCTGAACGCAAAAATAGACATCTACTGGAAGTGGCACGCTCTTTGATATTGACAATGAATGTGCCAAAGTTTTTGTGGAGTGAGGCGGTCATGACAGCATCTTATTTGATCAACAGGATGCCATCAAGAGTATTAGGGATGAAGACCCATGTGAGATGCTCTTGGGCTCGAATGTGTTTGTTGTTCAACCTAAAGTGTTTGGGTGCACATGTTATGTGAGGGATCATAGAGTAATGACGAGTAAGTTGGACCCGCAAGCAGTTAAATGTATCTTCGTTGGCTACTCATCAAGTCAGAAAGGATACAAGTGTTGGTGTCCCACTGAAAGAAGGTTATTTGTCAGTATGGATGTGATTTTTCGGGAATTTGAACCTTTTTATGGGGAGAAGATGGAGTTGAGCTCATTGTTTGGGGATGTCTCTACTAATGCTAGTAGAGAGGGGGAGAATAAGAATGAGAATGACTCGACAAATGCTAGTAGAGAGGGGGAGAATGAGCATAAGAATGACATTGTGGTATGAATGATCCCATGTACTATTGGTGATAGTGACTCGCCGAACAACCGTGGTGACTCAATAGTTGGCAAGCAAGGTCATGGGGAGTTGAGAGTATACACAAGAAGACAGAAACAGCAGCATGAGCAGGCTCCCGTGATCGTGCCAGTACCCACGAATACTGATGTCCCAAGTTCCTCCTCCCCTGTATCACCTTCACTTGAGTTGAGAGGTAACAATTCCTTTCCTGATACTTCTAATGATAATGTTTTGCCCCGCAGAACCTCTCGAGTCAATGCTGGAATACCTCCAGCTAGGCTTGGTAGTTGGGAGACTGATATTGTGAATTACATATCATATGCATCCATTCCACCTGCATATAAGTCATTCATTGCAGCATTGCATTATGTGCCTGTACCTAACACCTGGCAGGTAGTTAAACAAGATCCTAGGTAGTTGAGTGCCATGCTAGAGGAATTGCAGGCCTTGAAGAAGAATGACACTTAGGAGCTGGTACCTTTGTCGGCTGGAAAAAAATGTTGTCGGATGTAAATGGGTGTATACTGTTAAGCAAACTCCAGAAGGCAAAATTGACAGATACAAGGTCAGGTTGGTTGCTAAAGGTTATAGTCAAACGTACGACATCGACTATGATGAGACATTTGCTCCAGTAGCAAAAATGAGCACTGTTAGAATGTTGGTGTCGTGTGCTGCTAACTTTAATTAGCCACTACACCAACTAGATGTCAAGAATGCCTTTTTGCATGGAGATCTCCAAGAGGAGGTGTATATGGAGATTCCATCGGGTTTTGCTAGTGCTCAAGTAGTTGGAAAGGTATGCAAGTTGAAGAAGTCTTTGTATGGGCTAAAACAGTCTCCAAGGGCACGGTTCGATAGGTTTAGACTGGCAGTTTGTGATATGGGATACAAGCAGTGCAATGGAGACCATACAGTTTTTTACAAGCACTCCAAAACATGTATCACTATCCTGGTTGTTTATGTTGTTGATATTGTAATCACCGGAGATGATGCCGAGGAAATCCTACGGTTGAATAGGCAGCTAGGAGAGGCATTTGAAGTTAAGGATCTGGGGCAGTTGAAGTACTTCCTTGGGATTGAAATTGTGAGATCGCGAAAAGGTATAGTGCTTTCTCAGCAGAAGTATGCTCTGGATCTTCTCTCAGAGATAGGGATGTTGGGGTGCAGAGTTGCATCTACTACTATCGAGCTGAATCATAAGATGTGTGTCGAGGGTGGTGACCCGGTATGCAAAGAGCAGTATCAGAGATTAGTTGGACGGCTTATATATCTATGCCATACAAGACTTGATATCACTCACGCAGTGAGTGTGGTGAGTAGATATATGCACTTTTTATGATGAGAAGTGAAAGAACTCCATAGTTAAGCGTGCTCAGATGGGAGCAATTCTGGGATAGGTGACCTCCTGGGAAGTCCCCGTAGGGGCGCTTAACTGGATCGCTTCTCGTCAAAGGGGGGTTGCGGTTTCCAACAACCCGCCGTGGTCGAAGGGGCACGGAGAGGGGTTGGGGTGGCACGGACTGCAGTCCATGATGGGGGCCTGGGACGAATTCAGTGTTGGTGAGCCAGGCTGGTCAGGGTCCTCACACATGATCCCAGAGAGAAACATATGGAGGCAGTTCAAAGAATTCTCAGGTATATTAAAGGAAGCCCAGGAAAGGGATTATGGTTTAGAAGTTCTGGCCATCTGAGAATCGAAGGCTATTGTGATGCCGGGCGGGCTGTATGGATGATCGTAGGTCTACTACAGGCTACTGTGTTTTTGTTGGAGGCAATCTCATATCTTGGCGTAGCAAAAAGCAAGATGTGGTGGCTAGGTCTACAGCTGAGGCCGAGTACAGGGCTATGGCAGTTAGTCTGTGCGAATTGATGTGGGTGAGAAACATGTTATCTGAGCTGTGCTTGTTTAGAGGAGACTCGCTACAACTCTGGTGTGACAACAAATCGGCAATCAATATAGCCAATAATCATGTTCAAGATGATCGCACCAAACATGTGGAGATTGATCGGTTCTTTATCAAGAAGCAACTAAATAGAGAAGTTCTTACTCTGAACTATGTGAAATCACAAGAGCAGTTAGCTGATTGTTTAACGAAAGGTTTAGCTTCAAGAGAGTATGAGATTTTTTGTAACAAGATGAGAATGATTGATATCTATCGCCCATCTTGAAGGGAAGTGTTGAGCTATTATATTGTAATTAGTTAATGTTGTAAGAACATTATTGTAAATGTACAGTTATATAAAGGAGGGGTCTCTCCATGAGAGAAATAACCCTAATTAATTCCAAACTCCTACACTATTTTAATCGCTGATGTCATTGTTGTCTCTTTGATCATATATTCTGTTTTTTAATTGTAAACGCCATTGCAAGAAGAAGGTGAGCAGAAAATTAGGAAGAAAGCAAGCACTATCAGGAAGAAGAACAATGCAAAAAAAAATTAAAGGTAAAACTAGAAAGAGGTAAATGAATAAAGCAACAAAAGGCAAGCTCCTTTAGGGATAAGAGAGAGAGAGAGAACACATATTTAAGAAATCAGGATCCTCTCCATTTCAAATGAAATGGAGGGATCCATTTCACGGACAGGATTATCTGCTTTAGCATTCAACGGGTTTTATTTTTTCATTCCTCTTATATTTTTTTATTCAAAAAATTCTTGGTCACTAGATTTTTTTGAGCTTTTCCTGATCACTAGATATGAAATGGATCCCCTCCATTTCATTTGAAATGGAGAGGATCCGGATCCATATTTAAGAGGCTGAGGCAGGCGGAACAGAATAGAAAGCTTGGGGGAGACGGAAACCAAGGATGTGTGTTTTTCTGTTATGCATTTAACGGAAATTTGACTGAGGGATTGATTTCTTATGATTAGGTAAGTTTGAGGACTAATTTTAGACGAAAAAAAGTTGAGGGAACTTTTCCATAAAGCAAGCAAAGAGTTGGGACTGGGATCCTCTCCAGTTGGAGTGAACTGGAGGGGATGCAGTTCACGGCAAGGATCATCTCGCCCAAATCGGGCGGTGTAAAAGCGCGAGTACCAAGCGAGTGGACCCCGCGAGCCCAGTCTTGCCCTTTTCCGCCATCCGATTTGGGCGAGATGATCCCCGCCGTGAACTGAATCCCCTCCGATTCACTCCAAGTGGAGAGGATCCGGGTCCACAAAGTAGAGGGATTCATTTATGAGTTTTGCCTTAGATTACTTTAACGGCGCCGCTTGTTCTCACCCTAGCTTTTTTTAATTATTGTTGTGTTAAAAAGATTCCCAAGACGGAAAATTGTATTGTTACATTAAATGGGTTAAGATATTTTCAAATGTGAAGCTCATTATCTTAATTTATTATCCTTTATTAAGATATTTTCAAGTTTTAATAAAGCTTCTAACTCAAAATATCTTAATAAAGGATGATGAGCAGGAGGAGTCTTTTTATAAAAACTTAAATTTGCTCAAGTAGTTATATATTTCTTTCAATCTCTTTAGCCAGCCAGCCTGAGCAGCCACGTGGAATTCATAGAAATTTTTTGGTCCGTGGCTCGCATGGGGAAAATTTTTCGGTCCGACATTTGGACCGTGAAAACTGTCCGCCGATAAATACCGCTTAATTTGCGGGACCCACCTCATTCTCTCCTTTTCGAAATTCAAACTCCAGCAAATCCGCGTCCCCGAAATTCCTTGCCCTAAACCGGAGAAAATTTCATCGTCGAAGCAAGGATTCTCCTTTCGGCCGCTTTATTCGTCGCCGGCAAGCACGTTTGGTGCCAGTGGTTTAGGGCGAACGTATCGCCGGCAAGGACGTTTGGTGTCAGTGGTTTAGGGCGAACGTATCGCCCACGGAGCATCGCCGGAGACTTGGATTCTCCTATCACCCGCTTTTCCTGTCGTCTTTTCGATTATAGGTTTGGTGGAGTATTCTCGCGCCTTCCCGACAAACCCTAAAGCATCAGGTATGATGAAAGTGAACGAATTGGAAATTTGGAGTCGCCGTTTGGATTATAGGTTCCTCGTTTGGATATGTTTTTTGTGTTGTTTGGAATGTGCTCACAGAAAATCTCCTAAATACATTTGACTTGTGATTTCGGAATTTCTGTATTAATTTCACAATGTTTTTTATGTTTGCAACCTCATTTCTCCCCGTTTCTGTACTGTTTGGAATGTGCTCACATTTGTTTAGGTTTAATTTTTTTACTATAAAATCTTGATGATCCGGTCGGATGTAGGCCGTATGGTCAGCACTGCATTTTTTTTATATATGATGTATTTGAAATCCGACCGGATCACTCCCGGATCACATCTTTGAATTTTTTTTTACGTGTAGATGGAAGGTCATCCAGCCGGCACATTTCTTAATAGTAGATGCACAATCGGAGGGAAGGATTCTTGCTGAGATCCGTGGACTGAGCACCAAATTCCAAGAGAAATATGATTCTCTTATTTCCATGATTAACACGATGTCTCAAGTGCATGTTCGCAAAGCTGCTGCCCCCACACCATCGTCGCCTACCGACACATTAGTCCCAGCTACGCAAATAAAATCAAACAAGGAAACAATTTGTGTTAGTGAATCCACCCCCGATTCGAAAAGCCACAAAAAAAAACGTCAAGCTTCCAAAACGACCGGGAAATCCAAAGAAGAAATTGATTTCCCAGGGCGTATATTTTTGACTCCAGCAGACAAAGAACTCATAGACTCAACACTGAGTCCCAACGAGAAGAGGTATTTTGAGTTAGACGGTAACATATGATCATCTATTTATATTGTGATTTTTTTTTCTGTATATATTTTGTAGCGAATGTTTATTTGAATGCGGCAACACAACAATGAATAGAGCAGCTTTTGAGGATTTATTGCGCCAAGGTTGGCTAATGGATAGCCATATAGATGCATATGCCGTTGTGTTGAACATTCGACGGAGCAAAAACCCGGTTGCATGGAATAAATTTTTATACGTGTCTCCAAATTATGCGGTAATTTTTATACATGTTATAGTACACTTATTTTACATTTACTATAATGTTTGTTTGTAGAGCCTGTTAAGAAATTAAATTGATGCAGTACTTCAAGAGTTGCGGTGTCGGGTACGAGAGCTTACTAAACCATATTACTCCTACAAGTGTCCAAGCCGCGGATATCATTTTGATGTCAGTGCACTACCCAAGCCATTGGGCATTGTTAACTTGCAATCTTACAGAGGAGATGTGGTACTATTATGACTCAATGCCCAAAAAGATGCCTCAATCGACATTGCAATCATTGGTATGTTGTGTGCAATTATTTTTGTGTGTTGTTAATATTTTTACTAATATTTTTTTTCCACAGATTTCAAGCTTGCAGCAGGATACAGGCAGCTCATTACCATCAGAGGTACATAATTGGGAGATTCTAAAGGTAGGGGAAGCACCAACGCAAGAAGGAGGCGACGATTGTGGTGTTTTTGTGTTAAAGTATATGGAGGCGATAGCCAGCACAAAGGCAGTGTCTTGGTCAACATTTAAAGGCTGGCATAAGAACATGTCAAGATTCAGGGCTGAAATTACAGTGGAAATGATTAAGCTATTTTGCTCAATTACGTAGGACACAATCAATATATTTGGTTATAATTTGTTACTATTGGCTCTCTTGATCAGCTATTTTCTTTACTGGTTTTTTGGACTATGCACTTACTATTGGCTAATCTGCACGTTTAATGGTGTATTGGTATATGTTGTATTTTGTTAAACAGTTAGAAACTATAGCATTTGGGACATACAATTGTTTTATAAATCAACCAGTTAGAACATTTAGAAACTATAGCATAATGTATGTATGTCACCAAGCCTTAAGAAGACTTTCCTGATTTTTGTTAAACAGTTTGAAACTTGCTGAGATCTCGTCATACTGTTTTATAAATCAACCAGTTTAATAAATCTTGGTACATCAGGGACACCACAAAATTTTATAATATAGGTGTTGTGCCATCATATATATGTGCTGTGCCGATTCACAATTACACAGTACCATAATGTATGTATATTTACCAAAGAAGCACATCAGGGACACCACTAAAATTATAAGGTTTGGACGCAGACACAGCCTCAATTTCTTCTCTAAACAAAGACTGGGAAACATTGTCAGTGCTTTTGTCGAAGTTTCCACTTCCAAGAAAGTCAAACTCTTTTGGTTCTTCAGCTCCTCGTTCAATCGTAGATTTAGGGTCCTTTTTCTTCCCTGCAAAATTTGCACCTTACGTTAAAGGTTGTTGCAAGCATATGGAAGGTCAATTTTCAAAAAAAAATATAGAAATGCAAACTTACTTTGCTTCTTTGCTGGTCTTTCGAAAAAAACTCTTTAATCGAGCATTCGAGACACCTTTGGGACGTACTCCTTTTGGATCCTTTAACGTGCTATTGCTATGAAACTTTTGCTTGTTAAATCCTTTCTGACCACACTGTTCGTTTTCTACAATATCTTCCGTGCTCCTCGACAAATCGGTTAAGGCAGCCAAGACATGTTGCTGAGCCGGATGACATGTACCGACTATTTGGGCTAGGTCGTAAGTGAACCGTAAAAGATGATTTCTAAACACCAAGTTGGGTTGGACCTCTTTCAAGTAAGTGCTCTTCGAAAGACATAATTCTTTTTTGGCAGCTAGTGTGAATCTCCTTAGTAGGTAAGAAGAACTTATTTCTTTCACATTCTTGGCTTTGTACACACTTAAAATGTGTTTGCACAACAATCCTCTTGTTTCAAAACACTTGCATGAGCACATAACATCCAATGTGTTAGGGTTAAATTTAACCACCCATTGCACGGTCGGGAAGACAACAACGTCAATCTCCTCCTGTGAAACAAAATTAGATGTGTTCAGTGACCCTTACACCTTAAAACTATGCAACATAACAATTTACATGAAATCCGGTCGGAGAAATAACGATTCACATAAAATCCGACCGGAGAAACATTCATTTTGCTTACAGATTAATAAATTACGGCCGGATGAATCCCAACCAAAAAAAACCATACAATAAGGAAAGTTTTTTTTCTGCAGTACTTGTGGAGGCAGACAATGAAAGGTTTTTTCTTTATTACCTTAACTGGAATGTTGTCCAAAGTTTCTCCAGCTATCTCCATGGTAGCGGGATTGTGTGAACTGTTCTGAGAAAAGGGGATGAGGATGACGGGATCTCCAAGGATGACAGGAGTTATTCTACAGTACTTGTGGAGGCAGACAACTGTTCCGCGCTAACTGGAACATTGGCCGAATTATCCTCGCTGGGGGAACACTGCGAGGATGTCGACCGGGGATTTGGAGCTTCTCGGCGAAGGGAAATGTCTTCAGGCAAGCCTCGCACAATGAAGAAGAAACCCACCGGAAATCTTAGGCGCGTGGAAAAAGGAGCTTCAGGCAAAAAAATGGCGCCTGAGCAGAAATTTTGCGATAAAAACTTTTCAGGAAAGGAGGGAAGGAGGAGGGACCCACTGTATTTATCGGCGGACGGTTTTCACGGTCCAAACGTCGGACCGAAAAATTTTCCCTCGCACGGGCAGCGATCATACATATGTTGCCAACTGTAAAGCATTTTTTTGTGAGTAGAATTGATTATGCAGGCACTAATCCCGATAAATTTCAATGGTGTATAACCCATAATTTGTCGAGATCAGAAAAGCCTAAAGAGATGTTTATTCGCAGACCTAGCGACGAGCAGAGTCGAGCTTGGGCGAGCAGGGGCGAGCTTGGACGAGCAGAGACGAGTTTGGACAAGTATGGGCGAGTAGCCCTTATAAGTTGTAACTCACTAGCAAATGCTAGATACTCGTCAATACCCCTCAAGATTTCTCTATAAATGGACTCTCAGGGGTAGAAATGACACTTTAGAAGAGGTTGAATTCCCCCCAAGTTGAATACTCGTCAAGTCCATATCTTTCTCGCACCTCACCCAACTTTTGTTTGTGGATGAGAAGTTTCTTCCAAACTTTCGGGTGCATGGTGGGACCTCCCTGCTGGAGCATTTGGGGTGTGCGTATAGACAGTGTTCTCTCTAAAGAGCTAGCCATCGGAATTGTGCGTCAAACCGTAGAATCAGTAACATTAGGCTGCATTGATCCGAATATTTTGGAGTGGGGAATTTTTCAGACTTCAACAAATGGCCTCCTTGTATCTCGAACTGGGCATCGGTCCTAAAATTTATCGCATACAGCATCGTAAATACACAAAAAATTTAAATCCTCGATTAATGGTTCATAGGATTTGTCGATTTTGTTGTGAGAAACACATTCTCACGGAACTGAGTGCACGCAAGCACGCGATCTGAGCTACCTGCAAAGTCGCCAGTGAAATACGCAATAGAAAATACAATCACAATCAAACACGCGGTGTTTATGTGGAAAACCCCCAAATCGGGGTAAGAATCACGGGACAATCGGAGTCCGACCCGAAAAGCCTCCACTAAATAATGTTCAACAATACAATGACTTTCTCCCTGCGATCTGCAGATGGATCATACAACTAGCACAAAACAAACAGAAGAGAAAGATACAGGTATACTGATAAAGACAACCAAGTCTGAGTCAGAGAGACTCCCTTTAACCGGTTCTCTGAATACTCTGTGGTCTTCCAAGGTCTTCCAATATTGTTTCTAGTTGCCCGCCTACGTCAACACACGACGTCGCTGACGCACTCCGATCCGTCCGTAACCCGTCAGTAGGTTGCCCCGCTCGAGGCTCAGATGTCTCGCCGCCAAAGTCCACTTGAGGATAAGATGCCTCCTTGCGTTGACCATCGCTAGCCGCAGATGCGACCCAACATACTCGCCCCGAGTAAATACGGCGGTTGCACACCACCGTACTTTGCGCCAAGATGTGCACTCAGCACCACTGCATAACCACGACCGTGATCCGGCAACACCACCGACCCTTCAACGATCCTTTCTCTCCCAAACCCAATTGGCCATCGCCAAATACAGCCTATGCCACTCCGGCTCCGCCCAAATCGGTCTCCGCCTACGTTGTCCCGGCTCCACCCAAATCGGCCTCAGTCAATGTCGCTTCGGCTCCGCCCAAATCGTCCTCCGCCAATGTCGATCCCCCCCCCCCCACACATGCACCGCAACCACCACAGCACAAGTATGATGTCACCACCGCCTCCGCAATGACCCCGCAAGAGATTCCTCGGCGTCTTCGCTGTTACGACAATCGCCGACGTCAAATCTCAACACCAGACTCCGCGCGACCTCACGGCCTCCAATCACCACAGCTTGCTCCGGCTCCGGCATCGTTCAAATTCATCGGCGAGAACAACTCAATTCGAATGAGGAAGAGGAGATGAGGAACTGGAGGCGGTTGCTTTTCTTACACGGGAGAGAGGCTAGAGAACTCGGGCCCTCACATTACGTTTTTTTTTATCTTTTTCTTTTTAAACCATCTCCCTCCCACCCTCCCTCCCTCCCTCCCTCGCTCCCTCGCTCCCGCGCTCCCACTCCCTCTCCCTCTCCCTCTCCCTCTCTCTACCTATAAATATATATAACCAATATAAATTCATCGTGTCTCAATCCATACTTCTACGAACCTTTCGATGTTTGTTGTCGTGGATTTTATCCATCTATGAGGGAACCCAAACCTAACTAATCTCCCCCTTCCCGACTAGGTGGAAGAGCTCGCCAAATTGACGATCTCCCCGCGAGAACCATCACTGCAACTATGTATCTCTCTCGCGGAAACTGCCAAACTCGATGTAGGATCGTGACAATCAAAAAAGTCACTCGACGTCGCTGGCCAGCAACAATATGAGAACCGCTCTCCTGTTTTATCATCGTCGACTTTGAGACATGATGTCTCATCTACCTTGAAAGTATCTAGCGTCTACCTAAATCATCTAGAGGGGGTGAATATGTGATGTTTGCGTCTTTTTGCGGAATAAAAATTATCTTAGAGAACAAGCACACAAACGCAGAGATTTTATAGTGGTTCCCCGAGTTGGGTGAGTCCACTGTGCCTCCTCGCCTATCTCCCACGAAGGGCAGATTCGTCTACTTCACCAAACTTAGATTTCGTCAAATCTTACACCTCGGAGTTGGAACTCCTACACCTCGGAGACAACGCTCCTACAACTTGGAGAAAAAACTCTCATACAACTCGATCCACAAACCGGATATACAAACTCGATCCACAATCGGATCTACTATCTCGATCAACAAACGGATCTACAAAACTCGGAGAAAAATCTCCTACACTATTCAAAATGAAATTACAATAATAACACGTGATTATAAGTCTTGATCTGACGTTCTTGGAAGGGTTGATCTTGAATCTCGGAGAACTCGGAAACTTGAAATCTTTGGATCTTGAATCTTGATCTTCGACCAACAAGGATTAGAGTAGATTAGATCTTGAACGAAGACACGATCCATTCAAAGAAGTCATCGAGGAAGAAGATCTTGCAAAGTCACAGTCGAACGGAAGATTTTCGTGAATGTCATATCGTGCGGCCGACGGTTTCTTTTTCGGGAAGTTCTTGAAATTCAAAAGAAAGCAATTAGGTTTATGTACATATTGATTTTGAAATTACCCTAGGTATATATATATAGAGAAAATCAAATCCAAATGACTATAAAATGTTTCCAAAAACGAACCCTAGAAAAACACTGTGCATGGCCGACTGTTTCAAACGAGAGAAAATTTGGAAAATCAGCCTAAGGAAAATTCGGCGGAATTCGTCGAATATCATAGATGATACTCGCCGAATATAGTGACGATATACGCCGAATATGCCTTGGACAGAATTTCAGAAAAGTCATATATGCCTCGACATACTCGGCGAGTATCGCCTGGGATACTCGTCGAATTCGGCGAGTATCGCTAATGATACTCGACGAATTCGGCGAGTATCGCCAGTGATACTCGGCGAATTTGCCTTTGTCAATTTCTAGAAATCCAGAGAATTTACCCTAAGTATATACGACGAATTCGACGGGTATCGGGAAGCATATACGACGAATTCGGCGAGTATCAAGGCGATACTAGACGAATTCGTCGTGTATGACTCACCATACTCGTCGAATTTTACTTAGGTAAAATTCTTCAATTCTGACTCCTAGTCTTTGGCCTTCTTTGATCCTTCTCATGTACTTGGGATAGAAGTACACCCCAATAGAGAGATTACACGTAAGTCAACACATTGGTCTATACAATGAAGAATTACATTGTATAGTTTTGTGTTTACTAACCCGCTGTAACCTGACATTGGTATGTACTTGGCATTGTAAACCTGCAAGTACATAACTAAAATGCAATATCAAATACAAACTCAATTCATCTTAGCTTGATTGGACCTTTCTTCAAATCAGGGTTATTGTGGATGCAATACCCAACAATCTCCTCCTATTTGAAGAAGCCAAAATCTTACAAGCTAAGGTGAATTGCACATACCAATTAAAATTAAATTAAGACATGAAAGGATAAATAATGAAATATATATATATATATATATATATATATATATATATCTGTGTGTGTGTGTGTGTTTAAGATAAGGGAGGGCACCCCACAAAACACAACAATGAAATATATATGAGAATCTAGATCTTCCTGTTCTTTCTCTTCAACGGCAGTCTCTCAAAATATTTTTTGGGCTTCAGATAGTACTTTGGAGGAGGAGGAGACAGAAGATCAGCATCCTTATTCTTCCTGAAATGAATTCCCCTCCTGGTGCAGGCTTTTTTGTATCTGTTCCATTCTCCTGAACTATAGTGATCATGATATTTCTCCACTCCGAGCTCGTACAAGGCAAAGGTGTCCAAGATAATTCCTTTTGAAGTTGGGCTCCAAACTTCATCCATTTCACAGTTGGACCTTCTTTGACTTGAGCTGGCCTGGCCGGTTCTGGTCTGACTTCGAAAGTACCCTCTCCAAATTTCCTTTTCTTGATAACACGAGCCTCTGAGAATTCAGCAATAGCAGCATCAGTAGCAGCCTTAACATCCGGAGACAAATCAGCAGCAGCAGCATCAACATGAGCCTGAAAGAAGTCCTGTGAGTCTGTCCAGTATTGAGTGTAGTTCGGAGCCGGATGAACATCAACATGAACAGGCTCAGCAGCGACTTGAGACGGGAATAGCTGTCCATATAACCATACGGTGTTGCCATAGTTATAGTCATTTGTTTGTTTGAATTGATCGAACATAGCCTTTTCAACGTCGGCAATCTTTGCTGTAAGGGCTTCCTCCCCCTTTTTGTCTTCGGCAGCAATGGCATTGGCATATGTTTGCAAATAAGAATCATAGTGTTCCATAGATCTATAGTTCTCTTCAACCATGGTGCTAGTGTTTTTGTCAAGAGTTGTTATACCATCTTTGTTGGTTTTAAGTCCACTCATCATGAGAGTGACTGCAGTAGCAACTTTGTCATACTTTTTATCAAACCTTGCCTCTATCTTATCAAATTTAACTTTGACTTCAGCAAGCCCATCAAGCATAAACTTCTCTGGTTGTTTAACTCTTTTAACCACTTTCTCCAATGAGGTACCAATCCTTGTCTCCAGGTTGCGCATCAGTCTGTCAACCTGAGTGGAAATAGATATTCGGGACAGAGTTGTCTCCCCCTCAAACACTGCAAATGTGATAATCTCAGGGAGATGAACTATCAGATTGTCCACTAACACTGGTACAGAAACAACTATGGCATCACTGGCAACATCAGTGGCAGCAGACTTATCGGAAACCAGCATATTCTCATCAGTAGCATTTTCTAACTCAAAATCAGCAGTTTTTAGATCATCATCAGCAACACCATCATCAAATACCTCAACATCCTCATTATGATCAGAAGGAGCTGGATCCTCTGCATCAACAGCATCCTCTAGATCTACATCATCCCCAGCATCCTCAGGCACCAACTCTTCAACAGCAGTTTGAGTAATCTGAGAAACCTCTGCTAGCAGATTCTCTTGCTCTAGAACTGGAGTAACTGAACCTGGAACAGAAATCACTGTAGTTGTAACTGAATTTGGAATCACTGACTCCCCCTCAATTCTTGCACTCATGCTATCAGGAATCTCACTGGGTGTGGAGAAGGGATCCTGTCATCAGGGACTTGACCTTCCTTGTTCACTGGGGTACTGGGGCTCCCCCTCTCTAGATTATCATCCTATCCCATTGAGTGAAGATTGTGGAGCCAATTTTCTTCAAATGATGGATAGGTATGCCTTTGGTCATATCGAACCTATCACCATCCAGTTGATTCAGGTATAGGTTGATAATCCTTCCAAAGTTGGGAGTGCGTAGGCTGTCTTTGATTTTGGTAAGCAGCAAAGCACCCCAATCCAACCTCTTCCTGCAGATAATAACAACGAGCAATTTGAACATGTCTGTAGAAAGGTAGTCATGCGAGCCTGTCTTACAGATCAGCACCTTGCTAATGATGTCGGAGAGGAGCTTGCCTTCCTCATTCATCCCTTTGCGCTTGATGACCTTGGTGCCTCCGGGCAATCCACAAAATAGCAAGGCCCTAGAGAAATCATCTTCGTCTAGGTAATCGGCTTCTTCACAGACTGGAAGCCGCAAATACCTGGACAGAAGAGAAGTTTTCACTTTAACCTTTTACTTTTGAACTTTGCTCTTTATCACTGAATCTTCACGTTTGAGCTTTGCATTTTGGAAAAAATCAAGAACTTCCTTGTCCAGCACCTTGCAGGGGTATTCGAGGACGAAGGAGAGTCAAACTGTCTCCAGCATGAGAATGACATTATGGAATTCGTCAGAGGCATGAGCAAACCCGGTGCAAACAAGTTAGCCTCCATCAAGCAATCCACTCGTACTACGAGGAGCTATTGACAAAAAGGAAAAACTGAGATCTGAAAATCAAACTTTCTGTAAACTGAAGCTTCGGCAAATGTCAACAACGACCCTGCACTGCACTGAATAATTTCTGGAAGGCTACAAGAACTGAAGAGACGGCGACAGTCGGTGAAACTTCTGGCGACAGATGGCGGCAACTCTCTATAGTTGGCGACAGAGAGTGGAGGCGGCAAGCGGGAAGCTAGGGCATGTCGGCGAGCACCACCATCGTCGGTTGAAGCTAGGGCACGGGAGGAAGTGGTGAACGGCGGGTTTCGGCGATTCCGGAGTCGGGAGCCTAAGAGTCGGTTAATGGGCAAGCAGGCGAATCAGCGGGTTTTGGCGAGTTCTGTGAATATATATATATATATATACAATTTTTAAATTGAACTAAGAAGCGTGTACCTCACATGTCGACGATTCTTCGGATCCAATATAGTCAATTGAATTTTTTCCCTAAACAGATTTTGGCGAAATTTGTTGTTGGAGGAGTCTAATTCGGCGACTATTGCATTATTATGCGACGAGTTGGCCGAAATTCATCAATTTGACTTGCAAAAATTCCTGCTTTGTTGAAATCGATCCCGAGACCATTTCTGCTAATTTGACCGTCTTCATGGGTCCTTGTTCAGCATACCCAGCTCCGTTTTGAAAAACAAGAACTTGGTCTCGTCCCGCAGCTTCAAAAAAATATCTGCAACCTTCTTGTCCGTCGGAACATAGCTTAGGGTTATGTCTTTGTTCTCCACATGCTTCCGGATGAAATGATAGTGCACCTCGATGAGCTTGGTCTGGCTATGGGAAACTGGATTATTTGCGATTGCGATTGCACTGGAGGAGTCACAATACATTGGAATCTCTCTGAACTTCAAGTTATAATTTTTGAGTTGATTCCTTATCCAAAGAAGATGTGCGCAACAACTACCCACAGAGATGTACTCTGACTCGGCAGTAGAGGTTGCGCCACAATTCTGCTTCTTACTGCTGCAAGAGATAAGCCGTCTTCCAAGAAATTAGCACGTCTCAGAAGTGCTTTTTTTGTCTTCCCTGCTTCCTGCAAAATCAGCATCTGAAAAGCCAATTAGCTCGACATCATTACTTCTTGGGTACTATTAAAGATTGGAGAGATCGGGCAGACTTGTATCTAACCACAGCGGTCTGATTGTTCTAACAGTCTTGCGGTCTGGTCAGGCGGTCTGGTGATAAATTTCAGCTTGTGTTCTGGTGGACATTAGCAGCAGCGGTTTGGCAAAGAGTAGCCGCAGCGGTCTGGTTGAAGACGTAGCGGTCTGGTTGAGACCGCGGTTGCAGTCCGATAGCTTGCAGTAGTTGCGGTCAGGCGGTCAATTCGAGCAGCTTACTCTGGGAGATTGCGGCTTTGTAGCCAGCTTTTTATTTCTTGTATAATTGGCGATTTGGTCATATCAAACCGCATAAGCCGCGCGGGTTGTATTTAATCCCACATCGTTTGTTGTAATTCTCTCTCCTCCCCCAGTTTCTTTAAATGAGGGGGCATACCTTTGTAATAATTATCTTTTTGGAGCAATAAAGTTTGCGGTTTATTTACCTTTTTTGTCCATTTTTCACATGGTATTAGAGGAAACCGATCTTTTGCTTCAAGAAGCTTGCGGTTTGTTGCTTTCATCGCGCGGCCTCTTCCACCGACTTCGTCTGGTTTCTTCCGGTTTGTCCAGCTTCTTCCCCTCCCTTCCCTCGGTTGCTTCATCCGGTTTGTCCGGCTTCTTCCGGTTCGTTCGGTTTCTTCCGGTTTGTCTGGTTTCTTTCCCTTCCCTTCCCACCCTTGCTTCTCACTGTTCTTGCGACTTGCTTCTTTCCAGGTTTTTTCTTTTCGACCGGCTTCCTTGCTCTCTCGGTTTCTCTTCTTTGTTGCGAGTTTCGCCTTTTGGTCGCGGCTTCTTCCTTACTGCTGGTGTGCTGTCACCTTGACCAGGCAGACTCTTGTTTTTTTCTTTCCTCTGTTCGCGCGACTTCTTCGGTGTTCGCGTGGTTTACTCTTTCCTTTGTTCGCGCGACTTCTTCAGTGTTCGCATGGTTTGCTCTTTCTTTTCTTCTTTCTCGTCTTATTCTTCCTTGCAGCGAGTATCGTATTTTGGTCGCGGCCTCTTTTCTTACCGTTGGTGTGTTGATACCGTGACCGTGCGGTTTCTCATTTTTCTTCTGCTCCTTTGCCGACTTGTCCTTGTGCGGCTTATTTCTAACCATGTGGTTAGTCTTTTCGCTTTCTGATTTCTTCTTGCGGATAGCTTCTCTTCTCTCTTCTACCTTTCGTGCCCTCGTGGTCTCCTCAGATAAATGGCTTATTGACTCGGGTGCCACTTGTCACATGACTGACAACTCTCGTTTGTTTTCCTCTTTGCTTGAGACAAACAGGTTGTCTCCTGTTGTTGTTGCTGATGGGACCTCTGCTCCTGTGCATGGTATTGGCACTATACATCTCTCTTCGTCTTTGATGCTAGAGGACGCTCTTTATGTTCCTACTTTCCCATGCAATTTACTCTTTGTTCATGCTCTTTGCACCAAGTTAAATTGCAAAGTTACTTTTACTGGCACCACTTGTTCCTTCTTTGATTCTGCCTCTAAGGTTACGATTGCAACTGGTACTGCTCGTGGTGGCCTGTTTTATCTTGACCACGATGTTGCTCTTTCATCTTCTTTCTCGGTTCAACTGTGGCATCGTCGTCTTGGTCATCCTCCTTCTCGCCTTATTCGTCAACTTTTTTCAGACCTTCCTTTTGACGATTTGCCTTTGAACTGTGAAGCATGTGAGTTGGACAAACATCATCGTTCTTCTTTCCCAGCTTGAACGGAATATTGTTCTTTGCGTCCCTTTGAACTTGTTCACTATGACATCTGGGGTCCTTCTCTTGTTACTACTGTTGGTCGCGAAAGCTTTTACTTTTTCACATTCATTGATGATTTCTCTATATGCACTTGGTTATATCTCTTGAAGGATCGTTCTGAACTGTTCTTTGTCTTCACTGTATTTTATAATGAGATCTTCGCACAGTTTCGTGTGCCCATTCAGGTTATTCGTACTGATAATGTCAAAGAATATGTCAGCCATCAATTCTCTTCTTTTTGTGCGAGTAAGGGTTTGATTCATCAAACAAGTTGTCCATATACCTCTCAACAGAACGGCATTGTTAAACACAAGAATCGTCATCTTCTAGATGTTGCTCGCAGTCTTTCTTTGCAAATGCATGTCCCTCGGTCTTATTGGGGTCATGCGGTTCTTCTTGCTTGTTATCTTATTAACCGTATTCCCTCGTCTGTTATTCAGGGTAAGACTCTTTTTTCAGTCTTATATCCAGAGGCCAAACCATTTCCTTTGCCCATTAAAATCTTTGGCTATACGGCCTTTGTCCACGTCCCTTCTCCTAAACGGGACAAACTTTCTCCCCAATCAGTTAAATGCATATTCATTGGCTATTATCCTACTCAAAAGGGGTATCGATGTACTGATTCTCTCGTACGCAAACAGTGTGTTTCCGTAGATGTTACCTTCTTTGAAGATACTCTATATTTCTCCCCTCCTTATCTCGTCCCTGTCGATACTTCTTCTTCCCTGCCTATTCTCTCGGAACCTCCGCTAGAGCCGGTTCTTTCCGCATCTCCTCCTGTTGCTTCGTCTCTTTGTCAGGAGCCTGTTGTGTTACCCTTGGAACCCTCTGTGCCTGTTCTGGAGCCTCTTCTTTCTTCTGCCAGTACATTGCCTCCTCCGGTGAGTAGTGATCTCGATCTTCCAATTGCCCTGCAAAAGGGCGTTCGCCAATGTACTCAGCATCTGATTAATGCGGTTGTCTCATATGCTCAGCTTTCCCCAACTACCAAGCGTTTTGCTTTTGTTATTTCTTCTACTGCCATTCCGAAAACATATCAAGAAGTTCTTGCTATTCCTCAGTGGAAAGCTGCTATAGATGAAGAAATGAGCACGTTAACTGAGAGAGGGACTGGACTCTTGTCCCTCCACCTCTGGGCATTGATGTGGTTGGATGTCGGTAGGTCTTTGTGGTTAAGTATCTTCCAGATGGCTCTGTTGAACGGTATAAGGCACGACATGTTGCCAAATGGTTTAATCGGACATATGGGGTGGATTTCTTCGATACTTTTTCTCTTGTTGCTCGCATCAGCACTATCTGTATTCTCTTCTCTATCGTTGTTAATAGAGACTGGAAAATGTCTCAGTTGGATGTTAATAATGTCTTCCTTTATGGGGATTTGCAAGAGATGGTATACATGGAGCAACCTCCTAGGTATGTTGCTCAGGGGGAGTCTCAGGTGTGCAAGCTTTAGAAGGCGATTTATGGTTTAAAGCAGAGTCAACGAGCCTGGTTTGAAAATTTTAGTGCAGTTGTTTCTCTTGTTGGTTTCAGTCAAAGCTCTGGTGACCATTCTTTGTACGTAGGACTACTAACCTTGTAGTTCTTGTTGTCTATGTTGATGATATTCTTTTGACTGGTGATGATAAGGAGGGCGTTGATCTAGCCAAATAATATCTTCGACAACACTTTGTCACTAAGGATATGAGACCGCCAAAGTACTTCCTAGGATTTGAGATTTCATGAAACAGGACCTCGGTGATTCTTTCGCAGCAAAAGTATGCAATAGATCTCCTAAAGGAGACAGGTCTTCTTGACACGAAACCTGCTCGTTGCCTGATGGCTGTTGGTGATGATAAAGGCTGGACTGATGATTCTCCTCTTCTCCTAGATTTCACTGTATACATGAGACTTGTAGGCAAACTTATATATCTGACGGTTACTAAACCAGATATCTGTTATGTAGTTTGGAAGGTCAGTAAGTTTATGCAAAGTCCTAGAGAGTGTCATCTACGCTCTGCCATGAAGATTATGGAGTATGTGAAAGGGTTTCCAGGAAAGGGCTTGTTGTTTCAGAAGAATAGTCATCTAAAGATTGAAGCATATTCTGATATCAGCTATGCTGATAACAAGGAGGATAGAAAGTCTACATCAGGTTTTTGCACTTTTGCAGGAGGAAACTTGGTTAGCTGGAAAAGCAAGAAGCATGCAGTGGTTTCAAGGTCAAGTGCTGAAGCAGAGTATAGAAGTATGAGCTCAACTACCTGCGAGTTAAAGTGGCTACGAGCGCTTATGCTTGACTTGGGAGAAGTCTATGATCATCTTCTTACTATGTTCTGTGATAACAAAGCCGTCATTTATATTTCAAGGAATCTTGTCTTTCATGAGAGAACAAAGCATATTGAGGTTGATTATCATTTCATTAGAGAGGGGATTTTGAAGAATTAGGTTTGCACTCCATTTGTTACCTCAAAGAAAGAACTAGCTGACTTCTTCACCAAGCCGGTTACTCCGTCTGAGGAGGTCTGTAGCAAGCTGGGCATGGTCAGTATATATGCTCCAGCTTGAGGGGGAGTGTTAAAGATTGGAGAGATCAGGTGGCCTGGTATCTAACCGCAGCAGTCTAATTATTCCAATAGTCCTGCGGTCTGGTCCAGCGGTCTGGTGATAAACCTTGGCTTGTGTTCTGGTAGATAGCAGCAGCAGCGGTCTAGCAAAGAGTAGTCGTAGTGGTCTGGTTGAAGCCGCAGTGGTCTGTCAAAGAATAGCCACAGCGGTCTGGTTGAGATCACGGTTGCAGTCCGATAGCTTGCAGCAGTTGCGGTCAGGCGGTCAGTTCGAGCAACTTACTCTGGGAGCTTGCGGTTTTGTAGCCAACTGTTTTATTTCTTGTATAGTTGGCGGTTTGGTCATGTTAAACCGCATAAGCCACGCGGGTTGTATTTAGTCCCACATTGTTTGTTGTAATTCTCTCTCCTCCTTCAGTTTCTATAAATAAAGGGGCATACCTTTGTAATAATTATCTTTTTGGAGTAATAAAGTTTGCAGTTCTTTTGTCCATTTTTCACAGGTACCATAAGCCAAGATTAGGTGTGCCCTTAAGGTATCTTAAGATCCGCTTTGCAGTGACATAATGAGATTCTTAGTGTTCACCTGATATCTAGCGCAGACACATGTTGAAAACATTATATCTGGCCTACTGGCAGTTAGGTAGAGTAAGGATCCAATTATGCTTATGTACTTGGTTTCATCAAAAAGTTTCGCTTTCTCATCCGTATCCAGATACACAGTTGAGCTCATTAGAGTCCTCATAGAGAATGCGCTTTCCATTCCGAATTTCTTAAGAAGCTTTTTGGTGAACTTCGTCTGAGAGATGAAAATTTCATCTTCAGATTGCTTCACCTGAAGTCCTAAGAAATACTTTAGCTCTCACATACTTCTAATTTCAAACTTCCCTTGCATAAGTTTAGAAAACTTTTTGCAAAGGTTGTCTTCTGTAGAGCCAAATATGATGTCGTCGACATAGATTTGCACTAGGAGAATCTTGTCTTTAACTTCCCTAAGAAATAATGTCTTGTCTATCTTTCCCCTTGTGAACTTTTTCTCAAGAAGAAAGCTTGACAACATCTCATACCAAGCTCGGGGAGCTTGCTTTAAGCCGTATAAAGCTTTATTTAAAAAATAAACGTAGTCAGGGAATTGAGAACTAACAAAACCTGGGGGTTGCGCTATGTATACTTTCTCTTTTAGATTCCCGTTGAGGAATGCTGACTTCACGTCCATTTGGTAGACAGTATAGCCTTTGAGGGCAGCATACGCAAGAAATAACCTTATCGCTTCTAGCCTGGCCACTGGAGCAAAGGTCTGGTCGAAGTCGATCCCCTCTTCTTGTCTGTATCCTTGAGAAACAAGTCAGGCTTTATTCTTGATAATTACTCCATTCTCGTCCAGCTTGTTTCTGAATATCCAATTGGTGTCCATCACATTCTGTCTCTTGGGCCTGGGTACCAACTCCCAGACTTTGCATCATTCGAACTGATTTAGTTCATCTTGCATTGCCAAAAACCAAGAAGCCTGCGCATCGGGTCTACCTGGGGCCGAGCCGAGCTCAGGATGTCGCTGAAGTCCTTAAGAACAAAACCTCTCCCCCACAGGCGAGCCTTCGAACCTGCCAGCTAGATGAGAGCCTGCGCAGAGGGTCTACCTGGGGCCGATCCGAGCTCAGGGTGTCGCTGGAATCTTTAAGAACAAAACCTCTCCCCCACAGGAGAGCCTTCAGACCTACCAGCTAGATGAGAGCCTGCGCAGCGGGTCTACCTGGGGCCGAGCCGAGCTCGGGGTAGTGTGAGTTTCTAAACTATATTCTAGTATTAAGATAGGCAAGCCAACAATGGATCAACAAAAACATTATAATATAATCTTGGATTTGAACATACAATTTCACCTTCTCCCCTTTTACAGGTAGAAGCGCTTTAAGTCATCGCTGTTCCAGGTGTGGGTCATGGACCTACCCTCCACGTCTTGGAGGTGATAACCTTCTGCTCTAAGGACCTTCTCCACAATGTAAGGCCCTTCCCAATTTGGGTTGAGCTTGCCCACAGGGGTTGACCTCCCCACTGCGTCGACCTTCTTTAGTACCAGATCTCCATCGGCGAATTGCTTGATCTTGATATGCTTGTCGAAATATTTTGCCATCCACCGTTTGATCTCTTCCTGCCTGATGGCAGCGACATCGCGCAGCTCTTCTACCATGTCCAACGAGAGGCATAACCCCCCTTCATTCTCCAACCTCCAAGCCTCATCTCCTTTAGCCGCGGCCGTAACCCGTGGGGACCGAACCTCAAACTCCACTGGCAAGACCTCCTTACATCCATGAGAAAACTTGAAGGGGGTCTCGCCAGTGGTCATGTTCGGGGTCGTTCGCAAGGCCCACAAAACTGAGGGGAGCTGCTCCACCCAATTCCCCCTCAAGTTCTCTACCTTCTTCTTGAGCAAGTTTACAATGATTTTGTTCGCCGCCTCTACCTGGCCATTGCTTCTAGGGTGGTGGACGGAGGCGAACTTGAGGTCTATCCCCAGTTGAGTGTAGAAGCTGATGAATTCTTCGCTGGAAAACTAAGGACCACTTGTACAACCCCATATTCGCTGGGGGGGACCCAAAGGCTTCAATGGTCAGGATTGGGTTAGTCTCAGGCTAACCTCGGGTTAACCCTGAGGCATACTTGTGGAGTTCTCGCCCTATAGGAGCTCTCGCCAAGGGCAGGCAAAAGCTGAGGAAACCATGGCAGATCGTCGACCTCGCGGCAGGAGAGATCGTCGACCGACCAGGGCAGATAGTCGACTTCTCGGCAGGAGAGATCGTCGAACGACCGAAGCAGAGGGCCTGACCACGGAAGATTCCGCCTTAGGGCTGGCTCCCGCCCAGGGGAGGCGAGAAGGCCCCAGGTAGGCCTTCGGTCGCGATAGTTTAAAGACCGTGAAGAGCGCGAACCTCCCTGGCAAGGGGTCTCGCCAAGGTTGGCCCGGGTGGGGGTCCAGCGAGAGCCTTCTCGGCCAGGGTTCTCGCCAAGTGGGCCCACGTGGTAGGGCCCGGCGCTCGTAAAGGGGATTAGTTTATAACGTATATTATCCCGAGGTAAAATTACCCAAATGCCCTTGGAATGACAGCGGGATTTGGCTATTGACAGACCCCTCAGGGGTATTTCAGTATTTTCAGGTCAAAGGAGGACTATAAAAAGACCCATAGGGGCTCTTTGGAAGGCAGGCTTATCATTTTTTCCTCCCACTCTAGTGCCTTCTGAAGAGCTCCCAGCCCAGCATTTGGCTTTGGAGGGGAAACTCTCAGAGATCTTCCGGTGTGTGGTGGGACCTCCCAGCTGAGGCTTTGGGTCTGTGTTAGGGCCTTAGCAGCCTGTCAGGGGTCGAGGTTTGAGAGAAGTAGGCATTGACTGCACTTTGGTTCGTGAACATTTGTTGAGGTTATTTTTGGCTTCAACAGTTCTGGTGCGGTGAGCGTGGAAGCAGCCGGTGTAAGAAAATCTCGAGTTAAGTCCCATGGCAGGAGGCGAAGGTGAAGGATCAGGCGCAGGAGGATCCCCCACCCGGGTGGACGAGGCGACGAAGAAAATGTTTGAGGACTTCAGGCGGGAAGTCATGCAGACGATCAACTTGGCCTTCTCGGCAAGGAATGAGTGGGAGACGCCGCAGGTTCCGGTGGAGGTGGTTCCGCTGCTAGGCGAGAACGCTCCAGGGCAGCGCCCCGGGAAGGAGGTCCCGGTGGAGGCAGGCGAGAGGGACATAGCTGCGCGGGAGCTTTTCCCAGGCCAGCGTCTCGAGAAGGAGCTTCCGGCGGATCTAGGCGAGAAGGAGGCGACGGTGCGGGAGCTCTTCCCTGGGCACGGTCTCGCGGATCGGTCCAGCCAACCGAGGTCGCGAGATGTGCCTTCTCGCCAGGTAGGAGGCGAGACCCCCTTTAGTGAGCTCATTGTCTCGGCTCCGGTACCGGAGGGGTTCTGGGAGCCGGACATGACCTACTACACTGGGAAGGATGACCCGGTTCAGCACGTGCAATGGTTCGAGGACGTGGTGTCCATCAGGCAAATGTCGGATGCCTTCAAGTGTAGTCTTTTTGCCATCACTCTGAAAGAGAAGGCCAGGGACTGGTTCCACCAGTTGCCGGCGAGTTCCATCTACAGTTTTGAAGATCTGCGCAGAGGTTTCTTGTTGAGGTTCTCGACTTCAAAGAAGCGGAAGAAGGAGGCTGAATGCCTGTTTGCAGTGAGGCAAGGGCCGGAGGAGACGCTGGGTCATTATGTTGACCGGTTCCAAGAGGAGATTCTCCTGGTCCAGGAGGTCCCGGGGTACGCGCTGATGCTTGCCTTCACCCTGGGGCTGAGACCAGGGTTTTTCAGCATGGAGTTGAAGAGAGTGCCACCTCTCTCTTTTGAGGAGCTCATGGAGAGGGCGGCAAAGGAGATAGACTTCGAGAGGGCAAACCCTGCGTTTGCGAGGAAGCTGGCCAGGTTGGCCGAGGACGACGTGAAGGAGCCGGTGGTGGGAAGGCAGAGAGAGCAGAGAGAGCAGAGGGAGCCGAGGGAAGATAGGAGAAGAGATGAGCCCCGAGGGCAGGGGCAACAGCATGGGGGGGCCAGGGAGCCAAACAACCGACTGGGTTGGAGGCCTCAGGAGGGTCGCCCCCAGGGCCAGGGAGGACTTCAGGGAAGAGATAACCTCCGGAAGCCCAGAAGGCTGGAGCAGGGAGGATGGCGACAAGGACCAAGGGGTCATTTCCCACCGCCGCAGGAGGCCATGGAGGTGGGAAGGGGAAGAGGAAGAAGACTTCGGGGAGCCGGAAGAAGGGGAGGAGGAGAAGGAAGAGGGGGCAGAGTGGCGTTGCCTTATTGTGACTTCCATCAGGAGGAAGGTCACGCAACGGCCACCTGCCCAGAGTTTCTGGAGATTAGAGGGGCCAGAGGGGCCGGAAGGCAGGATCCGCCTGTAAGGATCGTTGAAGTACAGCGGGAAGAGGTGGAAGACAGATGTGAAGACAGGATTGACGTGGGAACCCGAGGAGGGATCGGAGTGATCCACGGGGGAGTGGGGATCGAGGCAACCCGCAAGGGGAGCCTTCAAACCATGTTCCGCCGAGGGGTCGCCTCGACCTCCCAGGCTCCCCCCCCCCCCAGAGGAGAAGATCACTTTCTCATCTGCGGATATGCCAGACTACGAGGATCCGTTCTGCGACGCGCTTGTGATCCAGACAGCGGTGGAGAACTACACCGTCTCCCGGATACTGGTGGATAATGGGAGCTCGGTGAATGTGATCTTCAAGAAGGCTTTCGATGAGATGAGGGTGGAAGGAAAAAGGGTCCTGGCTTCTGATGGACCGCTTTTTGGCTTCTCCGGAGAAAGGAAAGAGGTGGAAGGAGGAGTAGGCCTGCATGTGAGGCTTGGGGGCGTCTCACGGAACTGTCGGTTCGTAATCGTGGACGCCCCGAGTAGTTACAATGCCATCTTTGGGCGCCCCCTCATCAGCGCCTTTCGCTGTGTACCCTCCTCGTACCACCAATGCCTCAAGTTCAACAATGGAGGGGTGCAGGTTAGGATCAGGGGGGATCCGAAGATGGCAAGGCAATGCTATGTGACGGCGGTTAATACCGTGTCGTGGATGGCGGAGGCAGAGGAGTTGGAGAAGGAGATGGCTGAGCAGGAAGGGGTTGAGAAAGGGGAGGTAAGCCTAGGAGAGGCGATGGAGATTGTTGAGGAGTTGGCAGAGGTGGAGGAGATCAGCCTAGAAGAGGCGAGAGGAGTGATGGATGAAGAAGAGCAGAGGCAGGAGGAGAGTCTGGAGGAGGTGATGGAAGTCGATGAGGTTGGGGGAGAGGAGCTCGAGTTTGAGCAGGAGGAGGCAAGGGTAAGTTGGGAGCGGTCGGGGCTGGAGCCGGCCGAAGAAGTGGTGGAGATGGAGGTGCTTACAAGAGCGGGGGAGGCGCAAAGGATTCGGATCAGCGGAGGCTTGAGCCTCGAGGATCAGGAGCGGATGCGAGCCTGCATCCAAAGCAACGTCGACATCTTCGCTTGGAGCGCGGCAGACATGCCGGGCATCGATGCGGATGTGGCCTGTCATCGCTTGAACTGGATCCCAGAGCCCGCCCCATACGCCAAAAGATGAGGGCCATCGCCACCAAGCTAGAAGCCCCCATCCGAGAGGAGGTCCAAAAGCTCCTGGACGCAGGCTTCATCTCAGAGATCCAGTATCCAGGCTGGATCTCCAATGTGGTAATGGTGAAGAAGGGAGGAGGAAAATGGCGCATGTGTGTTGATTTTTCGTTATTAAATAAATCATGTCCCAAGGATTGCTACCCCTTGCCTCGAATCGACGCGCTGGTTGACTCAGCCGTTGGTTTTTCTCTTATGAGTTTTTTAGATGCATTTTCAGGTTATCACCAGATCCGGATGCACCCCCCTGATGTCAAGGATGTTTCCTTCATCACGAGAGAGGGATGCTTCAGCTATAAGATGATGCCCTTCGGATTGAAGAACGCAGGGGCGACGTACCAACGTATGATGGATCGAATCTTTCGAGATCAAAGGGGAAGGAACCTGGAGGTCTATGTGGATGACCTCATGGTCAAGAGCAAGTGTGTTGATTCCCACCTGCGAGACTTGGAGGAGACATTTGCCACCCTGCGAAGGTTCAAGATGAGGTTGAACCCCTTGAAGTGTGTCTTCGGGGCTAGTCGCGGGAAATTCCTCAGACACCTCTTGACTCCCGCAGGGGTAGAGCCTAACCCCGATAAGGTTCAGGCTATCCTAGACCTGGAATCGCCTCGCAGTGCCAAGGAGGTCCAGCGCTTGACCGGGAAGTTGGCCGGGCTGAGCAGGTTCCTCTCTCGGTCAGGGGATAGATGTTCCTCTTTCTTCAAGGTACTTCGTGGCAACCAAGCATTCGAATGGACGGCCGAGTGTGAAGAGGCTTTTCAGGGGCTGAAGAGGCAACTCTCCCAAGCTCCGTTACTTCAAAGCCCGAAGGAGGGGGAGGACCTAGCCTTGTATCTCGGAGTGGGAGGAGAGGCAGTGAGCTCCGTCTTGGTTAGGGAAGAGGGGAAGAAGCAATTACCCGTCTATTATGTAAGCCGAATCTTAAAAAAGGCGGAGCTCCGATACCCCATCCTGGAGAAGCTAGCATACGCTTTGGTCATCTCAGCTAGGAAGCTTCGCCCTTACTTTCAAGCACACTCGATTAGGGTGGTAACAGACCATCCCCTTCGCAAGGTCTTGGAGGGGGTGGAACATTCAGGAAGGTTGGCGAAGTGGTCCATCGAGCTAAGCGAGTTTGACATCTCTTTCGTCCCGAGGCTCTCCATCAAAGCCCAGGCCGTAGCGGATTTTCTGGCAGACTATGTTACCGAGGCCGAGACTGAAGAGCCAAGGCCGCAAGAAGCGTGGAAGATGGTGGTCGACGGGGCCTCAGGAAGGCACTCCCTGGGAGGAGGTGTGGTGTTGGTAAGCCCTCAGGGAGTTACCATAGAGCAAGCAGTGACTTTCCACTTCCCTGTAACCAACAACCAAGCAGAGTATGAGGCTGTGATCGCTGGCCTTCGCTTGGCAAAGGAGCTGGAAATCTAGGATGTGGAGGCCTTCACCGACTCGATGGTGGTAGCATCACAGATCCGAGGCGAGTTTGAGGCCCGGGAGCCGACTCTCGCGAGGTATCTATCTAAGGTAAGAGCCCTCAATGGGGGTTTTCGTTCATTCTCTATTCAACATGTCCCCAGGGAGGAAAGCGCGGCAGCTGATCGATTAGTGAAGTTCGGGCCTCGGGGAGGAGGTACCCTAACCGAACTGTTCCGACCAGCCATTGAAGAGGGGGAGTTGATGGAAGTGAATCGGCGGTCCTCATGGGTGGATCCGTTGGTGACTTTCCTGACCACGGGAGAACTGTCGGAAGAAGTTAAGGATGCAAAGAGCTTTAGGCACAAGGCGGCTCATTACCTGATGCTGGAGGGGAGCTTGCATCGGAAGATGCTGTCAGGGCTCCTCGCGAGATGCGTAACCGAGGAGGAAGTCCCGAGGATCCTGGAAGAGGTGCATTCTGGAGAATGCGGCAGTCATTCAGGGGGAAGGACATTGGAAGCAAGGGTGGTAAGGCAGGGATATTTCTGGCGGACCTTAAGGAAGGATACAGCTGAATTCGCAAGGAGGTGTCAGAAGTGCCAAGTACACGCTCCTCTCCAGCTCTTGCCCGCCCAAAGGCTTCGAAGCATCACGGCGCCATGGCCCTTCGCCATTTGGGGAATGGATCTGGTCGGACCCTTTCCCCCAGCTAGCGGGCAGAGGAGGTTCCTCCTAGTTATGATTGATTACTTCTCCAAATGGCTGGAGATCAAGCCGTTAGCCAAGGTAACCTCCCAGGTCATCAGAAACTTCGTTTGGGGGAAATCATTTGCAGGCACGGATTGCCCCAAGCGATAGTGACGGACAACGGTCCTCAGTTTGCCAGCGAAGAATTCATTAGTTTCTGCACCCAATTGGGAATTGACCTCAGGTTCGCCTCTGTCCATCATCCACGGAGCAATGGCCAGGTGGAGGCGGCAAACAAAGTCATTGTCAACTTGCTCAAAAAGAAGGTGGAAAACCTGAAGGGTAGCTGGGTGGAACAGCTCCCTTCCGTCCTGCGGGCCTTGCGAACAACTCCGAACACGGCCACAGGAGAGACCCCCTTCAAGCTCTCTCATGGGTGTGAGGCCGTCCTCCCTGTGGAGTTCGAGGTTCGGTCCCCGAGGGTCGCGGCCGCAGCTGAGGGAAGCGAAGCTTGGAGGGTGGAGAATGAGGAAGGGTTGCGCCTCTCATTAGATATGGTGGAAGAGCTGCGGGATGTTGCCGCCATTAGGCAAGAAGAAATAAAACGGCGAATGGCCCGGTACTTCGATAAGCACATCAGAGTCAAGCAATTCGCCGAGGGGGATCTAGTACTGAAAAAGGTCGACGCTGCGGGAAGGTCGGCCGCGGTTGGTAAGCTCAACCCTAGCTGGGAAGGGCCTTACATAGTAGAGAAGGCTCTGGTTAACGGAGGCTATTATCTCCAGGATGCGGAGGGAAGGACCTTGAGTCACACCTGGAATGGTGATGACCTGAAGCGCTTCTACCCGTAAGAGGGAAAGAAGGATTGTAATGTTGTAAACAACTATTGCATTTTCAATAAGTTATTTCAGAATGTTGACTATCGCTGAGTGAGCTATCTTTACGTTTTTGTTTTAACTGACTATGACTCCTCGTCTCAGTGATAGGATAGGCCTGGTTGAAGGAATCTTCATCAACACCCCGAGCTCGGCTCGGCCCCAGGTAGACCCGCTGCGCAGGCTCTCATCTAGCTGGCAGGTCCGAAGGCTCGCCTGTGGGGGAGAGGTTTGGTTATCTTCATCAACACCCCGAGCTCGGCTCGGCCCCAGGTAGACCCGCTGCGCAGGCTCTCATCTAGCTGGCAGGTCCGAAGGCTCGCCTGTGGGGGAGAGGTTTGGTTATCTTCATCAACACCCCGAGCTCGGCTCGGCCCCAGGTAGACCCGCTGCGCAGGCTCTCATCTAGCTGGCAGGTCCGAAGGCTCGCCTGTGGGGGAGAGGTTTGGTTATCTTCATCAACACCCCGAGCTCGGCTCGGCCCCAGGTAGACCCACTGCGCAGGCTCTCATCTAGCTGGCAGGTCCGAAGGCTCGCCTGTGGGGGAGAGGTTTGGTTATCTTCATCAACACCCCGAGCTCGGCTCGGCCCCAGGTAGACCCGCTGCGCAGGCTCTCATCTAGCTGGCAGGTCCGAAGGCTCGCCTGTGGGGGAGAGGTTTGGTTATCTTCATCAACACCCCGAGCTCGGCTCGGCCCCAGGTAGACCCGCTGCGCAGGCTCTCATCTAGCTGGCAGGTCCGAAGGCTCGCCTGTGGGGGAGAGGTTTGGTTATCTTCATCAACACCCCGAGCTCGGCTCGGCCCCAGGTAGACCCGCTGCGCAGGCTCTCATCTAGCTGGCAGGTCCGAAGGCTCGCCTGTGGGGGAGAGGTTTGGTTATCTTCATCAACACCCCGAGCTCGGCTCGGCCCCAGGTAGACCCGCTGCGCAGGCTCTCATCTAGCTGGCAGGTCCGAAGGCTCGCCTGTGGGGGAGAGGTTTGGTTATCTTCATCAACACCCCGAGCTCGGCTCGGCCCCAGGTAGACCCGCTGCGCAGGCTCTCATCTAGCTGGCAGGTCCGAAGGCTCGCCTGTGGGGGAGAGGTTTGGTTATCTTCATCAACACCCCGAGCTCGGCTCGGCCCCAGGTAGACCCGCTGCACAGGCTCTCATCTAGCTGGCAGGTCCGAAGGCTCGCCTGTGGGGGAGAGGTTTGGTTATCTTCATCAACACCCCGAGCTCGGCTCGGCCCCAGGTAGACCCGCTGCGCAGGCTCTCATCTAGCTGGCAGGTCCGAAGGCTCGCCTGTGGGGGAGAGGTTTGGTTATCTTCATCAACACCCCGAGCTCGGCTCGGCCCCAGGTAGACCCGCTGCGCAGGCTCTCATCTAGCTGGCAGGTCCGAAGGCTCGCCTGTGGGGGAGAGGTTTGGTTATCTTCATCAACACCCCGAGCTCGGCTCGGCCCCAGGTAGACCCGCTGCGCAGGCTCTCATCTAGCTGGCAGGTCCGAAGGCTCGCCTGTGGGGGAGAGGTTTGGTTATCTTCATCAACACCCCGAGCTCGGCTCGGCCCCAGGTAGACCCGCTGCGCAGGCTCTCATCTAGCTGGCAGGTCCGAAGGCTCGCCTGTGGGGGAGAGGTTTGGTTATCTTCATCAACACCCCGAGCTCGGCTCGGCCCCAGGTAGACCCGCTGCGCAGGCTCTCATCTAGCTGGCAGGTCCGAAGGCTCGCTTGTGGGGGAGAGGTTTGGTTATCTTCATCAACACCCCGAGCTCGGCTCGGCCCCAGGTAGACCCGCTGCGCAGGCTCTCATCTAGCTGGCAGGTCCGAAGGCTCGCCTGTGGGGGCGAGGTTTGGTTATCTTCATCAACACCCCGAGCTCGGCTCGGCCCCAGGTAGACCCGCTGCGCAGGCTCTCATCAAGCTGGCAGGTCCGAAGGCTCGCCTGTGGGGGAAAGGTTGGCTCTTGTGATACTTTGTTCTTAGCCACTTCTACGACACCCCGAGCTCGGCTCGGCCCCAGGTAGACCCGCTGCGCAGGCTCTCATCAAGCTGGCAGGTCCGCAGGCTCGCCTGTGGGGGAAAGGTTGGCTCTTGTGATACTTTGTTCTTAGCCACTTCTACGACACCCCGAGCTCGGCTCGGCCCCAGGTAGACCCGCTGCGCAGGCTCTCATCAAGCTGGCAGGTCCGAAGGCTCGCCTGCGGGGGAAAGGTTGGCTCTCGTGATACTTTGTTCTTAGCCACTTCTACGACACCCCGAGCTCGGCTCGGCCCCAGGTAGACCCGCTGCGCAGGCACTCATCAAGCTGGCAGGTCCGAAGGCTCGCCTGTGGGGGAAAGGTTGGCTCTTGTGATACTTTGTTCTTAGCCACTTCTACGACACCCCGAGCTCGGCTCGGCCCCAGGTAGACCCGCTGCGCAGGCTCTCATCAAGCTGGCAGGTCCGAAGGCTCGTCTGCGGGGGAAAGGTTGGCTCTCGTGATACTTTGTTCTTAGCCACTTCTACGACACCCCGAGCTCGGCTCGGCCCCAGGTAGACCCGCTGCGCAGGCTCTCATCAAGCTGGCAGGTCCGAAGGCTCGCCTGTGGGGGAAAGGTTGGCTCTTGTAATACTTTGTTCTTAGCCACTTCTACGACACCCCGAGCTCGGCTCGGCCCCAGGTAGACCCGCTGCGCAGGCTCTCATCAAGCTGGCAGGTCCGAAGGCTCGCCTGCGGGGGATAGGTGGAGTCCTTGACTTTTTGATCCTTGGTTTTTGGTTGGTAGTTACTACGTTACAACGAGCTCGGCTTGAACCCCGGTAGAACCGCTGCGCAGGCTCCCATATAAGCTAGCAGGTCCGACGGCTCGCCGGTGGGGTAGGGGTTTAATTGGTTGGAAAAATACGAGGGAAGGGCCCTGACCTAGACTGAAGGCAAGGCCCTAAAGGTCTCGGCCAGTAAGGGTCTCGCCCCAAAGGCCTCGGCCAGTAAGGGTCTCGGCTCAAAGGTCGCGGCCAGTAAAGGTCTCGGTTGAAGGGGGGTTCTCGCAAAAGGAGGCTCCCGGTGGACCTGGGCAGGACGACTTAATCAACGGCGCAAGGTTCCCGCCTAACTGATATCTAAGGAAGGTCACCCTAAAGAGACTAAGGGTCTCGGCGGGAGCTCGCGCGGAAGCCGTTCGGCAGAGTAATATACGTTCAAAACACACAATGACAGTGAAAAATGAAACATTACTTTATATAAAGTTAATTACAGAAGTGAGGAGCTTCTCGCTCATTACAAAAGGGTATTCAAAATAAAAGACACCTTAAGGGGACGCGCTGTAATCCCCACTGGTGCTCTCGCTGGAGTCATCGCCAGAGCCCTCTTCGGATGTCTCGCCAACGGCGGTAGAAGACCTCGGGGCATCTGAGAGAGGCGAGTCCGGCGCGCCCGGGGGTTTGGGAACTAGGTCGTAGAGCCAAGGGAGAAGTTGGCGAGCGTCGATGGTCGCGCCGTCCTCCCGGAGCAGCTCTACGTCTCGCAGCGTCTCGAGCGTCAGCTTGACGGTCGCCTGAGCGTTGGCTTGAAGCAGCTTGTCCACGTCATACTCCGAGAGGTAACGACTCCGCAGCCTCGCATCTAGCTCCGGAGGCGGGACCTTCGCCAGCTCTGCGCGGAGCTGTTCCCTCAGGAGGACGCTCTCGCAGCGCGCGTTGGCCAGCTCTGCGCGAAGCTCCCTGACTTGGGCAGAATCCTGCAAAAGGATTAAAAGAATTCAGTCTAGACACATTACATAGTGGTAACTTCGGGGGAACGGGGGCAAGGGCTCAGGAAGATCTCGCCTACCTCGGTCGCGGGGCGCAGAGACAGCGCCAGTCGAGCATCCGCGAGCTCCTGTTGAGCTCTCGCGAGTTCTTCTTCCGCGGCGTGCGCGCGAGCCATCGCGTCCTCCCTCGCCTTGCGCATATCAGTAAAGTTCTTGTCAATGGTGATGCCTCGACGCGCACACATATGCGTAAGTTCGAACGCGCGCAATATGGCCCGGGTGGCGTCGAAGGCTAGGAGGCGGGTGGACATCTGGTCAAACACGCCGGCATCCGCCCGGCTGTAGAGACCATATCCAAGCGAGAAGGCCTCGCCGGTCACATTTTCCCCCTCCGCCCATCTGGGAAGGAGGGTCGAAACCCTGATCGAGTTTGACTCAGGGTCCCATTCCATCTGAGGCTTCCCCTCCGAGTCGGCGTACCTAACGCCGAAACAAAAGTTCCGGTGCCCTCTCGGCACCTCCTGGGGCGGGACGTTGGCGGAGGTTTCGGCGGCGACCACTTCTCCCCCAGCCTCGCTCGCGGCCGAGGGGTTCCCGGTAGAAGCCTCGGCACGGCTCTTGGCGGCGGCATCCATCTCGCTGGCCCTCTAAAGGATCGCTTCAAAGGACCTGCCCTCTGGAGGAGGTTGGACAGGCGGGACGGCCGGGGCTTTCCCCTTCTCAAGGGCGGAGGGATTCGGCCTCTTCAGCGTTCGGAGAGGAGGAAGGGTGACCTTCCGCTTCTTGGCCGGTGGCGGCAAGGGAGGGGCTGGATCTTCTCGGCAGGCGCTGGCGCTAGCTTCCGCGAGCGCAAGGGAGCCTCTCGCCGCCAGACCCTCAACACCCCGGCCTTCAGCGAAGGGTTGGCGCAGAGGGACCTCCCGCTCTCCTGCAAAGTTAAAACGCTTTAGCACTTCAGCGCAAGAAAATCTTTGATAAAAAAGGGAATCTGAGGCGAGACCGTACCTTCGCCCGAGTGAACAAGTGGGAGGGAGTCGACGTCCCGCCGAAGATAGGGGACGTCGAACTCCTTGGTCCCGAAGAATTCCAGGATTGCGCTCTCGCGCGATCCCAGAGCGGGCGGCTTGTAGGCAGCGTCTTCATACTGGACGGGCTGAAGCGGGACGTTGCCGAAGTCCCCGCTGACGTAAACGAACTTCTCGCCCCAATGGTGGTGCTTGTTGGCGAGACCGGTAACCTCGAGCTGTTGTCCAGAGAAGAAAACTACCCCCCCCCCCCTTGGCACGGAAGTTGAATAGCTTCCGGAAGATGGGCAGGCTAAACTCGATCCTCTCGGATCGCATATAACATATGAATGCTATAAGTATCGCGACTGAGTTTGGGTTTAGCTGGGCGGGAACCACCCCATAATAGCGGAGAGCTAGCCGAACCTCCGGCCAAAGGGGGAGGCGGAAGCCCACCTCGAAATGCTCGAGGGGGATGGCAAGCTCTCCCACCCCGGGAGTATTCACCCTATCGTGATTCCCCGGGTTCCGCGCCGAGAAGCCGGCGGGAACGTAGCGGTCGACGATCATGTTGTATTCGTCGAGGGTGAGCTTGCAGGAAGGGAAGAGGTGTTTCTGGAAGGCTTCCGCGCAATGGGCGCGACCCTTGTTCTCGCCAGGCATGGCTGTGTTGGTACCCTAGATGTGATTTGGCTTATGTAATCCCTTTCCAGCCCCTCTTGATCCATATAAAGATATATGATCATGTTTAGACTTTGCTTAGTCTCCCTAGGGCAGTATATGACTGACCTAGAGTTTAGGCTAGTAGTTTTAGAATGTGTTTTGGTTAAGGCTTTTTCCGTTCGACTATCGTCGAACGAGGCCTCGCGATCGTCGATCATTGATCGACGATAGCAGGGCTATCGAATCGTTGAGTCAAGACAATTATCGTCGACCGTTGGTCGACGATCTCAGAGCAAGCTTACTACGCTCTGAAGGTTGGTCGACGATCTGTCATCAACAGATCGACGATCGTGTTCTTGCTTCACGATTTCTGTCTCGACAGATCTTTTGCTTTGGTCGACGATAGTTTGAGCTAGTCGACGATTTCCGTTCGACGATTTCTGTTTCGACAGACTTCTGTTTCTAGTCGACGATCTGTTAGTAGGTCGACGATCTTCGAACTCCTGTTCGACGATTTCTGTCTGTTTTTATCTTTTTGTATTTATTCTATTCCTTGGTTTATTTCCAAGTGTTTTAGTTGGTGGTTAGATTGATTCTCTGATATTATTGTTGCTAAATTTATGGTTTAAATTCAAATAAATTGATTACAAATTCTGTCAAGCATAAATCACGGGATTCAGTATTCTTGATAAAGCATTTTGTTCTATTATACAAATTGCGTTGACTTTATCTTTCCAGCCTGTTTTCTAGCCGTTGGTACTATGTACTATTTCCAAGAATGGTACGTCTTTATGCTGAGATATTTTTCCCGCTTATTTTATTCCTTATTGGGACTGACAGAAAGTTAATAGGCCATTCCATTCCTATTGCTATATTCTATTTTGAGATAATCTGTTGCAGGGCTCGAGAATTCAAATCAATAGAGCCGTTCCAAAAGAAAAACGTGAAGACATATTTAAAAGAGATTCTTCTCTCAGAAAAGAAGAAGTTACAGACACAGAGAAATATTATCCATTTCGCTCAAGCATCATCAGAGCAGCTCTTCACAATCTCACAACAAGAAGAAGAAAAGTTTTCCTGAAGCAAAAGCCCAGAGCAATCATCTTTCATTCTCAAGTCTCCTGAGCAATTTGCTTAGAGTTTTTCAAAGACTTCGAAAAAAGCTCAAGATCTGCTTCAAGTGCTCCAGAATCTTAAGACCTGATAAAAATCAGTCTTCAGATTTCTGAGGATTTAGTTTCAGTTTATCTGAAACTCCTTCATCCTGAAGCAAAGGCTTTCCCTGGACTTCCACTGAGCCAGGGGGAGACTTTGATTCTTTAGAGAATCCACAAATCTTCTCTAATCTGTATTTAAAACAGAGAAGATAATCTAACCCTCTCAACCCCTTGTGTAAAAGAGTTTGTTCACACCTCTTCAAAAGTGAACGTTGGTGACAGGGCACCTTATCAACAACCTGTGGTTGAGCATCCTTATCAAAAGCTCAAAGGGTCTGTTTGATCTACCTGAATCAGATCATTGGTGGCAGGGCACCTTAGCAAAAACCTGTAGTGGATTCCTACCAGGGTGGTAGAAGAGTGGATGTACCTATTTAAAGGGAACCACTATATATCCTGTGTCCATCTGGTTATCTTGTTTATTCATTTTATTCTGTGGCTGTGATAGAACTACCTAGGATTGCTAGTTGCTGTGATAGGCTTGTAGTTAACTGAAATTTCAGTCAACTTCTTCACTTGTGCACTTCACTGTGTTAGGCTCTTAGGGTTCAAGTATCAGATTTTTTATTCCGCAAATAAACTCCAAGGGAGCTGACTAAGTGTTCATAAAATTTTGAATACTCTATTCACCCCCCCCCCCTCTAGAGTAGTTTACAACTTATCCCCTCACTTTCAATTGGTATCAGAGGGAGGTTAGCTGTTCATACAGGCTAACACCTGAGTTAAAAGATCCTGTGATAAGTTGTTTCCTGATACCATTCACAAACACTTTCACACATGGCCCAGTCTAAGGATTATTCAAGCACCAGACCTCCTGTATGCAACTTGTCCAAGTTTGGCATATGGAAGGCCAGGATAAGACTATACATGAATTCTATTGATGAAGATATTTTTTCTTCTATTTTGACAGGACCACCTGCTAGGCCTGCTGCTGCTTCCACTTCTGCTGATCTCAGTGCTGTGCCACCACCTGACTACAATAAAACTTACAAGAAGGCAAAAGCAGCTGATGCTAAAGCAATGAATATCCTAGCTCAGACAATGTCTGATGAGATATTCCAGAAGCTGGCTGAATGTACCTCAGCCAAAGCTATGTGGGATTCCCTCAACCACATAGTTGCTGGCTCAGCTGATGAGAGGAAGGACAGGAGATCCAATCTCACCTCTCAGTATGAAAACTTCAAGAAAGATGATGCTGAAGACATTGACACCATGTACACAAGACTCAGTTCAATAATAAGTGAACTGAGGTCTTTAGACAAGGAGATAACCTTGTCAGAAGTCAATGACAAGATCCTGATGTGCCTTCCCATCTCATGGGACTCAAGGATATGGCCCATCAAGGATGGAAGAAACACTGTGGAACTCTCCACAGAAGCTCTGTTGGGAAAGCTCAGGTCATATGAGCAAACCTTAAAGAGTAGAGCTGCTGTAACTGAAGTGAAGACTCCTACTCCTACAAAGAAAGAGCACTCTCTAGCTCTTAAGGCTGCTGAGACTTCTGAAGGAAGTCAATCAAATGAGGAGTTACTGGCACTCATTGCCAAGAGATTCTTCAACATGGGAAGAAGAGACCTCAGAAAGAAGTTCTCCAAGCATGAGGACAAGCCAAGGTATGACAAGACTCCATCTAAAGAAATCATTTGTTATGTTTGCAGCAAGCCTGGACACATTGCTCCAGATTGTCCAGAGAAGAAGTACAAGGAGAAGAAACATGAGAAAGAATACAGGAAGCACCACTCCAAGTCCTCATCACACAAATACAAGAAGAAGGACAAGAGATTTGTGGCTGCTACCTGGAGTGAAACAGAAGAGGATACCTGCTCCTCTAGCTCCAGTGATTCAGAAGAAGAAGAAGAGAAGAAAGCCAAAGAAGTCTGCCTCATGGCCATTGATGCCTGCAGCTCTCTGTCAGCTGCAGAGAATTCTGAAGAAGAAGGAGACAATGAAGAAGATTCCTTTATGGAGGACCAGGTAATCGACTCATTTGACTTCTCATCTCCTGAGTTCAAACTAAAATTTAAAACTCTATGTTTAGACTTACTATTATCTGAAAAAGAAATTAAGTCACTTAGATTAAAAATAATGGAACTAGACATGGAAGGCACTGAAATAATCAGATTAGAAAAGGAATTAGAAAGCTCAAAAGAAGAAGTAACATTCCTAAAATTAGAACTAGCTAAATCTAAGAGGTTAGAAGAACAATTAAATGGCAGAAGCCTCAAATTATCTGAAATAACCTGTATAGCAAACACTAGGGTTGGTAATGATAAACTAGGCTTAGGTGCTACATCTAGTGAACCCATCCTCCTCACAAAGGAGAGATTTAGCACTCCAGTAAAATTTGTTTCTGAATCAGGAATAAAGAATACTGAGGAAATTGAAAAATGCAAGAAAATTCAGAATAAGATTAAGAAAGAGAATAGGAAGAAAAAATTTCTAGCTTTACAAAAATCGTCGAACATTAATCGACGATCGTCAAACCAATCGTCGAACGACTATCGACGATCGCTGAACACCTACACTGAGTATAATAGCTTTGGTGCAGGAGGTCGACGATCTCATCTTGAGTCGTCGACCAGTGATCGACGATCGTTGAATCCAGAATATAGCTCTACTATAAATGATCGACGATATGGCTTGCGATCGTCGACCATTGATCGACGATCTGGACTTAAGCTGGAAAATAAAAATCAAACTTCCAGAACTTCAAATCCTAATCACCACCCCAGGTTGTTTAATCCTTCAACTGAATGGATTATCCCACCTAGGAGATCACACCCTTTAGGATATAAATCTAAGCCTGCAAAATCTTTTATATCTAGTTTTTCTTTTGTGAAGAATACTGGACCCAAGGTAACCTGGGTCCACAATGTGTAACTGTTCTTTCTGCAGGTGAAGACCTATCCAGTCATACATGACAAATGGTATCTGGATAGTGGATGCTCAAAGCATATGACAGGAAAGAAGAAGAACCTGTCAGGTTTCAAAGCCAAGCTGGGACCAAAAGTTGTATTTGGGGATTCCAGCTGTGGACAGACTGAAGGGTATGGCAGCTTCACCATAGGAGTTGTAACCTTCAAGAAGGTTGCTTATGTCTCAGGACTAAAACACAACCTGATCTCTGTAAGTCAATTATGTGATGCTGGATACAAGGTATGGTTCACTGACACTGCTTGTAATATTGCTTTAAATAATACTGTGGTGTTAGTAGGCATTAGAATTGGAAATGTTTATGTTGTAGATTTTAATTCCTCCAAATCTGAAATATGCTTATTTAATGAAGTAACCAGTAATAATACCCTTTGGCATAAGAGACTTAGTCATGTAAACTTGAAAAACATTTCTAGGTTGGCTAAATACAATCTTGTAAGAGGATTACCTTCTTGCCCCTACAAGAAGGAAGGCCTTTGCAAAGCTTGTCAATTAGGTAAGCAAACAAGAAATAGCTTTAAATCAGTTAATAAAAGTGATTCTCCCAGGATTCTGTACTTGCTACATTTGGACTTATTTGGTCCTATTGCTGTGCAGAGTCTTGGAGGGAAGTCTTACACTCTAGTAATTGTAGATGACTTCTCCAGGTTCACTTGGGTATTCTTCTTGAGAACTAAGGCTGATAACTTCAAGGTTCTTACAGACTTTCTAAAGTGTATACAGAGTGAGTATTCTACTCAGATTGCCTTGATCAGAAGTGATCATGGTACTGAGTTTGAGTCTCTTCTTATGCAAGAATTCTATGAGAAGGAAGGTATCAAACATAGCTTCTCTGCTCCTAGAACTCCTCAACAAAATGGGGTAGTTGAAAGGAAAAACAGAACCCTAATTGAAGCTGCAAGTACATTGTTGGCAGATGCTAACATGCCTCTGTCCTTTTGGGCTGAAGCAGTTAGCACAGCTAACTATGTATTGAACAGAAGTCTGATACATAAACTTAAGGGTAAGACTCCCTATGAATTACTTAAGCAAGTGAAACCTAAAATAGACTATTTTAGAGTATTTGGCTGTGTTGCTTTTGTTCATAACAATAACAAAGAATACCATAGAAAATTTGAGGCAAAAGCATCAATGGGAGTTTTTCTAGGATACTCTCAAGTAAGCAAAGCCTATAGGGTCCTTAATAAATCCTCTCTTAAGATAGAAGAGTCTGCACATGTCTCTTTTGATGAGACAGTCATGTATTATAAGGAGAAGGACTCTTCCTCTAATAGTACAGTGCAAGTCCTAGGAGTAAGTAAGGATTTGGAAGGTTTGAGACTCACACAGGAGAATCATCCCCAACAAACTCCTCAGGTTGCTCCCTCAGATTCTGAATCTGATGTAGAACTGCTTGAAGTTAAAGCACCTGCTCCAACAGTTGATCAAATTCCACATGAGGAATTAAATCTTGAAACTGTTGAAGATCAGATCATTGTTGAACCTACTGATCTTGTCACACTTAGAGATCACCCTGTATCTCAAGTGATTGGAGACATTTCAGCAGGAGTCCAGACAAGACATCAACTCAACAAAAATGTGATGTTTGCTTGTTTCCTTTCTCAGGTTGAGCCCCTAACCATTAAAGATGCTGAGCTTGATCCCCACTGGATTATAGCAATGCAAGAGGAGCTTAACCAGTTTGAAAGATGTAAAGTTTGGACCTTGGTTCCAAGACCAAGAGGCCAACGGATCATAGGCACCAAGTGGGTGTTTAGAAACAAGCTTGATGCCCAAGGCATAGTAGTTAGAAATAAGGCTAGGCTAGTAGCTCAAGGCTATAGACAGGAGGAAGGCATAGATTATGATCAGACTTTTGCCCCTGTAGCTAGACTAGAAGCCATTAGGATTTTCCTAGCCTATGCTGCCTATAAAAGATTTAAGGTCTTCCAAATGGATGTGAAGAGTGCCTTCCTCAATGGAGATTTAAAGGAAGAAGTGTTTGTTGAACAACCACCAGGGTTTGTTTCATCAACCTTACCCACTCATGTGTTCAAACTCCAAAAGGCTCTATATGGACTTAAGCAAGCTCCTAGAGCTTGGTATGAGACCTTAGCAAATTTTCTTCTAGAACACAAGTTTGTGAGAGGTGTAGTAGATAGAACCCTATTCATTAGACATCATAAGGACTCACAACTGTTAGTTCAAATCTATGTAGATGACATTATATTTGGCTCTACTGATCCCAAACTATGCAAGAGGTTCTCTGAACTAATGCACTCTAAGTTTGAGATGAGCAGCATGGGTGAGTTATCCTATTTCCTTGGTCTCCAAGTGAAACAGAGTGTTGATGGCATTTTCATTTCTCAATCAAAATATGTCAGGGAGCTGGTTAAAAGATTTGGAATGTCTGATGCTTCATCAATGAGCACACCTATGGCCTCAAATGCAGTTATTGATTCTGATGTAAATGGCAAGCCTGTTGATCAAAAGAATTATAGAGCCATTGTTGGTTCCCTGCTGTATTTGACTGCAAGTAGGCCTGACATAATGTTTGCTACATGCCTATGTGCTAGGTTTCAGGTCAACCCAAAGGAATCTCACTTAACTCTCCTCAAGAGGATCTTGAGATACCTTAAGGGATGCCCTAACTTAGGACTGTGGTACCCAGCTGAGTCAGGATTTGAATTAATTGGATATTCAGATGCTGATTATGCTGGTTGTAGAGTTGACAGGAAAAGCACCTCAGGGACTTGTCAGTTCCTGGGAGAGAGACTTGTCTCTTGGTTTTGCAAGAAACAGGCATCTGTGTCTACTTCAACTGCTGAGGCTGAATATATAGCAGCAGCTAGTTGCTGTTCACAGATCCTGTGGATTCAAAATCAGCTAGTGGATTATGGGTACACACACTCAAACACAAAAATTCTGTGTGACAGTACCAGTGCAATATTAATTGCTCAAAATCCTGTGCACCACTCCAGGACCAAGCACATTGAGATTAGACATCACTTTCTGAGAGATAATGTGGAAAAGAACAAGATAGTAATGGAATTTATATCCACAGACCTGCAGAGAGGAGATATTTTCACTAAGCCCCTTGATGAACAAAAGCATTTGTTCTTCCTGAACCAGCTTGGCATGATTAATGGTTCAGAGTAGTGAAAATTTGGTTAATTTTGTTTTCTGTCTAAAATCGTCGAACGACTGCTCGACGATCTTCGACCAGGTCAGAACTATCGTCGACCAACCGTCGACGACAGCTCGTTCTGTAGTAAGGCAGAAATCGTCGACCAACTGGTCAACGATCTCTCCTTAGGTATCTATCGTCGACCAATGGTCGACGACAGATTTTCTGTGCTGTGTGGAGAATCGTCGACCATCATATATTGATCGACGATCGTGGTAATTGCGTGTAGTCGGTCGATGTTTACCGATTTAGTCAAACATTGACTATCGTCGGTCTGTGTTCGACGACCGATTTTATTCCGGGTTCGACGATCGCAGATTTGTTTCTAATAGTCGATTTAGGTCTGAAGATCGTCGTCCTTCCGCTCCGTCTTTTCATATTCCTTCTTCTGGCTTAGAATTCGCTCTCGAACTCTAATCCCGCGCGATTCTCTTCTCCCCTGTTTTGCTTCTCGATTCGCCATCTTCTCTCAAATCCTATGGCGATTCCTTCTGCTGTTCTCTTTGGGATGAAGTTCGACACTGGCTTCTGTGTCGACTTCGATTCTTTCAGCCGATGCGATCAACCAATCCAAGATATCCTGCAGCTATGTGAAGAGCAAGGCCTCAAGAGATTCATGTCATTTGCACCTAAGATTAACATACCGGAGATACGAGAATGGGTATACACTTCGTCCTCCAGCGACGACGCCATGACAGGAAAGATAAATGGCGAGGAGGTCACTCTGACTCCTGAAGTATTGACTGAGCTGTTTGGACTGCCAACAGGAACTGAGGAATATGAGCAAAGCACAGAGGAATATGGCCGCATGCTCACTGTGATGGGCCATGCCGAAGGGATTCCGGCTAAGCTGCTGAAGATAAACTTGTCTCCAGAATACAAGTTTCTGGCCGACCTGGTGGGCAAGGTCGTTTTGGGAAAACATTCTGCTCATGACAATATCAACAGGCAACAGTTTGCCCTGATGTCAGCTTTGGTGAATAGGGCACAGATTGCCTGGGGAAAAGTTCTGTTTGAACTAATAAGGAGAAAGAACAATCAGAAAGAAGTAAATCTTGCCAGGGTACTGGGTGTGTTTTTGTATGTGAAAGCACCCCTGCTGCTTGTTTCTGCACCGTCCGCAGTCAACGCTAGCAAGAGGTTGGACCCTTCTCTATTCAAGAAATCCCAGAGGATTATCAAGAAGTCAGCCAGGGTTGATCCTAACCCTCCTTCAGACACAAGGGCTGATTCGGCCGCTCTCCCGCTTACTGGGGAAGGCTCAGCAACCCCTGCATCCTCATCTCATGCATTACTTTCTACAACACCTGCAGTGCCACCACAACATGCATCCTTCATTCCACCTGCATCTCCACACCAGTCACCAACACCACAACATCTGGCAGCTTCAGCCAGTGTTGACATGGTGACTGCTACCATCCTCACGCATCTTTCTCAACATGAATCCCACACTCATGTTGATGTTCACCCATCTCCACATGATTCCTTTGATCATGTGGCAGATCATCCTGCTTCCATTCCATCCACCTCTACATCATCAGCATTTCAGATATCCCCTGAAATGCTTGCACACCTTGTTGAGCTCATTACTCCCTCCATCCAAAAAATGATTGAGGTTGCAAATGCCCCTCTCATTGCATCCATCAATTCTCTCACTGATGCCATCAAATCCATCTCATCTTCTGCTGAGCCCCCTTCTGTAAGATGCATGACTCCAGTCCCCACTGAAGTCATGCAGGGGGAGATGTCTGTTGAAGTGGTCTCAGGCGATGCCCTGACCCTTCAGGACAATTCCTCTCTTCCCCTTCAAGAAACTGTAGAAGAACCTCAAGAGAGTCCAGAGAAAGAACCAGAAGGTAAACCTTAAAACTCTTCCTCCAAAGGATATAATCAGGACTTCAATTTGATATTTGTATCTAACAAAGACATTCACTCCCTAGTGAATCTAGCTTCTGAGGAAGAAGTTCCTGAAAAAGAAAATGAGGAAGTCCCCATGGATGTTTGTGAGAATGATGCTGCTCAACCTGATGGTATAGCTTTATTTAAGATTCTAATTAATTCAAACTCCAACTTTGAGTTAATTTCTTATTCTTTCCTTTCCATCACAGCTGCTGATGATCTCACATCAGTATTGCAAGTTGACGCTGCTAAATCTATTGATTCTGATAAAGATTTAGAATCCTATCTTAACCTAGACTGTGAGTCCTCACTCACATCTACTCCTCTTGTTCCCTCTTTTCAAGAGAAAATGGTCCCTTATAGACCTGAGTACCTTGATGACCCCTTGGTCAAGGATACTCTTTTCTTTTCCTGTATGGCACTCCTCTTGTGCCTTGCAGAGGTGTCTATCCCTGATATCACTAAACATCTAGAAGGAATTATAACCTCCTTCCTAGATGCAAAGTGGTATCCTGTGTAGATCTTCAGGTAATCCTATCTATTACCTGTTGTTTGTTCACCTTGGGGGGAATATTTTATTCCCACTTGGTTGTTAACCTATCTCTCTTTGCATGCAGGCACAACCATAAATGCTGCTGCTGCTGAAAACATCAACATCCCTGCTGATGCTGCTGCTGAAGAAATTGAAGATGTGCAAGATAGGGCAGACAATGCTCCCAAGATGACTGAAATGGACTCAAGCTCAGAACTGGTCCCCAAGACAGTTCCTGAGTTGTATCCAGAATCAGAACTCTGGAAGAGGTCTCCAAATGTGGATCTTGATGCCCTTCTTAGGCAAGATGCCATTGAGGAAGCTAAAGAGAAAGAAGAAAGAGAAAAGAAAGACAAAGCTGAACCTGCTGTCAAGGATCCTTCTGAACTTGACTTTGATGATTATGCTGGGAAAGACTCATCTCATTCTGATGATGATGATGATGATTCTGATGATTCTGACTCCACTAAGAAAAGGAAAAGAGCTGCTTCCAAGAAAAGAAAAACTCCTGCTCCTCCTACTGCCAATCCTAACAAGGATGTTCCCTATTACATTCTGAAGGGAATAGATCCTAAGAGCAAGGAATTTCAGCCATGGATGAGACTGTCAAAGAATCAGACTAAAGAGAAGAAGAGGACAAAGAGATATGACACTCCTGTTCAGAAATTCCCCCCCAGAGGTCCTCCTCCACCTCCTGGTGCTGGAGCCTCTGGAAGTCTATCTTCTGCCCCCTCTGCAAGGTCAGCCAGTTCTAACACTTCTCAGACCTACCAAAGAAGGGTAATCAAAGCCAGGGAGGCCAAGATGTTTCAGGACAGGGAAGAAAAAGAAATGACAATGCTCTCGTGGAACAAATAAAGGAGATGACCTTTCAGCAACCTTCATTCTCTCCTCCTCCTCCTCCCAGGAAAGGTTCATCCTCTTCTTCAAGAAAACCTGCTGCTGCTGAGACAACTGAATCAAAAGGAAAAAGAGTGGTCTTTTCAGAAAAATCCCACAAAAAGTTCATTGAGCTTGCACCTCCAAGATCTCTATATGCTCAAACTGATCCTAAGAAGGCTGTGCAGATTCCTCTTGATTCAAGCAAACTTGCTACAGCTCTTAAAAGGAACATAGAGATTGCAGCTCATACAGATACTGATAGACCTCCCTCTCCATCAGATAAAACTGAAGCTGAAAGGATTGCCTCTATGGCAAGATTCAAAGAGTCTATTGCACTAAGCTTGATGGAGAGAGCCAAATCTCAAGGACTAGATCCTACAGCCTACTCAACAATGTCAGAATTCAGAGAAAAGGAACTCAGCAGAATTCAAGTCAATCCAGAAGCCTTTGACACTGAGGAATACATGAGACTACATCCTGCTGCAGTTCTACCAAGTTATGCTGAAAAGAAAATCATAGGTGAACATGATCTAATGCTATCCAAGAGACAAGCAGCAAACCCTAACAGAGAAATTATTTTCAAACCAGCTGCAATACCCAAAAACTCATCTGATGCTAAACATGCTGATAAATCTGCTTGATACATTCCATTTCTGCTGATTTATGCTTGTTATATTTTCTGTGTATTGCCTGTGTTTTAACATTCTGGTTAATCTTTAGATTTGTTGTTGTCTGCTTTAGCCTTTAAATTGGATTGGATAACATAACCCAAATAGGGGGAGATTGTTGGTACCCTAGATGTGATTTGGCTTATGTAATCCCTTTCCAGCCCCTCTTGATCCATATAAAGATATATGATCATGTTTAGACTTTGCTTAGTCTCCCTAGGGCAGTATATGACTGACCTAGAGTTTAGGCTAGTAGTTTTAGAATGTGTTTTGGTTAAGGCTTTTTCCGTTCGACTATCGTCGAACGAGGCCTCGCGATCGTCGATCATTGATCGACGATAGCAGGGTTATCGAATCGTTGAGTCAAGACAATTATCGTCGACCGTTGGTCGACGATCTCAGAGCAAGCTTACTACGCTCTGAAGGTTGGTCGACGATCTGTCATCAACAGATCGACGATCGTGTTCTTGCTTCACGATTTCTGTCTCGACAGATCTTTTGCTTTGGTCGACGATAGTTTGAGCTGGTCGACGATTTCCGTTCGACGATTTCTGTTTCGACAGACTTCTGTTTCTAGTCGACGATCTGTTAGTAGGTCGACGATCTTCGAACTCCTGTTCGACGATTTCTGTCTGTTTTTATCTTTTTGTATTTATTCTATTCCTTGGTTTATTTCCAAGTGTTTTAGTTGGTGGTTAGATTGATTCTCTGATATTATTGTTGCTAAATTTATGGTTTAAATTCAAATAAATTGATTACAAATTCTGTCAAGCATAAATCACGGGATTCAGTATTCTTGATAAAGCATTTTGTCCTATTATACAAATTGCGTTGACTTTATCTTTCCAGCCTGTTTTCTAGCCGTTGGTACTATGTACTATTTCCAAGAATGGTACGTCTTTATGCTGAGATATTTTCCCGCTTATTTTATTCCTTATTGGGACTGACAGAAAGTTAATAGGCCATTCCATTCCTATTGCTATATTCTATTTTGAGATAATCTGTTGCAGGGCTCGAGAATTCAAATCAATAGAGCCGTTCCAAAAGAAAAACGTGAAGACATATTTAAAAGAGATTCTTCTCTCAGAAAAGAAGAAGTTACAGACACAGAGAAATATTATCCATTTCGCTCAAGCATCATCAGAGCAGCTCTTCACAATCTCACAACAAGAAGAAGAAAAGTTTTCCTGAAGCAAAAGCCCAGAGCAATCATCTTTCATTCTCAAGTCTCCTGAGCAATTTGCTTAGAGTTTTTCAAAGACTTCGAAAAAAGCTCAAGATCTGCTTCAAGTGCTCCAGAATCTTAAGACCTGATAAAAATCAGTCTTCAGATTTCTGAGGATTTAGTTTCAGTTTATCTGAAACTCCTTCATCCTGAAGCAAAGGCTTTCCCTGGACTTCCACTGAGCCAGGGGGAGACTTTGATTCTTTAGAGAATCCACAAATCTTCTCTAATCTGTATTTAAAACAGAGAAGATAATCTAACCCTCTCAACCCCTTGTGTAAAAGAGTTTGTTCACACCTCTTCAAAAGTGAACGTTGGTGACAGGGCACCTTATCAACAACCTGTGGTTGAGCATCCTTATCAAAAGCTCAAAGGGTCTGTTTGATCTACCTGAATCAGATCATTGGTGGCAGGGCACCTTAGCAAAAACCTGTAGTGGATTCCTACCAGGGTGGTAGAAGAGTGGATGTACCTATTTAAAGGGAACCACTATATATCCTGTGTCCATCTGGTTATCTTGTTTATTCATTTTATTCTGTGGCTGTGATAGAACTACCTAGGATTGCTAGTTGCTGTGATAGGCTTGTAGTTAACTGAAATTTCAGTCAACTTCTTCACTTGTGCACTTCACTGTGTTAGGCTCTTAGGGTTCAAGTATCAGATTTTTTATTCCGCAAATAAACTCCAAGGGAGCTGACTAAGTGTTCATAAAATTTTGAATACTCTATTCACCCCCCCCCCTCTAGAGTAGTTTACAACTTATCCCCTCACTTTCAGGCTGGTTCGTGAGTAAGAGCGAGAGCTGGAGGGGGGTCGAAGCGGAAGCAGGAACGCGAGAGCACGGAGGGAAGGCTGAGGTTCCGGATCGAAGAAGTAAATGCGGTTGGTAGACTTCTCTATTTATAGGGAATCGTAATCATCATGAGTTCATCCGGCAGAGAGAGAAAGTGACAGCGGAGTACAGCTGTCAGAATTCGGGCTAACGACGCCTCGGTTCTCCCCCTCGGGATGACAGCGGTCAACGGTCGCTTCGGGTTTCGACGCGACTACCTGGATTGGCGCAAGCCTCCTAGATTGGCGCAAGCCTCCTAGACCGGCGCAAGCCTCCTAGGTTAACGCAAACCTCCTAGATTGGCGCAAGCCTCCTAGACCGGCGCAAGCCTCCTAGACCGGCGCAAGCCTCCTAGGTTAACGCAAACCTCCTAGTTCAGCGCAAGCATCCTAGATTGGTGTAAGCGTCTTAATTAAAAAGCCTCGCAGAGCGATAAAAAGAAAAAGGAAAAGAGAGACATGAGTAGAAGCGGGATTCTCGCTAGCGCAAGCTGGATAAAACTTAATTGGTAATAATGTTTATTACAGATACATTGAAAAAAAAAGAAGAAAAAAGAGATACATTGAGATTCAGAGCGTGAAGGCTAGTAGGGCTTCCAGCTCCATCGTCCCCGTTCTCGCCGCCTAGTTCTTGGGGGCGCCAACGGGTTGAAGTAAGACGATAGCGTAGTACACCCAAGGTTGATCCGCCTGGCGTAATCCCGGATCTGCGAGATGCACCTCCCTGGCGAAGACTCGGCGGAAGGCCCGCGCGGGCAATCAGTCTCGCCCAAGAAGAAATCCCGCTCCAGAGCCTCCAGCCTTTGCTCCACAGATTCGCGGAATGCTTTCGCCGCGGCAGTATGGGCACGGTCTCGCCGGATAAGCTTGGCCAGGATGACCGAGATCTTCCTCCGTCTCCCCTTCGCGCTCCCAGCACTGTTCAGGGTTTCCTCTATCTCGCCAGACGAAGGGAGGGGGGACTCTTCATCCTCTTCTTCCTCGTCTTCTTCTTCCTCTTCTTCTCCTTCCTCGTTGACTCCCGACCGCAAGCCAGGATCACCTGCGGAAGAAACACACGAGAATTTTGGTCAAGGCATGACAATCAACAGTCCAGAAAAGTTTTCGCATACCTGCGGCTGGGCGAGAACCGTCAACCAAAGTTGGACGAGAAGGCCCGGCCCCTCCGTTGGTTCCATAAAGGAGGTGAAGAGGCTTGCCCAGCCCCGGGCGGAAGGGCTCGCGCACGATGATCCCGGCCTGGCCGGAAGCATGAGGGGAGTTGTCTTCTCTCAAGGGACGATCAGCATCCTTGAGAGTAGCGGAAGGTTCAGAAGCCGCCCCTCCCGCCTGCAGGATAGGATTGGCCACCGCGGGAGGCACTTCGACGGTTCTCGCTTCATCTTCCCGGGTGGTTAGACCCGGGTCGGCGGGAGCTGGCACTGCGAGAAGACGGTTCAGAAAAGAAAGGGTCGGGTTGAAATATTGACAAGGGGAAATGTACCTATCGTTCCGGTCTCGGCTGGAGGAATCCTCTCCGAGACCCGTGTTTGGTCCTCTGGGGGATGAGCGGGTAGGTTCGAAGAGCTGGGCGGAATTTCGGCGTCATTATTGGGAGCGGACTCCTGCGAAAGCATACTTTAATCATCGAATCTAATGCACAGTCAGCTCGGTAGACACGGGCGAAAGGCTTACCTTCTGTGGGGAAGGATCTCCCGCAAGATTGGGAGTGGGGGAAGGAGGATCCCTGTTCTCGCGAGAAAGGTCCCGCCGGACCGCCTTCGCTCTTTTCTTTTCCTTCTTCTTCAGCTCCGAAGGCCCGGCGGTTGAAGTCTTTTTCGCTAACCATGGAGCCACCGCCGCACAGTTAGCCAAGGCCCGCGCTTGGGCAGCGGCTAATCGGTCTTGGAGGTCTTGCGGAAGCGGTTTGGCAGCACGTTTGGGATGCATGGTAAGCTCGCGCAAAGGTCCCAAGGGGCGAGATCTCAGTCGTAAAAACAGTATTTCAAGGGCGAGGCATATGGTCGCCTATCGGTGCATATTTATAGCCGCAGTAGGACCCACCAAAAGATTCCCCTGGTTAGTTGGCACGTGTCCAGCGAATATTTCGGGGGTTGGACTTGTCTTGTCGAGCGCAGGGCTAGCTCGAAAAGAGCGGGGATTGTGTACAACCCCATATTCGCTGGGGGGGACCCAAAGGCTTCAATGGTCAGGATTGGGTTAGTCTCAGGCTAACCTCGGGTTAACCCTGAGGCATACTTGTGGAGTTCTCGCCCTATAGGAGCTCTCGCCAAGGGCAGGCGAAAGCTGAGGAAACCAGGGCAGATCGTCGACCTCGCGGCAGGAGAGATCGTCGACCGACCAGGGCAGATAGTCGACCTCTCGGCAGGAGAGATCGTCGAACGACCGAAGCAGAGGGCCTGACCACGGAAGCTTCCGCCTTAGGGCTGGCTCCCGCCCAGGGGAGGCGAGAAGGCCCCAGGTAGGCCTTCGGTCGCGATAGTTTAAAGACCGTGAAGAGCGCGAACCTCCCTGGCAAGGGGTCTCGCCAAGGTTGGCCCGGGTGGGGGTCCAGCGAGAGCCTTCTCGGCCAGGGTTCTCGCCAAGTGGGCCCACGTGGTAGGGCCCGGCGCTCGTAAAGGGGATTAGTTTATAACGTATATTATCCCGAGGTAAAATTACCCAAATGCCCTTGGAATGACAGCGGGATTTCGCTATTGACAGACCCCTCAGGGGTATTTCAGTATTTTCAGGTCAAAGGAGGACTATAAAAAGACCCATAGGGGCTCTTTGGAAGGCAGGCTTATCATTTTTTCCTCCCACTCTAGTGCCTTCTGAAGAGCTCCCAGCCCAGCATTTGGCTTTGGAGGGGAAACTCTCAGAGATCTTCCGGGTGTGTGGTGGGACCTCCCAGCTGAGGCTTTGGGTCTGTGTTAGGGCCTTAGCAGCCTGTCAGGGGTCGAGGTTTGAGAGAAGTAGGCATTGACTGCACTTTGGTTCGTGAACATTTGTTGAGGTTATTTTTGGCTTCAACACCACTATCTGTTACTATTGATTAGGGTAGCCCGTGCATGCATATGATCTCTCCCCAAACGAAGTTTCTGATGACCTGTGAGGTGACCTTGGCCAACGCCTTGACTTCCAGCCACTTCGAGAAGTAATCAATCATGACCAGGAGAAACCTCCTCTGCCCACTGGCTAAGGGAAAAGGCCCGACCAAATCCATCCCCCAGATGGCGAAAGGCCGTGGTGACGTGATGCTTTGGAGCCTTTGAGCGGGCAAGAGCTGGAGGCGGGCACACAGCTGACATTTTTGGAACCTCTTTGCAAACTCCACTACATCCTTCCTCAGGGTCTGCCAGAAGTACCCCTGCCTTACCACCCTTGCTTCCAACGTTCTTCATCCTGAGTGGCTGCCGCACTCGCACGAGTGTACCTCCTCCAGGATCCTCGGGATCTCCTCTTCGGTCACACATCTTGCCAGGAGCCCTGACAACATTTTCCGGTGCAACCCCCCTTCGAACATCAGGTAGTGATCTGCCTTATGCTTGAAGCTCTTGGCATCCTTAACCCCTTTCGGAAGCTCGCCGGTGGATAGGAAGGTCACCAAAGGGTCCACCCATGAGGTTCGTCTATCCACCTCCATCAACTCTCCTTCTTCGATCGTCGGTTGAAATAGCTCGGTCAGAGTCCCCCCCCCCCAGGCCCAAACTTAGCCAGTCGATCGGCTGCTGCACTTTCTTCCCTGGGAACGTGTTGGATGGAGAATGTTCGGAACCCTCCGATGATCACCCTTACCTTGGACAAGTACTACACCAGGGTGGGCTCCCGAGCTTCGAACTCCCCTCTGATCTGGGATGCTACCACCAGTGAGTCAGTAAAACCCTCCACATCCTGGATCTCAAGCTCTTTTGCCAACCGAAGGACGGCTATCACGACCTCATACTCCTCTTGATTATTGGTCACTGGGAAGTGCAAGACCACTGACTGTTATATGGTGACCCCCTGGGGGCTTATCAGAACCACTCCTCCCCCAAGGGAATGCTTTCCTGAAGCCCCATCAACCATCATCCTCCACGCTCCCTGGGGTTGCGGCTCCTCTGCCCCAATCTCAACAATGTAGTCTGTCGGGAAGTCTGTCACCGTCTGTGCCTTGATGGAGAACCTTGGTACGAATGAGATATCAAACTCGCTCAGTTCGATGGACTACTTGGCCAACCTGCCCGAGTGTTCCACCCCTTCAAAGATCTTGCGAAGAGGATGGTCCGTCACCACCTTGATCGAATGTGCTTGGAAATATGGCCGGAACTTCCTTGCTGAGATGATCGGGGCATACGCCAGCTTCTATAAGATGGGGTATCAGAGCTCCGCCTTCTTCAAGATCCGGCTGACGTAGTGGATGGGCAACTGCTTCTTCCCCTCTTCTCTGACCAGGACAGAGCTCACGGCCTCTGCTCCTACCCCGAGATATAAGGATAGATCTTCCCTCTCCTTCAGTCTTTGGAGTAGCGGAGCTTGGGAGAGCTGCCTCTTTAGCATTTGAAAAGCCTCTTCACATTCAACGATCCATTCGAACCTTTGGTTACCCCGCAGTACCTTAAAGAACGACGAGCATTTGTCTCCCGACCTGCAGAGGAACCTGCTTAGTCTAGCCAACTTTCCTGTCAAGCGCTGGACTTCCTTAGCATTGCGTGGTGATTCCAACTCTAGGATGGACCTCACCTTATCAGGGTTAGGCTCTACCCCTGCCGGGGTCAAAATATGTCCAAGGAAATTCCCGCAGCTTGCCCCGAAGACACACTTCAAGGGGTTCAGCCTCATCTTGAATTTTCGCAGGGTGGCGAATGTCTCCTCCAGGTCCCGTAGGTGTGAATCCATGCACTTGATCTTGACTATTAGATCATCAACGTAGACCTCCAGGTTCTTCCCCCTCTGACCCCGGAAGACCCGATCCATCATGCGCTGGTATGTAGCCCCTACATTTTTTAACCCAAAGGGCACCATCTTATAGATGAAGCATCTCTCCCTCTTGATGAAGGAGATATCCTTGACGTCGGGAGGGTGCATCCGGATCCGGTGATAACCTGAAAAAGCATCTAAGAAACTCATAATAGAAAAATTGACGGTTGAATCAACCAGCGCGTCGATTCGAGGCAGGGAGTAGCAATCCTTAAGGCGTGATTTATTTAACAAAGAAAAGTCGATACACATTCGCCACTTCCCTCCCCCTTTTTAAACCATTACCACGTTGGAGATCCAGCCTGGATACTGGATCTCTGAGATGAAGACAGCCTCCAGGAGCTTCTTAACCTCCTTGCGGATGGGCTCCTCCAGCTTGGTGGTGATGGTCCTCATCTTCTGGCGGATGGGACGCGTCCGGGGGTCCAGGTTTAGGCGATGGCAAGCCACATCCGCGTCGATGCCCGGCATGTCTGCCGCGATCCAAGCGAAGACGTCGGTGTTGCTCTGGATGCAGGCTCGCACTTGCTCTTGGTCCTCGGGACTTGGGCCCCCGCTGACCCGCACCCTCTGCACATGTCATGTGCTGGTGAAGACTTCCATCTCCGCCACATCCTCAGCCGGCTCTAGCCGTGACTGCTCCCAGCCAGCCCTCGCCTCTTCCTCCTCCCCACTCTTCCTCCTCTCCTGCTTCTTCAACCTCCATCACCTCTTACCGACTCTCCTACTGCTGCTGCTCGACCTCCACGCCCCTCTGGGACTCCCTTTCAACTCCTTCTGCTCCTCGCTCCCCCTCTACCACCATCGCCTCCTCCAGGCTCTCTTGCTGCTGCTGTTAAGCCTCCACGCCCCTCCGGGCCTCCCTTTCGACTACTTCTGCTCCTCGCTCCCCCTCTGGGCTCACCTCCTCCTCTCTGACAACCTCTTTCTGCTTTGCCAACTCCCTATCCAGCTCTTCTAACTCCTCCATCCAAGACACGGTGTTGACTGTCGTCATGTAACACTGTCTTGCCACCTTCGGGTCCCCCCTGATCCTAACATGCACCCCTCTGTTGTTGAACTTGAGGCACTGATGAAACGAGGATGGGACGCAGCGAAAGGCGCTTATGAAGGGGAATCCGAAGATGGCATTATAACTGCTTGGGGCGGCCACTATCACGAACCTACAGTTCTGTGATACGCCCACCAACTTCACGTGCAGACCTACCCCTCCTTCTACTTCCTTCCTCTCTCCAAAAAATCCAAATAGCGGTCCATCCAAAGCAAATACCCTCTTGCCCTCGACCTTCATCTCGTTGAATGTCTTCTTGAAGATTACATTCACGGAGCTTCCGTTGTCCACCAGTATCCTGGAGACCGTGAAGTTTTCCACCGCCGTCTGAATCACAAGGGCATCACAGAATAGATCCTCATAGTCCGGCATGTCTGCTGATGAAAAGGTAATTTTTTCTTCCGGATGGGGAGCCAGAGAGGTCGAGGCGACCCCCCTTCACAACATGGTCTGAAGGCTCCCCTTGCGAGTTGCCTCTATCCCAACTCCTCTGTGGATTACCCTGATCCCTCCTCGGGTCCCCACATCTGCCCTGTCCTCACACCTATCCTCCCCTTCTCCCTGTTGCACCTCCACGATCCTTATCGGAGGATCCTGCCTCCCCATCCCCCTAGCTTCTCTCATCTCCAAGAACTCCGGGCAGGTGGCCGTCGCGTGACCGTCCTCCTGGTGGAAGTCACAGAAGAGCAACGACGTCATGCCCCCTCTTCCTTTTCCACCTCCTCTTCTCCCGGTTCCTCCTCAAACTCATCTCCTTGCTCCTCTACCTATGCCAACCTCCATAGCTTCTTGCGGCTGTGGGAGGTGACCCCTTGTCCCCTGCCTCCACGCTGGTTGATCAAACCTCCTTAGCTCCCGGAAATTGTCTCTTCCCTGAAAGCCTCCACCTTGACCCTAGGGGCGACCCTCCTAGGGACTCCAACCCAACCGGTTGTTCGGCTCCCTGGCCCCCCGTGCATGATGATGCCCCTGCCCACGAGGCTCCTCCCTCCTCCTCTCTTCGCTTGGCTCCCTCTGCTCTCTCTGCTCCCTCTGCTCCCTCTGCCTTCCTGCTGCTGGTTCCATTACATCGTCCTCCGCCAACCAAGCTAGCTTCCTGAAAAAAGCCGGATTGGCCCTCTCAAAGTCTATCTCCTTCGCTACCCTATCCATGAGCTCCTCAAAGGAGAGGAGGGCACTCTCTTCAACTCCATGCTGAAGAATCCCGGTCTCAGCCCCAGGGTGAAGGCTAGCATCAATGCGTACCCTGGGACCTCCTGGACCAGGAGGATCTCTTCCTGAAACCGGTCAACGTAATGACCCAGTGTCTCATCCTACTTCTGTCTCACTGCAAACAGGCACTCTGCCTCCTTCTTCCGCTTCTTCGATGTTGAGAACCTCAACAGGAACCCTTGGCGCAGATTCTCAAAGCTGTAGATTGAACTTGCTGGCAACTGGTGAAACCAGTCCCGGGCCTTCTCCTTCAACGTGATGGCAAACAACCAGAACTTAAAGGCATCCGTCATCTGCCTTATCGAGACTACGTCTTTGAACCACTGTACATGTTGCACAGGGTCATCCTTCCCCGAGTAGTAGGACATGTCTGGCTGCCGGAACCCATTCGACGCCAGAGCTAAGATGATGAGCTCACTGAAGGGGCTCTCGCCGCCTGCCTGCCGAGAGGGCACATCTCGCGGCCTCGGCTGGCTGGCCCGATCCGCGAGACTGTGCCTAGGGAAGAGTTCTCGTACTGTCGCCTCCCTCTTGTTGACCTCTGCCGGAACCTCCTTCCCGAGACGCTGGCCTAGGAAGAGCTCCTGTGCAGCAACGTCCCTCTCGCCAACCTCTACCGAGACCTCCTTCCTGGGGCGTTGCCCAGGGGAGTTCTCTCCCAAGAGCGGGACTGCCTCCATTGGAATCTGAGGGTTCGCCCACTCGCTCCTCGCCGAGAAGTCCAGGCTGATGGTCTGGAGGACCTCTCGCCTGAAGTCTTCTAGCATCTTCCTTGTTGCCTCCTCTCCCCGGGTGGGGGAATCTCCTAAGCCAGACCCTTCACCTTCACCTCCAGCCATGGGACCAAACTTAAGGCTTTCTTGTATCGGCTGCTTTCCACACTCACCGCACCAGAATTGTTAAAGCCAAAATGGACCTCAACGAAAGTTTGAAAATATGGATGCAGCCAAAACCTACTTCTCTCAAGCCTCGCCCCTCTACTGGTTGCAAAGGACCTAGAACTGACCCAAAGCCTCAATAGGGAGGCCCCATGTTGGATCTCTAGTTGGATTTGGGCTCGGTTCACTAAGTTAGGATATGACCCAACATGTATAGATCAGGGTCATAGTTGTGTCCTAGAGTCTAGGTCAAGTCCTTTGAGTCAACAGTACAAAGAACCGGCATTTAACACTGCCAGAGACTCAAGACTTAGAGAATTCAAGACTTAAAAGAAATGAGTTCTACGTTCGTCGATCTCTGCCCGACGAAAGTCGAGCTCAGCTAGACGAACTCAGGGACAATTCTCTGAGCTCAGTACGACGAACTCTGGACAAAGTAATAACTCAAGTCAAACCTCAGTCGACGAACAAAGAACATCTACTAGAAGAACTCTGTTCTCTGGTCGACTAATTCTGGATGAGGTGATTCAACACTCAATGCCAGATGACATTACACTCAACGTGTAACACCCCTATCCGTCATATAGTATATAATAGTAGGTATGGCCGGGGCCCGACGCCATATACTACGAACAGACTGGTTGGTTACTTATTGAGACCATTAAACCAATCAAAACGTCCTACACAGAGCATCTAGCGGAAGTACATTATTAAGTTGTACAAAGAATAAAGAACCATGCCATGCATGAATGTCCACTACTCAAACCAAGAAGGAATGTATAATACACTAAACAGGAATGGCCTTATGGCCTTACAAGAGTTTGCTTAATAAAAGTGTCTTCCAAACCTCGGCACGCAGGCCGGTCACACATGAGTACAAAAAGGAAAACACTCAAAAATTGGCCTTCGAGGGCCGGCACAGCAACTTGGGCTTTAGCCCGCTATTTATCGCTCGGCTTCGCAGCACCTGCAAGCAACAATCCACCGCACGGTGGTAAACAAAGGCAACGGTCAGCTATGCTGACCAAATTATAACGATTTCGCCCCCAAACCGGGGCGGCAAAGCTTATTCCCTACACTTGTTAGCAAAACAAGCAACATAGGGAAATAAGCATCACATCACAGGTGCACGCTCACACGTCCGTACACCCCGTGCTCTCAAGGCACTTACTCGGCGGGCCAGTCCGAACCCTGTCTGGTCCTTGACTCTGCCACCACCCCCAGGGTGGCAACCTCGTGAGCATTTAGTCCTTTCAGCCGTAGCCTAGACTCGATCTCCAAACCTCGGTAAGTCCCACGTAAAACTTTAGGTCGCTTTAACCGAGCAGATGGAGCGGTTTGGGGTCCACCAGCCCGTTGCTCACCCCGTCGTTGCCATTTGGCCTTTGACACGGGCTAAGCTTCCCCAGTCCCAAATGTCGTTCAAACACGGTACATAGCCCCGCTATGTACCCGGTTGGCTCCCAGGCCACCGATATGACAGAAATGTGTTTCCGTCCAGATTTCCGGGTGCACCTCGGGGTTAATCCCCAAGACTCCCTGATGCATTCTACCGCATAGCAACCCGAAAACAATCAAAACGCTCGGAGTCTTCTCCGGCTAAAAATGCACAGCAAATTATCACTGATCCAGACCAACACGTCTGGGTAGGCTTCACACATCATGCCTATGTCCGTACTACGATTCTGGATTCTAACAAGGGGACTTTACATATCTATCCCAAGGAATATTGCAATCTCGCCGCACACTCGCGGGAGAAGGGTTTTCCCATGCAAAGGAAGAAGAGCTTCACATGCTCAAGAAGAGAATCATTACCCTTGCGCTTTTCATCTGCGCCATGACGATCTATCCGGATGGAAAGCACCGTACCGGCCTCGCCTTCGCGGATCCGGACTCGGATCGTGATTTGGAGCTCCGAAGCTCCGTCAATGACCGGATCTTGGCCTTCTTCCTCCTCCTTGCTCTCCCTTCTCTCTAACTTTTAGAGAGATAAAACTCAAAGGGAATAAGGGTTTCCAAGCCCTATTCCCGTATATAACACACCAGCAACAGCCCTGAGCCGTCGGATCCACAATCAAGAAATCGAACGACTGTGATTCAGCCCTATATTACAAAATCTGGGCCTAACACGGGTTGCAACACGGCCGTGTGCATGGCCGTGTCACCCATTCGCCGTCTCACCCGACGTTCCAACCAGCACACGACATTCGACACGGCCTCTGACACGCCCGTGCCGCATGCGACACGGCCATGTCAAGACCCGTGTCACGCCTCGTGTGCAACTACCAACACCCTTTTCCCGAGAAGGACACGGCCTGCGGCACAGCACCCGACACGCCCGTGTCACATGTGACACGCCCGTGTCTGTTCCCGTGTCATGGCCCGTGTGCATAACTCAGAAATTACCCAGCATGACACGCCCTGGGACACGCCCGTGTCCCAGGCCGTGTGCCTCAACTCAACGATCGCCGATCGCCAAAACGTCGACCCCACGACCCGAGGTCGATCATGCCCATGACACGCCCGTGTCATGCCCGTGACACGCCCGTGTCACGCCCGTGACACCTGCTCCAAAACCCAGACTTTGCTTAAAAAGTCACCCGTCCCTCTTTTGAGTTTCGGGGTGTTACAACTCTCCCCCTCTTAAAAGAATTTCGTCCACGAAATTACTAAAGGAGAGAAAATGGAAACTCTAAGCGGTACCCAAGCGGAAAAACATCGGGTACACCTCCAACATCGATTGCTCTCACTCCTAAGAGAGCTCCTTGCTACCGCAATTGTCCCACCGGACTACGACCATCCTGATCTCCTTTAGAAAAAATCGCTCGACTTCACGGTCTCCAAAACGAACGGGTTTGACCCTAGTCGTCAACCTTCCGTAAACTAAAACTTGATCACTCACGATCAAGTTCAAAGGCTCTTGCGCCACCTCATCAAACCGCTCCAAAAATCTCAAGTGGTCCAAGGTATACCGGGCTCAGCTTCCCCAAGCGTCGCCCCCGTGAAACACACTTGAATGACTAAAACTTCGGATAACAGGAATGGGAAGTTCCCGTATCGAAAATATGCTCTCTCCGGATTACCAATATTCTAAAACAAAGCCTAGAACTTCCAGTTCTAAGTTACCACGCATAAGGTATCCGGCATAAGGAACTAGTTTGCTAACAAGAAAAACCATACCTGACATCCCGACGGTCGGCCACATGGTCTCCTGCTGGCCAAGGATGTTCACTCCCGATTTGGCTGGAGTAAACAGCGATGCCGTGGACGCCACCGCCTTGCCTTTCTCTACAGATATCTCCTCCGGCTTCTTTTTGGACATTGGGCGTCCACTCCAACAATCTCGGTCATAGTGCCCCGGCTTTCCACAGGAAAAGCATGCATCCGGGGTTTGGATTGTAGTCGCTCCGGATATACTAGATGAAGGGACTAGACCTGACGTCCTAGCCTTCTTGTACCACCTACGGTACCCAGATTTTGAGGTTGTCATCTTGACCACCGAATCCTTTGCCATAGCATCTTCGACTGCTCCTGCCAAAACTTTCCTTTTCTTCTGAGCACTCTCCCAACAATCTCTGGCGAGGTGCCCTTTCTTGCCACAAGAATAACATTTGTAAGTGATTTGGCTAATAGATGACCCAGCCTTTTTTCTCGGCGTCTTTCGATAGACAGTCTTTATAGGATCTATAGGGTTTGGTCCCCTATTCGCTGGTACTTGGTGAGTTTTCCCCAACTCCACCTCCAAAGCTCTGGCCGATTCCACCAAAGCTCGGAATCCCAATAACTTTGGTCCTAGCAGTAGGATACGCAACTCGCTGCGCAGACCGTTATAAAATCTATCAACTATAGATTGCTCGCTTTCCCATTCAAAGCCTGGGTAGCGCCTTCTCATAAGGAACGTCTGCAAATACGCGTCAACTGAATGTGCTCCCTGCACCACAGTCATGCTCATCTACTGCCCTAATTGACCTCCAAATGTCCTTTGCTCCAACATACCGCCCGATGTTCGCGCCAACTCAGGGACAAAGGGTTGCACATTACTCCCATGTTGTGCATTGGTCATAGCGAACACCGCTTCAACCACCCTTCTTATGGTTTCCAAAGACGTATGGGTCTCAGAAACGTTACTTGGTGCAGTACTTTGCTCAGCAAACGTGTGTTCAGACTGCCACGCTCCACTTCCGGACACCTATAGCCGTTCAAAACACCATAAGTGACTGAACAAAATTGCAAAAAGCACTTATAGGAACACGCAGGTTCCTCAAACAGGTGTATTTTCATTCCTAAGTGGACATTCATGGGTTCTTTTCATGTTATAACGATGACGCACACACATGTGCTCACCACCTCTTAAAGTGAATTCGCCCACGAATTCATTTTAGCTTGACCGAAACCAGTAGTCTGATACCAATTTGTAACACCCATATCCGTCACATAGTATATAACAGTAGGTCCGGCCGGGGCCCGACGTCATATACTACGAACAGACCGGTTGGTTACTTATTGAGACCATTCAACCAATCAAGACGTCCTACACAGAGCATCTAGCGGAAGTAAATTATTAAGTTGTACAAAGACTAAAGAACCATGCCAAACATGAATTTTCACTACTCAAACCAAGAAGGAATGTTTAATACACTAAACAGGAATGGCCTTATGGCCTTACAAGAGTTTGCTTAGTAAAAGTGTCTTCCAAACCTCGGCACGCAGGCCGGTCACACATGAGTACAAAAAGGAAAACACTCAACAATTGGCCTTCTAGGGCTGGCACAGCAACTTGGGCTTTAGCCCGCTATTTATCGCTCGGCTCCGCAGCACCTGCAAGCAACAATCCACCGCACGGTGGTAAACAAAGGCAACGGTCAGCTATGCTGACCAAATTATAACGATTCCGCCCCCAAACCGGGGCGGCAAAGCTTCTTCCCTGCACTTGTTAGCAAAACAAGCAACATAGCGAAATAAGCATCACATCACAGGTGTACGCTCACACGGTCGTACACCCCGTGCTCTTAGGGAACTTACTCGGCGGGCCAGTCTGAACCCTGTCTGGTCCTTCACTCCGCCACCACCCCCAGGGTGGCAACCTCGTGAGCATTTAGTCCTTTCAGCCGTAGCATAGACTCGATCTCCAAACCTCGGTAAGTCCCACGTAAAACTTTAGGTTACTTTAACCGAGCAGATGGAGCGGGTAGGGGTCCACCAGCCCGTTGCTCACCCTGTCGTTGTCATTTGGCCTTTGACGCGGGCTAAGCTTCCCCAGTCCCAAATATCGTTCAAACACAGTACATAGCTCCGCTATGTACCCGGTTGGCTCCCAGGCCACCGATATGACAGAAATGCGTTTCCGTCCAGATTTCCGGGTGCACCTCGGGGTTAATCCCCAAGATTCCCTGATGCATTCTACCGCATAGCAACCCGAAAACAATCAAAACGCTCGGAGTCTTCTCCGGCTAAAAATGCACATCAAATCATCACCGATCCAGACCAACACGTCCGGGTAGGCTTCACACATCATGCCTATGTCTGTACTACGATTCCGGACTCTAACAAGGGGGACTTTACATATCTACCCCAAGGAATACTGCAATCTCGCCGCACACTCGCAGGAGAAGGGTTTTCCCATGCAAAGGAAGAAGAGCTTCACATGCTCAAGAAAAGAATCGTTACCCTTACGCTTTTCCTCGGCGCCATGAAGATCTAGCAGAATGGAAAGCACCGTACCGGCCTCGCCTTCGCGGATCCGGACTCGGATCGTGATTTGGAGCTCCGAAGCTCCGTCGGTGACCGGATCTTGGCCTTCTTCCTCCTCCTTGCTCTCCCTTCTCTCTAACTTTTAGAGAGATAAAACTCAAAGGGAATAAGGGTTTCCAAGCCCTATTCCCGGATATAACACACCAGCAACAGCCCTGAGCAGTCGGATCCCAAATCAAGAAATCAAACGGCTGCGATTCAGCCCAATATTACAAAATCTGGGCAGAACACGGGTTGCAACACGGCCGTGTGCATGGCGTGTCACCCATTCGCCGTCTCACCCGACGTTCCAACCAACACACAGCATTCGACACGACCTCCTACACGCCCGTGTCGCATGCGACACGACCGTGTCAAGACCTGTGTCACGCCCCGTGTGCAACTACCAACACCCTTTTTCCGAGAAGGACACGGCATGCGACACGGCACCCGACACGCCCGTGTCACATGTGACACGCCCGTGTTTGTGCCCGTGTCTTGGCCCGTGTGCATAACACAGAAATTACCCAGCGTGACACGCCCTGGGACACGCCCGTGTCCCAAGCCGTGTGCCTCAACTCGACGATCGCCGATCGCCAAAATGTTGACCCCACGACCCAAGGTCGATCACGCCCATGACACGCCCGTGTCACGCCCGTGACATGCCCGTGTCACGCCCGTGACACTTGCTCCAAAACCTAGACTTTGCTTAAAAAGTCACCCGTCCCTCTTTTGAGTTTCGGGGTGTTACAACTCTCCCCCTCTTAAAAGAATTTCGTCCACAAAATTACTAAAGGAGAGAAAATGGAAACTCTAAGTAGTACCCAAGCGGAAAAACTCCGGGTACACCTCCAGCATCGATTGCTCTCACTCCTAAGAGAGCTCCTTGCTACCGCAATTGTCCCACCGGACTACAACCATCCTGATCTCCTTTAGACAAAATCGCTCGACTTCACGGTCTCCAAAACGAACGGGTTTGACCCTAGTCGTCAACCTTTCGTCCACCAAAACTTGATCACTCACGATCAAGTTCGAAGGCTCTTGCGCCGCCTCACCAAACCGCTCCAAAAATCTCAAGTGGTCCAAGGTATACCGGGCTCAGCTTCCCCAAGCGTCGCCCCCGTGAAACACTCTTGAACGACTAAAACTTCCAATACGCCATCCGATAACTCCACATTCCGATATGTGGCGTTAATTCACTTAGTTTGCCTCTCCTGAGCGATTAGCAAAAGTTCTCATATGGTTCGCACCAAGGGGTAGTGTTTAACACCTCTTGCTTTAAATACAACTTTGTGTCATCCGTTTCTAGCCACGACAACGGCATGCGACAACTTCTACAATATAGGGCCTCGAAGGGCGCCATTTGTATGCTCGCTTGGTAGCTAAAGTTGTACGCAAACTTTACCCAAACAGATGGTCTTCCCACTTCTTCCCGAAGTCCAGAACGCACAAGCGAAGCACGTCCTCCAACGTCCCGTTGACCCACTCGGTCTTCTCATCCGTCCGCGGATGTAAGACTGGACTGAACTATAACTTAGTCTCCAGCACTTTCTGTAACCACCTCCAATCATTGGACGTAGAATGCCCACCTCGATTGCTCACGATGTTGTGGGGCACACCGTGCAGTCTAACTATGTTATCCATAACCATTTGTCAGTTACTCCGCCGAATTATCCTTCCTATGCGGAATGAAGTGCGACACTAAATTCAACACAACTACGATCACCCACACGACGTCGCTTCCCCATTGTGACTTTGGCAAACCATGCACACAGTCAAGTCGAACTTCTATTCCGAACTAGGCAAGGATTCAAGAATCCCTCGGCACTTGGCACTCTGCCTTCACTAAGGTGCAAGGCTGGCATTTTGTCACACATAATGCCACGACCTTCTAGAGTTCTGGCCACCATAGCACTTCTTCCGATATCGGCACAACTTCGTGCTTCCTAAGTTAATTGAGTACTGGGTATAACATACCACAACACCACCCATCAATTTCCCACGCTTGGGCCGCACAAACGGTTGTCTTTCCTTGGTAGCCCACCTTCAATCGTCGATTTGGGACTTTGACCCACCAAGCCGCACCCATGATTTCCTTCATGCTGCTCCCCAAACCATAGTCTGCCAAATACGATCAGCCAGGTCATACTGGACTTCCGACCTGTTCAATTACGCTTCGACGCTAGTCTGCTTGTCAACGCAAGAGATAGCTAACATCTCCAACTCCCGGGTCAAACTCTCAACATGAACCTACAACTAGTTTGCTTGGGCGGGAGCCCTACGTCTTAACGCATCCGCAACTACATTGCCTTACAACGGGCACAAAATAACTTTCGAACGTATAGTCCCCCAGGAACTCCATCCATTTCTGCTACCTCAATTTCCTACCCTTTTGATCCAACCGATATATCAGACTCCTATGATCGGTACAAACATCGACTTATGCGCCGTACAAACAATGCCTCCACAGCTTAAGCGCAAAACACACGGCCGCTAACTCCAGATGGCGGACCGGGCAATTCCCCTCGTGCTCTTTCAGCTAATGCAAGCCATAATCCATAACATTATCACGCTGCAGCAGCACGCAGTCCAAACCACTGCCCAAGGCAGTGTCGTAGATCTCACAGCTTTTGGTTCCACTCGGCGAACTTAACACAGGCGTCGTGGTTGACCAACTCTTTAACCCTTCAAAGTTTGGGCGCACTCGTGCATCAAAACAACCTTTTAAGCTTTTCCTTGACAGCGGTGTGAGGGGTAAATCTATCTGTGAGAAGTCCTGTACGAAGCGCCTGTGGTAGCCGACAACACCAGAAACCCCGGACTTCCGCTACCGAGACAACACAGGCCACCCTCGTATTGCGACTAACAACGCTGGACCCACACACTCTCAATCTACCAACTATAGGACCGAGGAGCGCTACGAGGATAACCTAAGACTCGTGTTCAGAGAACTTGGTGTATACATGGTTCCTCCTTAGCGTCCACAAAACCAAAAGTAGATATTCAGAAGTGATACCCTTCGCACTTCAATTACCCCCAACGTGTCATCAATGAAGACGATCACAAAATGGACTAGGTACTCAATGAACGTTCTGTTCATCCGGTCTATGAACACTGATGCCACACTTGACTACCAAGATGGCACGATCGTAGACTCGGATTGCTCATTCCTCGTGCTTAACACCGTCTTTGCGCTAACACTTACCCTTATTCTCAGATGAGGGTAACCGGACTTACGACCCACTACTGAATCCACCGAAGACCAGACTAACTGATCAAAAGATCATCGATCATTTGGATCGAGTACTTATTCTATTTCTGTAAACTTATACAGCTCTCGGCAACAGATACAAAATTGCAAGCTCCCGTCCTTCTTCTGAGTAAAAAGGACCGGTGCGCTCCAAGGCAACGAGCTTGGACGCACATACCCTTGCTCCATCAACTTTTCTAGTTGAACCTTTAACTCCGCTATCACCTTAGGCATCAACCTATAGGGGGAGTGTGACACAGGTTTGGCTCCTGACACAACTCAATCGTAAAATCGATCTCTCGCTACGGTGGGGCTCAAGAAAAATTGTTCGGGAACACATCGGGATACTCACAAACCACTGGGATACTACCCAGAGTTGACTTAGGCGTTACAGCCTCCACTAACGTGAAGAACAGCTCTGCGCCCGCACGAACTGTCTTCACCATCGGGAGGGCAGACGTCAGTGTCCTGCTCGATCCCTTCAGTTCTGCAAACGTTGTCTCCTGTCCAACACCCAGCTAGGTCTCTTTACGGTTACAAATGATAAAAGCCTTCTGCTCCGAAAGCCAGTCCATACCAAAGATGACCTCGAACTCTACTAGCGGAACAACGACGCTAGCAAGTCGAATCCTTGACTTTCAATAAGACTCTTACCGCTCAGACTGTATCTCCGCGCGCATTGGACGTGAAAGTGAAGGGATAGATACTACTCTAGAGGGGGGGTGAATAGAGTAATAAAATTTTGCACAATACAAAACTTAACTGTCTACCCAACTCCCTTGGAGTGAAGTGCGGAATGAAGAGATTATAGATATTGGTTTAACCTTAAAGCCTAACACAAGTGATGTGCAAACACAAGCTAACTGTAACTACAGTTAAAGCTTGGAAAACCTAAACAGCAACTAGCAACCTAGTTATATCTATTCACAGCCACAGTACAGGAAATATAATAAACAAGCCAGACGACACAAGGAATTTAAGTGGTTCCCCAAACAACTTGGGTACGTCCACTCTTCTACCCAAACGGTAGGAATCCACTACAGGTTTTTGATCAGGTGCCTTGCCACCAACAGGATCTTCTTCAGGTAGATCCAGAGACCCTTTAGACTTTTGATCAGGTGTCTAAAAACCAAGCACAGGTTTTTGATCAGGTGCCCTGCCACCAAGGGATACTTTTGAAGGGAGTAATAACCCTGTACAGGAGGGGGAAAAAGGTTAAGATGTCTTCTCTATTTTACATTAGAGAAGCACAAAAAGCTTGCACTGAGCTAGAATGCTCTAAAGAATCAAGGCTCCCCCTGGCTCAAGAATGTCCAGGTGAAGTCTTGCTTCAGTGCAGAAAAACTCTTCAGAAAATTCTGAAGGAAAAGCTACAGGAAGAAAGTAAACAATAAAAAGAAACAGTCTTCAAGCAGCAATCTTCTTCTTCTTCTTCTTCAAAGAAACTCTGAGTTGAACTTCCTGAAAGCAGGAGAACTCAGGTGAAGAAGAGATGAAGATCTTAACACTTCTCAGTTAGATGGAGTTTGCTGAGAGCAGGAAACTTGAGCTTGATGAAGGCTTGAGTGCTTTTTAATATCTGTGTAACTCTAGCTTCTCTTTTTTTTAGCTTGAATCCTTTTGCAAAGGGTTCTTTATATAATCATCAGCAAGCAACGGCTCTCTTCCATTTGAATTATTTGTCTTCTTCTAAGCCTTGAGACCTGGGCTGTAAATATCAAGAAGACAGAAATATCTCTGCAGCAAAACATTCTATAAAAAGGAATAAACCTCTTTCTAAGAAGCTGCAGGCTTAAATCAAATAATCAGATAGACTAAATAAAGTCACATCAGAAGCAATCTCTTTATAGCAAAAGAAGACTTTTCAGTCTAACGGCTATAAAGGGCTGTCAGCAGATAAAGTAAATTAAACTGACAGCTAATAAGACAAACAACTTTATCTTAAAAGATTTTAACTCAGGCAATAAGAATAGAACAAATAATGCCTGGAAACTTTATCATACAGCTTAAAATAGAGTGCCAGAAAATGTATTAATTAATTAAATATAATAAATAAATACAAAATACAAAGGCAGACAGAAAACGTCGAACGACCTTCGAAGATCGTCGAACGACGCCAGGAGATCGTCGAACTATCGGGCAGATAGTCGAACGATCCAGATAGTCGAGCTATCAAACAGATAGTCGAGCTACCGCAGCAGATAGTCGAACTATCAGGACAGATAGTCGAACTATCAGATAGTCGATCTATCTAGGACAGATAGTCGAGCTATCAAGCGCACAGAGATAGTCGAACTATCAAGCAGATAGTCGACCTACCTCAGAAAACAGATAGTCGATCTATCAAAAGATAGTCGAACTATCAAAACAAACCAGATAGTCGTTCTCTCAACAGATAGTCGAACTACCAGCGCAGAACAGATAGTCGACCTATCAACCGATAGTCGAACTATCAGCGCAGAACAGATAGTCGAACTATCAACAGATAGTCGAACTATCAGCGCAGAACAGATAGTCGAACTATCAACAGATAGTCGAACTATCAGCGCAGACAAAGCGTCGACCAACTGATAGACGATCGTCGATCAGCCGATAGACGATAGTCGAACGGCGTTCGACTATAGTCGAACGAAAAACCTACTTAACCAAAATCTCAGTTTGGAAAAGCGAGGACACTACAGCTAGACTCCTAACCATTGACCATAGATATTTCTTGGGTCAAGGGCACAAAGGAGAGGACTGAACTCAAATCAAACTAGGGTACCAACAATCTCCCCCTATTTGAGTTAAGTCTCTCAAAAACTAAAACAGCTATCAAAAGAATACTAAAATTAAATTCAGCAAATAGTTAACAATAAACTGGCAGATTATCAATCAGATAAATAAATAATCAAATATATCACAGCAGTTTAATCAAACTATTAAGAATCTTTAGGGTCAGGTAATGGATCAGAAGAACTAGAGACAAAAGAAATTTTTCTAAGAGGGTCATCTGATTCCTTCTTTGACATCTTCAAATCCTGCACTCCAAGAATCTTCAGCTCTGTAGCTCTGGGGACAACAGCTTCAGGATGTTTTTCCATGTACTTTGCTGGATCAAAAATCTCAGGATTGACTTGGAATTTCTCAAATTCTTTCTTTCTATAAGCTGACATGGTAGTAAAGCCAGTTGTATCTTTGCCTTCGGCTCTTGCTTTTCTTATTTGGGCTGCTCCTACAAGCTCTTGAAAGCGAGCCATCCTAAAATTAGGATCGAGCTCAGGATTTTCATATACGGGCTCTGGAGAGGCAGCATCAGCTATTTTATCTAGATAAGACATTAGATTAATCTTAGCAAAAGCGACTTGCTAGAAGGTTTTAAAACACTGTAAACTATTTACCTTTCGAAATACTTTTCTCAGATTGAACTGGAGAAGGAGGTGGGGAAAAAGTTGGTCTTTGGGCCACAACCTCCTTCGCTTGTCTTTGAGAACCATAAGATGATCTGCCTTGAGAACTTTGATGACCTTGTCTTGATTGTGGCTAAGCAGACGCAGATTTTCCATAGGCGGCAGATTGATTAGCAGGTAGATTCCCAGAGGCTCCTGCACCAGGAGGTGGAGGAGGACCTTTGGGAGTCCATCTGGAGACTGGACTGTCATACCTCTTAGTTCTCTTCCTTTCTTTTTGCTGATTTTTCGAAAACCACATCCAATGCTTAAAATCCTTAGATTTGGGGTCAATGCCCTTCAAAATGTAGTAGGGAATGTCATTATCCTTGTTTGGAGGTGGAGGAGGAGCAGCTTTTCTTTTCTTTGCAGCAGATTTCCTTTTCTTTGACTTTTTAGAAATATCTGAATCATCATCATCATCAGAATGGGATGATGGAGGGTTCTCATAGGGATCATAGGCTTCTGAGACAGCCTTTTCTTTAAGCTTTGAGGCAGACTTTTCTTTTTCTTCTTCCAGGGCATCCATAGCCAGAAGGGAGTCTAAATCTAAACCTGGAGAGTCATCCCAGATGGATGACTTTTCACATTGCACCTCTTCTGATTCTTTCTCTTTTAAAGATTTTACTCTCAATTCCCAAGCAGCCCTTGCTTGAATTTCTTCCAAACTTAAAACAGGAGAATCAACTTTGATTTCCTCTTTCTCAGACTCATCTTCTTTATTATCTAAGAAGGATTCCAACTCAGGGTCTACTTGAGTAGCAGGAATACTTGGGTCAGCCTCAGAAACTACTGTTATGATTTGAGTAGTTAAATCTTCTTTAATAATATCTGTAAAATTATGAATATAAATCTGCTAAATAAACAGAGATCATTCCTTCAAGGTATTCACAGACTATCAAATTAATAGACTCATCAACAAAGCGGATGAAAGAGTTACCTTCATATTTAACCATTTCCCATGATTCATTTAGATAAGAGGTTATGATTCCTTCCAGGAATCTGGCAATCATAGGAGAGGTTAGATCTTCTAAGCATACTTTCACTGCAATTTCTGATAGCAGGATTCCATCTGATATTTCTTTCTCAGTCAAAACTGGAGCTAAAACTTTCTTAACTGGAGCAATCTCTTCCTCAGCTGGAGTTACCACTTCCTCAGCTGGAACAATCTCTTCCTCAGCTGGGGTTACCACTTCCTCAGCTGGAACAATCTCTTCCTCAGCAGGAGCTGTCTCTTCCTGAACAGTCATAACAACATCTGGAACTTCTTCTGGCTCAACTTGAGCGGATTCTGGCTGGGCAGATAAGACTAAATCTTTCACAACTGAAGGAGAGGCAGGAAGGCCTGAGACATCTTCATTGAACATCTCCCCCTGCCTGATTTCAGTGGGTACTGAAACCAGGCCCCTAGAGGAAGATGGCTCAGCTGATTTGGATAGGGATTTGATGGAAGCAGATAATAGATCAATGGAGGCAGCAAGGGGAGCGATTGCCTCTTCAATCATGATTTTGATTGATGGGGTAATCAGCTCCACAATGCGCGAGATGAAATCAGGAGTGATTTCAAAAGATGATGGATGAGAGGTTGATGGAGCTGCAGCAGATATGGTAGATGTGCTGGGATGGAGGATGGTGTGAACAGGGGATCTAGCAGGAGATGGAGCAGGTGTTGGAGCAGGAGAGTTTATTGGGGAATGAATTTGAGAATGAATTGGAGATTCAGGAGGAGTAGGGAATCTCTCTGATCCTAACAAATTGAAGCTAGGAGCAGATATCCTAGCCAGATGAGTAGGTAGAGGAGAAGCTGGAGGAGACAGAGGAACAACCACGGTTGTTTCAGGTGCAGCAGAAGAAGAGGGTCGTACCTCAGCAGAAGTTGATGGTACTTCAACTGAGGTAGACGGCAAAACAGAGGAGGAGGAAGGAATAGCTGAGCCAGCTTCAATAGGTTGAGGAGCGACTGATGCAGTCCTTGTGTCCTCAGATTGTGCTGGAGCAGATTTCACAAATGTCCTCTTCCACTTAGAGAATAAGTGGGGATCCATCTTCTTGCTGGCGTTGATTGTAGTTGCGGCAGAACTCAGCAGCTGGGGGAATTTCTCCTTAAGAAAAATTCCAATAACCCTTCCCAGGGTGACTTCCTTCTTTCCTGTCTTCTTCCTGATTAAATCAAACAGAACAGCAGCCCAATCGATCCTCTTTCGATTAACAATTGCACACATAAGTGCGAATTGCTGTCTTGTTATATTATCATGGGCAGAGTGCTTGCCCAGAATCACTTTTCCTACTACCTCAGCGAGGAACTTGATCTTGAAGGGGAAGTTTACCTTGAGCAGCTTGGTGGGAATGCCCTCGGCATGTCCCAGCTCGACCAGCATCCTTCCAAACTCCTGAGCGTCTTGCTCATAATCTTCATCACCAATCACTAAACCAAAAACATCAGAAAGAACGGCCGGAGTCAGGATAACTTCTACTCCGCCGATGGTACCGATCATCGATTCGTCTGTGGAAGACGACGTGAAAGCCCATTCTTTTATTTCTGGAATATTGATCTTGATCCTTTCAGACATCAGCTTCTCTAGACCTTGATCCCTGCAGAGCTGGAGAACTTCCACGATTCCGGCATCGCAACTGCTGAAAGCTTCGAAATCCACACTGAATCCGGCGTCAAACTTTACTACGGCTAGAACAGCTGGGGAAATCGCCATGGATTCGCCGGAGAAAGCACGAGAAAGCTGGAGAGAGAACGAGAAAGACGAAGCGCCAGAAAATCGCAAGCGGGAAAGCAGAATGCGAAAGGGCACGCTCCGTCGACGATAAAGCACACGATCTTTTAACCTAGGTCGACTATCGGCTTTATATTGGACCGGAAATAGTCGATCTATTAAAAAGATCTTGAACCGATAGTCGAACGGCCGTTCGACGATCGGCTCAGAAGCAGAATAGTTGAACCATCGTTCGGCTAATTCTGGCTTCACAAGCAACAAGCTGTCGTCGAGTAGAGATCGACGATAAGCTCAGCCTGTTCGACGATGGTCGAACGTCGATCGACGATCTTCAAACAGATAAACTATCATTAACCAGAGGTCGACGATAGGCTCAATCCGTTCGACGATCTTCGATCATCGTTCGACGATCTTCAAGCAGACCTCAACATAGGCAGATATCGTCACACTTAGTCTCGTCCATTGATCATGCCTAGTTGGACCAAAAAGAACAGATGCTTCTGTTCATCTAAAGGCTTGGTGAATATATCACCTCTCTGAAACTCAGTGGATATGAACTCAAGACAGATCTTGTTCTTTTCCACACAATCTCTCAGGAAATGGTGCCTAATCTCAATGTGCTTGGTTCTAGAGTGGTGCACTGGATTTTGTGCAATTGAAATAGCACTGGTACTATCACACATGATCTTGGTGTTCTTGTGTGAGTAACCATAATCCACAAGCTGGTTTTGAATCCACAGGATCTGTGAACAACAACTGGCAGCTGCTATATATTCAGCCTCTGCAGTTGAAGTTGAGACAGAAGCCTGCTTCTTACAGAACCAAGAGACCAATCTCTCTCCCAGGAACTGGCAAGTTCCTGAGGTGCTCTTCCTGTCAACTCTGCAACCAGCATAGTCAGAATCAGAATATCCAATTAATTCAAACTCTGACTCAGCTGGGTACCAAAGTCCTAGATTTGGACATCCTTTCAGGTATCTCAGGATTCTTTTTAGAAGAATCAGATGAGATTCCTTGGGGTTGACCTGGAATCTAGCACAAAGGCATGTAGCAAACATTATATCTGGCCTACTTGCAGTTAGATATAATAGGGAACCAACAATGGCCCTATAAGTCTTTTGATCAACTGGCTTGCCGTGATCATCAGAATCAATAACTACATTAGTAGCCATGGGTGTAGGCATTGCTGAAGCATCAGCCATCCCAAATTTCTTTACCAATTCCTTGGCATATTTGGATTGGGAGATGAAGATACCATCAGCATCTTGCTTAACTTGGAGACCAAGAAAGTAAGACAGCACACCCATGCTACTCATCTCAAACTTAGAGTGCATCAAGTTGGAAAACTTTTTGCATAGTTTGGGATCAGTGGAGCCAAAGATAATATCATCTACATACACCTGAACTAACAGGATTGTGTCCTTGTGATGCTTGACGAAAAGGGTTCTATCAACTACTCCCCTAGTGAAGTTGTGCTCTAACAGGAAACTGGCTAGAGTCTCATACCAGGCCCTAGGAGCTTGCTTTAGTCCATAAAGAGCTTTCTGCAACTTAAAAACATGAGAAGGTTGAGTTGAAGAAACAAACCCTGGTGGTTGTTCAACAAACACCTCTTCCTTAAGCTCACCGTTTAGGAATGCACTTTTGACATCCATTTGGAACACCTTAAACTTCATGTAGGCTGCATAGGCCAAGAAGATCCTTATTGCTTCTAGCCTTGCAACAGGAGCAAAGGTTTGGTCATAATCTATACCTTCCTCCTGTCTGTAGCCCTGAGCTACAAGCCTAGCTTTATTCATTACTATTATTCCATTTGCATCTAACTTGTTTCTATACACCCACTTGGTGCCTATGATCAGTTGGCCTTTAGGTCTTGGAACCAAAGTCCAAACTTTACATCTCTCAAACTGATTGAGTTCCTCTTGCATTGCAATGATCCAGTGGGGATCTAGCTCTGCATCTTTAAAGGTGAGGGGCTCAACCTGTGAGAGGAAACAAGCATGCATCACATCCTGTCTTAATTGGTGTCTTGTTTGTACACCTGCTGATATGTCTCCAATCACTTGAGATGTGGGGTGATCTCTAAGTGTGACAATGTCAGCAGGTGGGATGTGATCTTCAGCAACAGTTGGGATTAATTCCTCAGGAGGAATTTGATCTACTGTTGGTGGTACAGCAACAGCTTCAACAGCTTCAGCAATGTCTTCATCACTGTCTGATTCAGTGATCTGAAGAGTTGATAGTTGAAGGATTTCTTGAGGGGCATCAGGTACCTGCAAAGAACTGGAGGAAGGAGAATTTTCTTTCTCCTTGTAAAACATCTGAGACTCATCAAAAGTCACATGCACAGATTCTTCTATCTTACAGGTTGATTTGTTATAAACCCTATAAGCTTTGCTTACTTGGGAATATCCAAGCATGATTCCCATTGAAGCTTTTGCTTCAAATTTTCTAATATATTCTTTATTATTGTTATGAATATAAACAGTACAGCCAAAAATTCTAAAGTAATTAATTTTTGGTTTCTTTCCTTTAAGCAACTCATAAGGAGTTTTACACTTAAGTTTGTGTATCAAACTTCTATTCAAGACATAGTTAGCTGTACTAACAGCTTCTGCCCAATAGGATAGAGGCATGTTAGCATCTGCCAACAATGTGCTAGCAGCTTCAATTAGTGTTCTATTCTTCCTTTCAACTACCCCATTTTATTGGGGAGTTCTAGGAGCTGAGAAGCTATGTTTGATACCTTCTCTCTCACAGAATTCTTGCATGAGAAGAGAGTCAAACTCAGTACCATGATCACTTCTGATCAAGGCCACATGAGTAGAGTACTCAGTCTGCACACAAAGTAGAAAGTCTGTAAGGGCTTTGAAGTTATCAGACTTAGTTCTCAAAAAGAAAACCCAACTGAACCTAGAGAAGTCATCTACAATCACTAATGTGTAATACTTCCCTCCTAGACTTTGTACATTTATTGGGCCAAAAAGGTCCAAATGTAATAAATACAGGATTCTAGGAGAATCACTTTTATTAACAGATTTAAATGAATTCTTGGTTTGCTTGCCTAGCTGACAAGCCTTGCATAGGCTCTCCTTCTTGTAGGGGCAAGAAGGTAAACCTCTAACAAGGTTGTGCTTAGATAACCTAGAGATATTCTTAAGGTTTACATGACTAAGCCTTGTATGCCATAAAGAATTATTATTAAGGGTTAATTCATTAAACAGGCAGATTTCAGAGAGAGATGAATTAAAATCTACTAAATATATATTGCCTATTCTATTACCTATTAGAACAACATTATTATTTAAAGTAATATTGCAAGAGGAGTTAGAAAAAGAAACCTGGTAGCCAGCATCACATAGCTGGCTGACTGAAATCAGATTGTGCTTCAGTCCACTGACATAAGCAACTCTCTTGAATGTAACAGCTCCAATCGTGATCTTGCCATATCCTTCTGTCTGACCACAGCTGGAGTCTCCAAAGATAACCTTTGGGCCGAGCTTAGCTTTGTACTTTGACAGAAGCTCTTTGTTTCCTGTCATATGCTTAGAGCATCCACTATCCAAATATCACTTATTTTGAGTGATTGGATAGGCCTTCACCTGCAAAACAACTATTTAGACAGAGTGGACCCAGGTAACCTTGGGTCCCTTGTTTTTCACATAAGAAAAACTGGAAATATAAGAGAATGCAGGCTGAGGGTGATAACCTAGTGGGTGAGATCTCCTAGGTGGGATTCTCCATGCAGATGATGGGTCAACAAACCTAGGGTTTCTATTTTCATTTAGGTTTCTATGATACTGATTATGATTTTGAAAATCATGTTGAAATCGTCGATCGACGTTCGACGATGGGCGCTCAGATCGTCGAGCTTCGTTCGACCATGGAGCATCCGATCGTCGAGCGGCGTTCGACGCTCTTTGCATTTCTTTGAAAAACTTCTTTCTCTTTTCTCTCTTAGCTTTATTTAGGGTTTTATTTACAAGGTTTACTTGCTCAGTGTTCTTCTTTCCACTAGCTGAAATGAAGTTCACTGGAGTTGAAAGGTTATTTTTAAGGAGGACTGGGGGTTCACTGGGAGAAGCTCCTAAGCCTAATTTATCATTACCTGACCTAGTGTTAGTCATGCTGGTAATTTCTAACAGCTTAAGGCTTCTACCATTAAGGGATTCTTCTAATCTCTTAGACTTAGCTAATTCTATTTTAAGAAATTTAATTTCTTCACTACAAGTAGTGAGATCTTCCTTTAACCTAATGTTTTCAAAGGCTATTGAATCTGAGTCAGCTAACCTATTTCTGAGTTCTTTTATCTCCTTTTCTGAACTAATTAAATCTAAACACAAAGATTTAAATTCTAACTTAAACTCTTCTGAAGTAAAATCATAAGATGAAAGTACCTCATCTTCAGTAGGCATCTCTTCATCTGAGTTAGAACTCTCTGCAGCAGATTGGTTGCTGCAGGCATCTATTGCCATTAGGCAAATTTCTTTGGCCTTCTTCTCTTCCTCATCTTCATTGGAGCTTGATGAGGATGATTCTTCATCAGAATCACTCCAGGTTTCAGCAATGAAACCTCTCTCCTTCTTCTTGTTTTTGTAGGAGGATGGCTTGGAGTGCTTCCTGTGTTGTTCTTTGTCTTTTCTCTTTTCCTTGTTCTTCTCCTCTGGACACTCTGGCAAAATGTGTCCAGGCTTCCTGCAACCATAGCAAATAATTTCTTTAGCAGGAGATCGATCATACCTTGGTTTGTCTTCATAGCGTGAAGACTTCTTTCTGAACTCCTTTCTCCCCATCTTGAGAAACCTCTTGGCAAACAGTGTCATAAGTTCCTCATTGGATTGGCTGCCTTCAGAAACATCTGCAGCCTTAAGAGCTAGAGATTGCTCTTTTCTTGTTGGAGTGGGGGTCTTGGCTTCAGCTTCTGCTTCTCTGGTCTTCAGCACTTGCTCAAAAGACTTGAGCTTGCCGAGGAGAGCTTCAGTTGAAATCTCATTGGTGCTTCTGGCTTCCTTGATGGGCCAGATTCTTAGATCCCATGTGCTAGGGAAGCACATAAGAATCTTATCATTGACCTCTGTCAATGATATGTCCTTGTCTAGGGTCCTCAGCTCATTGATGATTGAGCTGAGCCTGGTGTACATAGCCTCAACTGATTCAGCATCAGTCTTCTTGAAGTTCTCATACTGTGAGATAAGGTTGGACCTCCTGTCCTTCCTTTCATCAGCTGAACCAGCTATAATCTGGTTCAGTGTGTCCCACATGGCCTTAGCTGAGGAGCAGTCAGCCACCTTCTGGAACACCTCATCAGACATTGTCTGAGCCAGTATGTTCATTGCCTTGGCATCAGCAATTTTAGCCTTCTTGTATTCATCATTATAATCTGTAGGAGGCACTGCACTCATATCAGATGATGAAGCAGTGGCTGCAGCAGGTGCTCTTGGGGGACCTGACAAAATAGAAGCAAAAATACTCTCATCAATAGAGTTCATATATAATTTAATCCTTGCCTTCCAGATGCCAAACTTTGCTAAGTTGCATGCTGGAGGTCTGGTGCTAGAATAATCCTTGGACTGGGCCATGATAGTGAATATCTATAAGCTCTTGGTATCTATCAGGATCTTGTGACTTAGGTGTTAGCCTATACAGTCAGTCAACCTCCCTCTGATACCAATTGAAAGTGAAGGGATAGATACTACTCTAGAGGGGGGGTGAATAGAGTAATCAAATTTTGCACGATACAAAACTTAACTGTCTACCCAACTCCCTTGGAGTGAAGTGCGGAATGAAGAGATTATAGATATTGGTTTAACCTTAAAGCCTAACACAAGTGATGTGCAAACACAAGCTAACTGTAACTACAGTTAAAGCTTGGAAAACCTAAACAGCAACTAGCAACCTAGTTATATCTATTCACAGCCACAGTACAGGAAATATAATAAACAAGCCAGACGACACAAGGAATTTAAGTGGTTCCCCAAACAACTTGGGTACGTCCACTCTTCTACCCAAACGGTAGGAATCCACTACAGGTTTTTGATCAGGTGCCCTGCCACCAACAGGATCTTCTTCAGGTAGATCCAGAGACCCTTTAGACTTTTGATCAGGTGTCTAAAAACCAAGCACAGGTTTTTGATCAGGTGCCCTGCCACCAAGGGATACTTTTGAAGGGAGTAATAACCCTGTACAGGAGGGGGAAGAAGGTTAAGATGTCTTCTCTATTTTACATTAGAGAAGCACAAAAAGCTTGCACTGAGCTAGAATACTCTAAAGAATCAAGGCTCCCCCTGGCTCAAGAATGTCCAGGTGAAGTCTTGCTTCAGTGCAGAAAAACTCTTCAGAAAATTCTGAAGGAAAAGCTACAGGAAGAAAGTAAACAATAAAAAGAAACAGTCTTCAAGCAGCAATCTTCTTCTTCTTCTTCTTCAAAGAAACTCTGAGTTGAACTTCCTGAAAGCAGGAGAACTCAGGTGAAGAAGAGATGAAGATCTTAACACTTCTCAGTTAGATGGAGTTTGCTGAGAGCAGGAAACTTGAGCTTGATGAAGGCTTGAGTGCTTTTTAATATCTGTGTAACTCTAGCTTCTCTTTTTTTTAGCTTGAATCCTTTTGCAAAGGGTTCTTTATATAATCATCAGCAAGCAACGGCTCTCTTCCATTTGAATTATTTGTCTTCTTCTAAGCCTTGAGACCTGGGCTGTAAATATCAAGAAGACAGAAATATCTCTGCAGCAAAACATTCTATAAAAAGGAATAAACCTCTTTCTAAGAAGCTGCAGGCTTAAATCAAATAATCAGATAGACTAAATAAAGTCACATCAGAAGCAATCTCTTTATAGCAAAAGAAGACTTTTCAGTCTAACGGCTATAAAGGGCTGTCAGCAGATAAAGTAAATTAAACTGACAGCTAATAAGACAAACAACTTTATCTTAAAAGATTTTAACTCAGGCAATAAGAATAGAACAAATAATGCCTGGAAACTTTATCATACAGCTTAAAATAGAGTGCCAGAAAATGTATTAATTAATTAAATATAATAAATAAATACAAAATACAAAGGCAGACAGAAAACGTCGAACGACCTTCGAAGATCGTCGAACGACGCCAGGAGATCGTCGAACTATCGGGCAGATAGTCGAACGATCCAGATAGTCGAGCTATCAAACAGATAGTCGAGCTACCGCAGCAGATAGTCGAACTATCAGGACAGATAGTCGAACTATCAGATAGTCGATCTATCTAGGACAGATAGTCGAGCTATCAAGCGCACAGAGATAGTCGAACTATCAAGCAGATAGTCGACCTACCTCAGAAAACAGATAGTCGATCTATCAAAAGATAGTCGAACTATCAAAACAAACCAGATAGTCGATCTCTCAACAGATAGTCGAACTACCAGCGCAGAACAGATAGTCGACCTATCAACCGATAGTCGAACTATCAGCGCAGAACAGATAGTCGAACTATCAACAGATAGTCGAACTATCAGCGCAGAACAGATAGTCGAACTATCAACAGATAGTCGAACTATCAGCGCAGACAAAGCGTCGACCAACTGATAGACGATCGTCGATCAGCCGATAGACGATAGTCGAACGGCGTTTGACTATAGTCGAACGAAAAACCTACTTAACCAAAATCTCAGTTTGGAAAAGCGAGGACACTACAGCTAGACTCCTAACCATTGACCATAGATATTTCTTGGGTCAAGGGCACAAAGGAGAGGACTGAACTCAAATCAAACTAGGGTGCCAACAGGACGACTACTGGGCAATAACCCATCTGAATTGTTCCTTTACCATCGAAGGGAAAACTCTGATGCGCGATACAGATTCTTCGGATAACAGGAATGCGAAGTTCCCGTAACGAAACTATGCTTTCTCCGGATTACCAATATTCCAAAACAAAGCCTAGAGCTTCCAGTTCTAAGTTACCACGCATAAGGTATCCGACATAAGGAACTAGTTTGCTAACAAGAAAAACCATACCTGACATCCCGACGGTCGGCCACATGGCCTCCTACTGGCCAAGGATGTTCACTCCCGATTGGGCCGGAATAAACAGCGATGCGGTGGATGCCACCGCCTTGCCTTTCTCTACAGATATCTCCCCGGCTTCTTTTTGGACAGTGGGCGTTCACTCCAACAATCCCGGGCATTGTGCCCCGGCTTTCCACAGGAAAAGTATGCATCCGGGGTTTGGACTGTAGTCGCTCCGGATGTGCTAGATGAAGGGACTAGACCTAACGTCCTAGCCTTCTTGTACCACCTACGGTACCCAGATTTTGAGGTTGTCATCTTGACCACTGAATCCTTTGCCATAGCATCTTCGACTGCTCCTGCCAAAACTTTCCTTGTCTTTTGAGCACTCTCCCAACAATCTCTGGCGAGGTGCCCTTTCTTGCCAAGAGAATAACATTTGTAAGTGGTTTGGCTAATAGATGACCCAGCCTCTTTTCTCGGCGTCTTTCGATAGACAGTCTTTATAGGATCTATAGGGTTTGGTCCCCTACTCGCTGGTACTTGGTGAGTTTTCCCCAACTCCACCTCCAAAGCTCTGGCCGATTCCACCAAAGCTCGGAATCCCAATAACTTTGGTCCTAGCAGTAGGATACGCAACTCGCTGTGCAGACCGTTATAAAATCTATCAACTATAGATTGCTCGCTTTCCCATTCAAAGCCTGGGTAGCGCCTTATCATAAGGAACGTCTGTAAATACGCGTCAACTGAATGCGCTCCCTGCACCACAGTCATGTTCATCTGCTGCCCTAATTGACCTCAAAATGTCCTTTGCTCCAACATACCGCCCGATGTTGGGGCCAACTCAGGGACAAAGGGTTGCACATTACTCCCATGTTGTGCATTGGTCACAGCGAACACCGCTTCAACCACCCTTCTTATGGTTTCCAAAGACGTATGGGTCTCAGAAACGTTACTTTGTGCAGTACTTTGCTCAGCAAACGTGTGTTCAGACTGTCACGCTCCACTTTCGGACACCTATAGCCGTTCAAAACACCATAAGTGACTGAACAAAATTGCAAAAAGCACTTATAAGAACACGCAGGTTCCTCAAACATGTGTATTTTCATTCCTAAGTGGACATTCATGGGTTCTTTTCATGTTATAACGATGACGCACACACATGTGCTCACCACCCCTTAAAGTGAATTCGCCCACGAATTCATTTTAGTTTGACCGAAACCAGTAGTCTGATACCAATTTGTAACACTCATATCTGTCACATAGTATATAACAGTAGGTCCGGCCGGGGCCCGACGCCATATACTACGAACAGACCGATTGGTTACTTATTGAGACCATTCAACCAATCACAACGTCCTACACAGAGCATCTAGCGGAAGTAAATTATTAAGTTGTACAAAGAATCAAGAACCATGCCAAGCATGAATGTCCACTACTCAAACCAAGAAGGAATGTTTAATACACTAAACAGGAATGGCCTTATGGCCTTACAAGAGTTTGCTTAATAAAAGTGTCTTCCAAACCTCGGTACGCAGGCCGGTCACACATGAGTACAAAAAGGAAAACACTCAACAATTGGCCTTCGAGGGCCGGCACAGCAACTTGGGCTTTAGCCCGCTATTTATCGCTCGGCTCCGCAGTACCTGCAAGCAACAATCCACCGCATGTTGGTAAACAAAGGCAATGGTCAGCTATGCTGACCAAATTATAACGATTCCGCCCCCAAACCGGGGCGCCAAAGTTTCTTCCCTGCACTTGTTAGCAAAACAAGCAACATAGCGAAATAAGCAAAATCGACTGAGTTAGAAATTTGTCTAAGTCAAAATCGACGGGAATCACTAAGTGATTCTCGCCGATTTCGACGAGTATCGTTAGTGATTCCCGCCGATTCGGCAAGAATCAATCTGGATTCCCGCCGATTTGGCGAGAATTAATCTTGATTCCCGCCGACCTCTTCCTGTTGGTGTTGGTTTATTGTTTTCCTGCGGTAAAGTGCTAAGGCGTTGAGTGAGTAGACCTCACTCAACGCCGTAGATGTTTTGGCGTTGAGTGAGGTTAGTTCACTCAACGCCACTGTCTCTTTTGCTGAAGGCGTTGAGGGAGTGGACCTCACTCAACGCCATAGCTGTTTTGGCGTTGAGTGAGGTTAGCTCACTCAACGCCAGAGTTTTCTTGCCGGAGGCGTTGAGTGAGAGAACCTCGCTCAACGTCATGGCTGTTTTGGCGTTGAGTGAGGTTAGCTCACTCAACGCCAGAGTTGTTCTTGCGGAGGGCGTTGAGTGAGTGAACCTCACTCAACGCCATGGTGGTTTATGGCACTGAGTGAGGCTAACTCACTCAACGCCAAGGTCTGGTGAGGCATTGAGTGAGTGGGGCTCACTCAATGCCAAGCAGTGTTGAGTCATCTCAACGCTTTTCCCTTACCTTGATTTCTTCCCCCGAGTGAATTTCTTGATGTTGATGTTCCTTGTCGGCTATGTTTTCTTTCCCAAAGGCCAAATCGTGGGTCGTGGTTAGTAGTGGTTGTTTGAAGCTCTTATGGGGGGGTGATGTTGTGTAATTTAGCTGTGGCCACCCTTTTCTTTTATCTTGCTCCAGGTACGAGTTGGGCAAGGGGGTGAGAGGTCCCTAGTGCTTTCACATGTAGACCCCTGAGCTTGGTTTCTTGGAAATGGTGGTTGGGGGACTGAGTTTGCCAATAACCCGGATCCGCGTTGTTTTTACTACTACCATCTCTCACAGCTTAGGGTGTTAGATGTTTCTTCCTTGGTAGATTGCAGCATTTGGGCTCATGGTAGCCTTGTTTACTCTGCAGCTTTTGGGAAGAGCTACTGTTGTGTCCTCGCACTTAGTGCACTTTATTTTTTCCTTGCCTTGGGCAGTTGTGATTGTTACTGCTTTGTTTTCCTCTTTTACTCTTCTTCTGATTGACTCTTTAGAGCAGTTTTCTTAGTTTTGCTTGCTGAGGTATTCTTTCTTCTTTGAATGCCTCAGGTTCTGGATAGTAGCCGCTCTGACGGTTAGTGGTGTTGTGCAGCTGCTGGTAGTCTCTGGTGCTTTAGAGATCAGTTCCGTTTTTGGCGAGGTAGTTTTGATGTGTTTTCTTACAGACATACATACTTGTCAGTGGGTTCGTGTCAGTTTGTTGGTGCCCACTGGTAGTTTTTACCTTGATACTAGATATGTTACTTTTTGCTGCTACCTTTATTGGAGATAGTCTACTTGCTCTTGGGATGATTTATGTTAGGTTGCTAGTTACTTTTAAACCTAAAAACACTATTATAAGTATTACTCCTAATCAGCATGTTTTATAAAACTCATCACTATTTTTCAAACAACGTAAAAAGATCATTTTCTTATATATAGTATAAATTAAAAGTAGGGTCCTGCATAGTATAAGTTTTCCACTAGGGACACTTATGCACTCTTTTAGGATGTCAAACCTGAATAAAGTATTTTTCTGCAGCGTATAAGTATAGTTTTTAAACTGTGGACTAGATGATCCACCGAGCCGAGGGATACGGCCTTTAAAAAATATAACTGATTTTCTAATCATTTAACTTATGAATTTTCATTAAGTATAGTTGTTAGCGGTTTGCCTGAGCATCGGCAGTTATCCCCTGCTCGACGTGGCATCATGACGCGTGTTTTCTCCTACTCTGATAATTCGTTTTCCTTGGAGAAAATGCGGGTTGTGACAGTTGGTATCAGAGGGAGGTTGCTTGACAAGTTAGTCGGGCAACCTTCCCGTTTGATTGTATTAGTAGTTCAACATCATGTCATTCACACACCGATATGTAATCAGCATGTCTTGGCAAAAGCACGAACACTACACTTATAGCATAACATGAAGTATACGGGGCATATTATGTAGTATGAGATGCATAATATGTGTTCGTATATGGATCCACCATAGGGGCAACATGTGAGGGTTATGTAGTATGGGATGCATAACCTCACCACATGGCTGCGACTAGCTCGTTTTCTTTTTGTTGCATGAAAATGTTATGTAGTATGGGATGCATAACATTTTCATGTGTACGCCGCTCATAACATGCATTAGGGCCTTTTTAGAATGCATAGCACAAACATGCATAGCATAACATTGCATAAGCACAATGTGCCAAGCTAAAGACTGGCAGGATGACATATGTTCACACATAATTTTTGAGTCAAAAATAATATAAAGTCATGCATTCCCGATCTAGGCACAAGAGTTTGTATTGTGGTGGTTAACCATCCTAGGTTAAGGCATAACATGAATTCTTGTAAAAATAAACTCTCAGAGCAAGTTTAGCAGCTTTAAGTTCATATTTATGTATGTATTGTTTGTACTTGTAGTTAGTTGCAGCTGTCGTACTAGGATCTGACTGAGGTTGTTATGACTTTAGGATGGCGAGACGCTCTTCGACTAGATCGACCCCCCTATCTGAGGGTGAGTCATCTGGAGCGCAGAATGATGCAGTGATCGAGAGCTTGCGGCAGAGTAGCGATTCCTTGAGCAGGCAGATGGTAGAGGTGCGAGCCCATATCCAGTCTTTGGTGGCGGTTGTGGCAGGTCAGACTCAGGGAGTGCAAGGTCCTGTAGGGGGATTGTTGTTCCACCTCCTCCTGCACCCCTGAGACCTCCAGTGGTGGTGCCAGCGGAGATGGCATTCATCTCGCAATTTCTGTACTTCCTTCTTTACATAGGATTAATGAGATTATAATGGATAAATTAATTAGAGGCTAAATACTTTCTGTAAAATCATGAAAATTAGTATTTGATGATACCTTGTTGTTATTTAGTGATCATAATTTTGGGGTGGTCATTACTTGAGAAAATCATGTAGTTCATGTTCAAAATTACCCACGACCAATCTTTTGGGAAATTTAAATAAATATCAGATCAATTAGGAAAATTATAATTTTCTGGATTTAGCCTAATTATGTCATGATAGACCTCCGGTAAATATTATAGGAGATTTGGAAGACAATTTGGAGTACCTCCCCTTGTATACCTCATATAGCTTAGGATGGTCTGCGTTTAGTAAAATAGCCGAAATCATATTAGGCTACAAGATGAACTTAGAGGATGTGGGTATTGGGTTAGTGGTTTGGAAATGTGTATGAATGCATCCTCAGTAACCAAAATGAGGTTAGGTTAGTAGGTTGTCGAGTCATAAGAGGTGTTCGGGACCGACGAAAGATCGTCCTTCCCGGTGGGATAGGAAGAGTCTTAACACACTAAGGTTAGAACCAAAGTAATTTGAATGGGATCGGGTAATGGGTAATAACCAATAAAAGTAAGTGCCTTACGAAAGGGAATGATGGGCTTCAGTTACCATCATAGTTCCTAGTGCCCTTTGAGAGCCCTTCACAGGGAATACCGGGGGCAGTCCTGGGCTAACGTAAACCATAGAAAAAATAAACTAAAAGAGCAACTAGAATATCTAGGGTTGCACAATCACACCCCGGTAGCTAGGGAGGTAGAATAAGTTGGTTTGGTTGTCATTTAGACGGTAGCTCTGAAGGTAGATACACAGACGGGACAGTCCGGGAAGTCGAGGGCTCGAGGATTTGAGTACAGAATAAGGTGGTGGGTCTTCATTATTTGATTGTCGTTCACACCGACATTGGTACGTTGACTCGGCGGTGTGGGACACTTAGCCAAAGAAAGTCTGGTGGATATAGCCAGCACTAGTACGTGGATACTCTAGGTTGTGTTTTTCAAGGGGCGTACGGAAGGGCTAGGCCTGATAGTGTGGATACCCGCCTAGGAGTTGGGGGCCCGACCCACTGTCTCCATTTGCCACTACAGAAGTTTCTTGGAGTGAAGCTAGCTGCACGAACAGGGGGAACTAAAGGTCTGTGCGCATAGAGTCGTGTGTGTGAGTTGCACTTGCATGAATCATGGCATAGCATATCACTACACTCATATTTGCATACAACCGACACCACAACGTATAAATCGGTATGAGACTTTTTATACGATGGGAGCCTTGCAAAAGACCTCTTAACTTATAAGTTTGTATGAGCATTCATATAAGTTAAGGTTACCTACTTATTTACTTACTTGTTTTCTATTTGTCTCCTTATAAATTTGTTACCTACTACATGTCTACTTTATTACTCACTACCGTAGAACTGCTAGATGTACTCTATTTTAATTAGTTGTTTATACACCATGAATAATTGTTAGACTAGTTCCACTGTCATCCGTTTGATTATTCCCCACCATTGTAGCTTCCCTTTCCTCCTCTCCGCTCGGTGCTTAGGAGCCATGGGGGGAGGGGGAGGGGATGATAGGGCTTAGTCTTTATGACTAATGGTTTTCGAACCACAACATTACAGGAGCTCCGGATGGGAGACAGGGACCAGCAGCCCAGGGACCAGCACCAGCGGAGTACGGTGCACATGGAGGTGGGCCAGTCTAGCACCGGAGCACCTGTGACCAGCTCCATGAGTGTTTAGTATTTTTATAGCTTCCGCGATGAGTGATTTGTAGTGAGGACTCTGATGTACCGGGCTCGAGCTCGTTTCTTTATTTCATCTGAACTGTTCTTTGCAGTACTTTCTATATTTTGATGGACTTGTTGTGATTTTATTCATATGTGTTTCTGTGGACATGTTTACATTCAGTGTAATACTTACTTCTCTCTCTTTGTGATCGAAAAGGGCCGGCAGAATTGGCGTCTTGTAGTGGCGACCTTCCCGTGAGTCGGTGCCACCGCAAAGCGGCAATTCTAGGCTAAGACCCCGGTGGTTGAAAAAAAAGGGGGGGGAGGGGTCTTACAGTGGCGGTCATAACCGTTGTCATGTCAAACGCACATTCTATGATGATGTCATTGACACTTTTTCATTTTCAAATATACCCTAAAGTAATTCTTTTGTTCCTGCTATTTGCTCGGGAGCGGTCAAGCATGTAAACGGTCACAGAAAAAGCCGACGACTGACAAAGGAATTTTTTACATGAAAAACCCACGGATCCGGGACCGTGCTGGACAAATTTCACTATATCTTGATGTGTTACAAGTGAAAGTAGAGAACTCAAGGGTGACAGACCGTTTCTCGTTACAATAGTTGTAGAAGAAGAGTCTTAGATGGCGACAGACCACCACTCGAAAAATTAAGTATTTTTTTGAATTACTAGAGTAGATGAGAATGACAAAGACAGAGGTGGAATCTACAACTGTACTCTAAAGTGGGAGCAATGTGCTTGATGCAATCCGGACTCCGCAATTGTGCTCGGAAGCGAGATGAATGTGCTCGGTGCAATCTAGAATCTGCAAGTGTGCTCGGAAGCGGGAGCAATATGCTCGAGGTAATCTAGAATCTGCAGATGCGCTCGGAAGCGGGAGTAATGTGCTCAGGGCAATTTGGAATCTGCAATTGTTCTCGGAAACGGGAACAATGTGCTCTGTGCAATCCCCAAGGGATCTTCAAATGCTTGTGAGAAATCTTAAGGGATCTTCGAACACCTTCGAAGGTCTTCAAGGAAATCTTGAAGTATGCAGAAAGATCTTCGAAGGATGCCTCTGGAGCTCTCTTTGACATAGGAGACAAAGTTAGTTCAAATGAGAGCTTGAAGGCCCTTTTATAGATTTTGAGGGTGATATTTCTGCAATTAAGTGGTTAGGGAGTTCAGTTATCTGCACACTCATAATCATATAATTTGTTATGCGCACACCTATTGTGTGTGGTTTTATCTTTATACGCACACTCATGATGAGTTTCATCGCTATATGCACACTCACGATGCGATATTTTACTGGATTTTAGAGTTTTATTACTTAACAATAAGTAATTATTCATTTTATCTATTTTTTAATAAATTAGCAAAAATATTGAACTTTTAAAAGATGCATAATTGAAAGTAATTAAAATAATAAAGTTTGAAGAGATAAATAATTTGAATTATTAAAAGTGTTGGGGATGACCCTCATTTTATAAAGATTAGGCGAGCGCAATCACCGCGTATGATCCCCCGTGCACCGATCCCATCACGCGTAATGGACAAACCGTCGCGATCCCTACCTCGTCGGCGGTAGGCGGCCAACCTCCTCTCCGATCGCCGGCCGACCGCCCTCTCTCGCCGCACCGGCGCCGGCCGCGACCGCGGCCGAGGAAGCGGTCGTGCCTCCCTCGGCCGCCGACGCGGCCGAGGGGGCGGCCGCCCGGGCCGCCCCCTCCCTCGGCCGCGCCGGGTGGCCGCCCCCCTCGACCATCAGCGCGAGGCCAAAGAGAGCGGTCGGGGACCCTCCCCGGTCGCCTTCGGCTGTCCTCCCGTCGCCGATGAACTTGGCGGCGAGTTCGTCGGCCGCCCGTGGACTTCCGCTCCCGTCGTCGATCGGTGGGGGGCGTTCCCGATCGTCCAATTCATGCGTAACTACCTACTAACCACCGGGTTAGTGGGGGCTTAATTAATAATTTTATAATTTATTTAAATGGTCTCCGAATAGCGAAATACGCGCATTTAAACTATCAAAATTAATCGTGATGGTGGTTATGATGTGCGGATAGCCAGGGGCGGATCTAGAGGGGGGCCCGAGGGACACTGGCACCCCCATTATTTTTCAAAATGATTAGTGTATTTGGATTCCTCTCGTCGAGGCAATGAATTTTGACTACTTATACGTCAAAAACGGTGGCCAGACGAGGGAGAAACAACTCCGATAAGATTGAAACGTTTAAATTTTTTTTTGAAAGAAGTTGATGTCTGGTCTCCCATGTTATAATTTTTAGAATCCAGTGACGGATTCAAAAAAAAAATTTGTACACCCCCATTACTAATTTTCTGGATACGTCACTGCGGATAGTCGCGTAACCACCATAATCACAACCCGAAGCCTATAAAAGGTGCATCATGCAGGAGCAGACCCACATAGGTCTCAGTGTGGGCGGCCGCCCACACTGATTTTTAAAAATATCATTTATCAATAGCAAAATGTGCAATTTATTTATTTAGCATATATAAATATAGATATATATCATGAATAAATTCAAGCAAGTAAGTTTCTTAGCCAAGTTGGTAGAGTGTATGATATTTAACTATATGGTCATGCGTTAAGTCCTATGCATGTCACATTTTTTATTACCTACATATTTAGTTATCATTTTATTTTCTAACATTTTTATTTATTTTTATATTTCCTACACATTTTTTTATCATTTTTTTCTTTTTATGTCACATTTATTTATCATTTTTTAGATATAATTCAAAGTAGTAATACTTTCATTTTATTTTTTTTGATAGTTTTCATGCACCGCCCACACAGAGAAAAATCTCTGCATCCGCCACTGGCCTCATGCCTCCTCATTTCTTATATTTTTCCTCTGAGTCTTCTTCTTCCTTAGGTTGGAGCTCTGCTGAATTCCTCCTACGAGCAGCACCCGAGCCGCACTCGAGCTACAAGCGAGTCAAGTCAAAGCCACCTGACGAAGCAAAATCTCTCAAGTCCCAAGTGGCCCCCGCAATCGCAAGTCCAGGTGCTCCGCTCCACATCCATAATTACCAAGTCGCTAACCGAAGACCACCAGTATGAAGCGCAATTTGTAACAACTCCTGGCGCGACGGCCTGTCGTCCGCTGTGTGTCAAGTGTTCTCTCACTCCAAAGCTGTAACGAGAGGTGGTCTGTCACCCTCGACTTCACAAACAAGCTGTAACAACTAGAGAATAGTGTACTTTGACTGGCACAGATCCGGTCACGTGGTTTTTTACCCAGTTGAGGGGTTTTTCTACGTTAAAACCGTTTGCATACAATTGACCTACTCTATTGACTGTGTGCGCGCTCGACCGTTCCGAGAGCTAAGACAGTCCAGATTATTCTAGTCCAACCGGGACATCGAGTTAGACCGCAACAAAAAAAAAACTAAAAAACGTAGATATTCTTTTAAATAAAATGCTTTTAATACAAACTGTCGAGCATTAAATAAAATAATGAAAAAAAGACAATAATTAATTATTCATTTCTTTTAATAAATTTGTAGAAAAATGAACTTTTAAAAACATATATAATAAAAAAAAATTGCCCAAGGCTTAAACCCAATTATTCTTTTTATGTATTTTTTATAAATTTGTAAAAATAGTAAAAAATTGAACTTTCAAAACATATATATTTGAAAGTTTGACCCTTTTCCGATGTGGAGAAATCAGATTGTCATAACTTGGAATTGGACCAGGGGCACAAATAGTCAAAATGAACCGTGACAAATGACAAGATGTATTTTTTACGTAGAAAACTCGAAAAGGGTGAAAAATCACGTGGATGAAACTGTAACGCCCCAAATCTCGATTATGAGTGGGATGTGTAGGCTGAGCAACACGGGCGTGTTCAAAGCCGTGCCCTGCTCTGTGTTAGCAACACGGCCGGGGACACGGGCGTGTCCAAAACCGTGTCCTGCTTTGTGTTGGCAGGGCGGTGTCGAGTGTGGCGCAGGGCGGTGTCGAGTGTGGCACACGGGCATGTCCAGGGTCGTGTCCTGCTGAGTTCGACGTGTTTCCGTAAGGTCGACGAAATGTAGTCGACGATCCTCGGAGGCAGGCCATGTTGGGCACACGGCCTGTGACACGGGCGTGTCAAGGGTCGTGTCCTTCTCTGTGGTTGCCGGTCTGTGAAGACTGATGAACACGGGCGTGTCCGAAGCCGTATCTGGTACACGGCATGTGACACGCCCGTGTCACAGGGTCGTGTCCTGGTCTGGAAGTGGCGGTTTATTTTGCCGCTTAAGGCACACGGCCTGTGACACGGGCGTGTCACAGGCCGTGTTCGGCCCAGGAAAGTGATTTTCAGGGCGATTCGTGGTTGTTCATTCCCTTTAAATATGATACAACGGTCCAGAAATCCCCCTGCTGTTTTAAGGCCGGGAGTTGAGGGTTAAATCCTCATTTCTCTTAGGTCTTTATCTCTCTAAAGAGTTAGAGAGTGGGGAGAGCAAGGAAGGAGGAGGAATTTGGCCGTCAGTGGAGCTTCAGACCCCCGAATTGCGAGTTGAGTCCAGATCCGTGGAGGCAAGTCCGTTGCGGTGCTTTTCATCCGGCTAGTTTTTCATGGCACCAAAGCGAACCTCTAGGGTAACGATCTTCCTTCTTAAACATATGAAGTCTTTATTTTGGCATGTGCACGGATTTCCCCCACTAAAAGGTGGATGATTGAGGGATTTCCCTTGGGTTGATTCTTAAAATCCCCAATAAGTCTTGCATATAGATCCGGAAATATGTAGTACGAAATATGCATGTTGTGTGAAGCTCATCTAGACAGGTTGGTATGGATTGATGCTGTTTTATTTTGCGCACCGGAGAAGACTCCGCGTTTAAACGAGTAGTTTGTGGAGTCGGTGGGCTATGCCTGTGAAGTGGAGTAACATGAAGTACTGGAATGGGGATTCCAGGAAAATACTCTCGTAATTCCTGTGATGTATGCTATGGAAAGACCAGTTTTCTTACACTGCAGGATGATGTAGGGTTTTGGTTGATCAGATTAGGTGCAGAAAGAGAGCTTCTGCTGAACCCGCCAAGCCATCGCGAGGAATGCTGGCACTAGCTCCCGTTTTGGATTGTGAAGCCAGTCCTTGGTGGACAGTATGGCTATTGTGAGCTGCGAGCTCTTAAAAGGCTTCGTGTCGAACGGACAAGGGGATGCTGACCTGCGTTAGTCTAGACATTGAACTGGCGATTTGAGCAACGGGCAAGGGCTGAACTGTATCCGCGTTATGGTTGTCTGACATGAGTGCCTGGAATATTGGCATTCGTCAGGTTCACATGATGAGAGTCTTAGGCATGCACGTCATTAAGACTAAAGTCTCCGACTATAGGCTGTGGAGCATAATACTCAAACTTTACCGTTGGGTTTCAGACCTTGAACGGTGGTGGGACCCTGGTTTTCTGGTACACCAAGAATGTGCTTGAGAGCACAGAGCGTGGGACCGCGTGGCCGACGTTTGTGATATATTGATTGCGCGTGAGTACACATTCTGTGATATATCTGCTTGTGAAATGCTATGCCTGCAGGGAAGGAATATCACTACCCAGGGAAAGGGGTAAGGTCGTTATAAATTGGTCGGTTGAATGATGACCGTTGCCTTGTTTGCCACCATCATGGTGGGTTGTCCTTGTGCAGGTGCTGGAGAGCCGAGCGGGAAATAGAGGGTTGAAGCTCCTGCTGCTGCTACTGCTGGCCCTCGAAGGCTGAGCGAAGAACTTTATTATTTTTATGTGTGGTCGGCCTACACGCCAACATTTGTAATCTACACCTGTGAAGTTTAACTATAAGGCCAAACTTTTGTGTATTTGGTGTACATTCTTTCGGGGTTATATATAAATGTGGTTGTTTATATATAGTGGATATTCGTGGCTGTTGAGTTCAATATTAACTTTAAATCTTCCGCTAGTATGCTCTGAGTTAGGATGCAAGTATGTTTTGGTATTAACATGTAACATCGCCGCCTGTTTGTGGCATATAGTATGGGGCCCCGGTCGGACCTTTTGTTATATGTTATTTAATGGATGGGGTCGTTACAGGAACTGTGTCGAGCCAAAATCCAGTAGCTTCTCAGAGTTTTTCAGAGTTTGGTTTGATCGGAGGATGATAGACCGCTACTCCATTACATGTGGCGAAAATAAGGAAAAATGGCTAAGTTCTCGGAGCCTCGATAAAAGCGCTCCGACCTTGAAATTTTGATGAGCTCACGGAACAAGGTTGAGAGTGTTCTGGCTGGAAAATTCTCTAAGCTCACGGAGCTTATGGTGGGGACGCTCTCATTGATGCAGAGCCTTGATGAGAGCGCTCTCACGGAGGTGGTTGACGAGACTTGAAGTGTGTTGAAGTCTTAGCGCAAAGAAAAGAGTGGAATGAATTCTTGCGCGGAGAATCGGCCTAAGTCAACGATCTCGTCGGAAGACCTCAGAGCTCTCTATTGCATCTAGAGTTGTTTGTCTTCAAATGAAGGCATATGGAACTATGTATAATTTTCCTGGAGGGTTGTGGTCGTAATTGTGTCGGGAGTGATTTGTGTTAGTGAATGACGTAGCTCCGTTTCGATCACCTGGATCACCATTTTTGCCGAAATGACGGGAGTGCCCTCGGGGTAGCTCGGGTGGCTCAAGCAAGGTGCTCGAGGCGGCGGCGGCAGCAGGAGACGGCGAGGATTGCCGGCGGCGACAGCCGCCGGCGAGCGTGCGCGCGACCGCGGGGGGGGGGGGATGATATTGGCAAATCAAGTATTCTAAAAATAACTTATTTTTTCTCCCCCTCATTTTGACTAGTGGCAGTCCAAATTTCCCTACGGATGGAAAACCCTAACCCTCACCTTCTGTTGATCTGCCTCGGATGATTTGCTTCTATGGAATATCCTTCCTCTGCCTGATGATACTTCCTCTCTGACGATCCTTCCATCGAATATCCTTCATCTCAGACAACCCTATTCTAGATTCTACACCGGAGTTTGATGTCGTGCCTCTCCTTGAAATTGCATCACTGCCTGAAGCCTCACCTTTTCCTGATCCTGCTCTTCCACCTGATTCCACGAGACCTGCTTTGGAATGTCATTGAGGCAGAGGGCGAGAGGAATGAGGGTAGAGGAGGACAAGGTGGGGAAAAACACAATCAGCTTCCATGAGAGGGATGAAGGGGAGGGCGGCGTCAAGGAGATTTGAGCACCATTCCTCCCACGAATTCTCAGCTACAAACCTTTCTGGTATACACATATAGTGTGGTGGAGCGTTTTTGCAAGAGGGTAAAGGAGATGGCGGTTGGAGACGCAATGGTGCCAACCTCTAATGTGAGAAGAGAAATTTTAAAGTCTGACGTTGCACATAGTATTCTGTTAAGAGCTATGATTTAGTCTAACATTAATATTTTCGATTTAACATTAACTTCAAGCTGCAATTAATTTAGGTCTGCACATAGTCGTGGGCAAATAGCCCGGGCCCGGAAAGCCCGCCCGGGTACGACCCGACAAAAGTCTGGCAAGGCCCGACCCGGGACAATGTCGGGCTTGGGGCCCTTATCGGGCCCCTATTTTAGTCGGTTTACCTGCCCGGGCCGGGCCGGGCTAGCCTGAGCCCGGCACCGGGCTAAGCAGAAATCCCGCCAGGTAGTAGTGGGCAAAAGGACCAAGCCCAGTGGGCCAACCCTATAAAAGCCCATCTAGGCCCAGCCCGGGCCTAGGCCGGTCCCAGGGCCCTTACAGGGCCCCAATATAAAGATAGTGGACGGGCTAGGAAAAGCTCAATTTTTGGGCCCGGGCAAAGCCCGGCCCAGTGAATTCGCCCGGCTCTTATAAGAGTCACTACTAACGGCTCTATAAGAGCCATTAGCAGCAGCACTGATGTACAGTAGTACAACAAAGCTGTTGTACTGCCGTACAGCAGTACAGAGCCTAGGGCCTAGGCTGGGCAGCCTAGGCCCTAGGATCTAATTAAAAAAAATTATTATATAACCCCCCTCTCTCACACACTCTCTCTCATTCTCTCAATACCAACATGCCACCCCTCCTCTCTCTCTCTCTCACTCACTCACTCACTCTCCCTCTTAGTCTCCCACTCACTCTCTCTCTCTCCCTCTCACTCACTCTCTCTCCCTCCCACTCTCTCCCACTCACTCACTCTCTCTCCCTCTCACTCCCTCTCTCTCCCTCCCACTCTCTCTCTCAACGTCAGGGTCATCCTCCTCAACGCTAGTATGTCATCGTCCTCCTCAACGTCAAAGTCGTCTACTCAAAGTACGCCTGTAATGGTGGAGCACAATCGTAAGGCGGCAGTTTGAGAGCATTTCGATAATGTTCAAGTTGGTGCCAAATTTAAGGCGCGATGCAAATTATGATCGAAGCTGCTGACCCTTATCGACAACTCGACACTATCAAGACACCTCTAGTCTTGCGTTTTGAAACAAGCTCTCGAGTCCAGTTAGGCTCAAATTTCAAGAGCAGGACAAATTTGGACATACGATCAACTTCGCCAACGAGACCTGCAGATGGAACATGTCAGTAAACACGAGTTGTCATTCAGCCACTATAACAATGAGGATGCGACATAATACATACATGCAGGGCTTCAACACAAATATCAACAGGTAAGTAGAGTTTCTCTTAGGCGCGATGTCATTAAAGCCTATTTAAAATCAAAACAATTGTTAATATTTTTTTTTTAAAACTTTCGAGGGTCGTGTAAGTTTAACGAGTGACGTTTGAAGTAGTAGCATAAAAGTAAGATTATCGTATATATATATCACATGTCATTGGATAAAATCATGTTTCATGGGAGCTAAATAGGCGCGTAATATGTTTTGAAGTTTTTGAATATCTGCACACAGGTAAAGCTTATATACTGTAATTATGAAATGTGCGCGAGAATTTAAAATAAAAGATAAAATAATGAATATTTCTTTTGATAACGCCTCTAACAATACCGCAGCTATTAATTTGTTAAAACGCGATTTAAAACCAATGTTAAGCGGTGCGTTTTTTCACACTCGGTGTGTTTGTCACGTTTTAAATTTAGTAGTACATGATAATTTAGTCACCATGGAATCTTATATTGAAAAAATTCATCTAATACTTAGAGTCATTTATAGTTATATGCAACGATCTCATGATTTTAAAAATTTTATAAGCGCACAGGGTAAAGAATATTTGAAACCTCAATTTGATATATTTATTAGATGGAACTCAACATATAAAATGCTAAAAAGAGCATTTCAACAAAAATCATTTCTTAAGGAATATTATAATATGGTAAATACTCATGATTTGACTGATGCCGATTGAGACGTATTAATAAATTATATGGATTTATTAAAATATTTTTATATGACGATTGTTTTTTTATCCGACATGTACTATCCGACTAGCTCACTAGTAATTGAAAATTTTGTAAATATTGCACAAAAATTTAATTATTATAAGCAACATGTTAGATGATTTCTATTAATTGAAATAATGGAAGAAAAATTTCTAAAATATTATAGAAAAATGTCTATAATGTTTTCATGCGCCATCGCTTTAAATTCATTATTTGGCATAGACGGCGTAAAAATTTTGATAGATGAAATCAATACAAATTTAAATATAAATTTAAATTTCGATGATTATGATGACGTTAATACTCCAAAATTTACTTCTCTTTTTACCGAGTGTTATAATTATTATGATAATTTATACGGCTCGCGGCCTCCGAAAGAAATATCGCAACCAAAACCAAAGAATACTTTTAAAAATAAAATTTTAGAATTAACTGCAGGAAAAAAACGTGCACATCTAGTAATTTAAATGAATTAAGATTGTACACTAAAATACAATTCCGTGATTTTATGAGCACGGAGGAGATTAAAAACTTCGATCTCTTAAAATGGTGGAAAGGTAAAGTTAATATATATCCTATTTTGGCATATATGACATGTGATTTACTAACAATTCAAGCTAGTACGGTAGCTTCAGAGTCCACTTTTTCTATTAGTGACAGGGTTTTGAACGAGCAGAGGAGCTGGCTCAACGAAAAATCTCTGGAAATGTGCATGTGCTACAAAGACTATTTTGATGTTATGAAGAGGAAGCAACGTATTACAACATTAGATGATAGCTCGGAGGAGATAGAAGATTAGATGGACGCAATAAATTTAAAAGATGATTAAGCACGTGCCACATTCATCACATTGTACAACCTAGTGTTCGCCGAGTGTGTCCAACAAGGCAGAAGAGGGGACACAATACAACCCGATCCGCATCCGCCAGGCGGGTGAGCGAGCCAGGACAGCTGGCCCGCATCAGCTCGATAGGCAGACGAGCCCAGTGGGCAGTCGACCCGCCTCCGCCATGTAGGCAGGCGAACCGCACGAGTCGGTTCGCTAGCCCGCGTTTGCCTGAGTGTCCACCAGACCAGAACAGCCGACCCGCCTCCGTGTAAGGGGCAGGCGAGCCGTAGGAGCCTGACTCGCGCTCGCCTAGAGAGAGGCGAGCTGTAAGAGGCGGGCCGCATCCGCCCATTTGAGTGGCGAGCTGGTCCTGATCCCCCCATGAGTGGGGTGCAGATATCATATGGTTAATATGATTTGGTCTGCCAATATCCTCACTAGACATCGGAGTTTCGTCGTTGGCAGACCTCTCTTGGGTTGCATATAACCGTTTAGAACAGTGGAGTTGTGTTATTTGCAGGCCAGTCCTAAAAATCTATAAATAAACCCAAGGCTGTACCTTAGAAAGCAAGCTTTCCAGTTTTTTGATTACCAGATCTTCTTGCGTTTTTTGAGGTACCCTTAGCTCAGCACTGGCTAAGGAGGGGAAGCGATCTAATATCTTCTGAGTGTGTGGTGGGACCTCCGTGCTGGAGCCTCGGGTCAGTTTTGAGCTCTAAGGCTTCATTTGGTTCGGTGTTTTGCTCAGGCGGCGGGAGGAGAAGACGGGTTATTGGAATCGGAGGGGGGAGGTCGCGGTTGGAATCCCTTCATTTTTCTCCTTTTCTCATGGCGCGGCGAGTGCAAACGCCGTCGGAGGCCATTTGGTTACCCACCGTGCGACGATGTTTTCCAAAACGGAGCATTCCAAACGTTGTGCCAAATGAAGCCTAAGTCTTTGGTCAGTCAAGGTTACTAAGAGAAGTAAGTGTGCAATCACCCCTTCCCCAAGGGTCCGAACTTCATGGAAGCTGGTTCTCGATTTCAACATTTTGGTGCGGTGAGCGTGGAGTGCGACTAGCACAAAAAACCTTGGAGAGCTCAATGATTGGAGGCGAAGAACAAGGATCTGACTAGGCCACCTCCCCCCTCTCTCTCCACCCACGACATGTTCGTGGACTTAGAACAGGAGATACAGAACCTCGTCATGTTCGCACTCGGCGCTTGCGGAGAGTGCTCAACACCCATCGTCCCAGTGTTTGGCGCTCCAGCTCTAGGCGAGAACGCCCCATCAAGCTACCTGGGAAGGAAGTAGCGGCGGAGGGCAGCGAGCGAGATCTCCCAGGGTAAGCCTTGATCCCCGACTCGGTGAGTGCAAGGAAGGACCGATCAGATGGAGGCTCGCATGACAGGGGAGAGGTGTCCCTTCAGAAAGCTGGTCTCATCCGCCCCAGTTCCAGAGGGGTTCCATGATCCAGAGATGTCCTACTATACTAGACGGGATGATCCGGTCCAACACATCCAGTGGTTCGAGGATGTGGTTTCGATCCGACAGATGTCAGACGCCTTTAAGTGTCAACTCTTCACCATAACCCTCGAAGAGAAGGCGAGAGATTGGTTCCACCAGCTTCCTACCAGCTCCATCTACTATTTTGAAGACCTACGCCGGGGGTTTTTGTTGAGGTTTACAAATTCGAAGAAGAGGAAGGAGTCAGAATCCCTATTTCTCATCAAGCAGGGGGTGGATGAGATATTGGGAAGCTATGTGTACAGGTTCCAGGAGGAAGTCCTCTAAGTCCAGGAGATGCCCGGACACACCCTTATGGTGGCCTTCACCCTGGGACTGCAGTAGGGGTTCTTTAGGATGGAGCTGAAGCGGGTGCCTTTGCTGTCTTTCGAAGAGCTGATGGAGAGGGAAGCCGGGGAAGTAGAGGTAGATGTGTCGAACCCGGCATTTGCTAGGATGTTATCCAGGTGGGCTGCGGAGGAGGAGAAGGAACTAGGAGGTGGCAAGGGCCAGGAGGGAAGAGCCCATGCAGCGGGATCAGCAACAACAATAACGGTCAGGGTGGGGCCACAAAGAGCCGAATAATCGGCTGAGCTGGAGGCATCCAGAGTGGCATGATCAAGGCCTGATGAGAGGTTTCCACAGAGGGGACAACCGCCAAGGGGGGCAGGGGCAGTTCAACCCTCTGGGTTGGAGGCAAGACCAAAGGCCCACTCTCCCCGAGAAACACCAGGCTATGGCGATAGCTCTGAGGAGGAAGAGAAGGGGTATGAAGAGGAGGAGAACGGGAGGTAGATCGGAGCTGCCCTATGGTGACTTCTACCAAGAGGAAGGGCACGCGACGGCTACTTGCCCAGAGTTCTTGGAGGTGAGGAGAGCCAAGGGATAGGCCCCGCAGTAACAACAGCTTCTCCAGGAGATGCGGATAGAAGAAGTCTTGTCAGGGGCAGAAGAGGATAGGTGCGAGGACCGGGCCGATGTTGTAGGCCGAGGAGGGATCAGAGTGATCCATGGGGGGTGGGAGTCGAGGCCACCCGCAAGGCGAGTCTCCACACCATGTATCGTCAGAGCATCATCTCCACATCCCTGACCCCACCCCCAGATGAGAAGATTACCTTCTCACGAAAGGACATGTCGGATCACGAGGATCCGTTCTGCGATGCGCTTATCAATCAGGCCGTTGTCGAGAACTTTACTGTCTCCCGGATCCTCGTGGACAACGGAAGCTCCATCAACGTCGTTTTCAAGAAGGCATTTGACGTGATGAAGGTGGAGGCCAGGAGGGTGTTGTCCTCGGACGGGCCTTTGTTCGGATTCTCCGGGGAGAGGAAGGAGGTGAAAGGAGGAGTGGGGCTCCATATTATCTTGGGGGGCCAGTCCAGGAACTGCAGGTTCGTCATTGTGGATGCTCCTAGCAGTTACAATGCAATATTTGGACATCCCCTCATCAGCGTCTTCCGTTATGTGCCCTCTTTTTTCCATTAATGCCTCAAGTTCAATGTCGAGGGCATCTAGGTCCGAGTTCGGGGAGACCCTAAGGTGGCAAGGGAGTACTACGTGACTATCGTCAACTCCATCTCATGGTAAGGAGGAGCTGAGGATATGGAGAGAAAGATGGAAGAGATGTTTGACCAGGAGGCTATGGGAGGAGCTGGGAGATGGAGGTGGAGAAAAAAGAAATTCGTGCCCTGGTGGAGGAAGCAGAGGAGGTCCTGGAGGAGCAGGTCAAGGTGATGACCATATGGGAAGCTGGGGAGGAGGAAGTTCTTGTGACGGGAGAGGAGGCGGCGGGCGAGTGGAGAGAGCTGTCCCGACTGGAAGTAGCGGAGCAGGTGGTGGGGAAGGAAGTTCTCACCCAGGGAGGAAGGGTGGAGAAGGTGCAGATCAGCGGGGACTAAGCCTGATAGACCAGGGGAGGATATTTGAGTTCATCAAGAAGAATATGAACATCTTCGCATGGAGTGAGGCAGACATGCTAGGGATCAATGCGGATGTTGCTTGCCACCGCCTTAACCTGTAAGACCCCCTTTTTTCTTTTTAAAAACACCGGGGTCTTAGGCCCATAACCGCCGCTTTGCGGCGACACCTTCACACTCGGGGAGGTCGCCACTACAAAACGCCGATCCTGTCGACCGATTCGATCACAAGACAGTAGCAAAATAATAAAGGCAAGTCCACAAGCATCACATATATAGTAAATATTCTCCACAAAAGGAGTGTCCACAGATATAATAAAGTACAGAAGTTAGGGCTCATGCCCGGTACATCAAAATCCTCACTACATATATCACTCATAACGGAAGCAAAACTAATAAACTACTACAGATCTTGATTCACATTCCCAGTAATCTGAACTCCGGTACTAGACTGCCTCATCTCCAAGCGTGCCGACATCCGGGGCTTCTCCTCCATAGGGGTGCAAGTGGTTCGGTTTGGGTCGTTTTGGACCCAAACCGAAACCGAACCGATGTTTATCGGTTCGGTTCGGTTTTTGGTCGGTTTACTCGGTTTGGTTTTTGGTTTTTTAGTTGTACTATTTAAAATAATAGTGTACTTAAATATCTCATGAAAATTAAAAAAATATATGATAATTAAAAATAAATATCATCAAGCTTTATTTACATATGATACATTACAACTAATAGCTCATATTACATTAAAAAATTATGCTTGAATATTTTTATTGCGAAATCGAGTAATAAATATAAAAATGTATAAATAAAATCAGTTAAACAAAATGTTTAATTCTTCTTGATGCATAAAATATGCATTACAAAAATTTATTTTAGCTCAAATAATATAAAAATTATTAAGTTGATATAATTTGTGTACATTATTTAGTTAATAAAAATAGTTAAAAGATCATTATTGGTAATATTTTTACATATATTATTAGTCGGTGCGGTTCGGTTTTTCAAAGAGGAAAACCAAAACCGAACCGAGTCGTTCGGTTCGATGTAAAATCGGTTCGGTTTGGGCGGTTCGGGGCGGTTTGGTCGGTTTTCGGTTTTTCATGCACATCCCTACTCCTCCATGTTGGGCTTCACGGTCCCCTAGAATGATGTGGTTCAAAAACCGTTAGTCTAAAATACTAAGCCCTATCATCCCCCGCCCCTTCCCCCATGACTCATAGGCACCGAGCGGGGAGGAAGAAAGGAGAGGACATGATAGTGGAGAATAACAAAAGCAGGTGACGGCGGAACTAATCTAGCAGTTGATGAGCATGTATAAATATAACAATAACAGAGGTAAGAAAAGATACTAAAGAAATAAGTAACCTTAGCTTATATGAAAGCACATAAGCCAAGAGATCTTTTGCAGGGCTCCTATCGTATAAAAAGTCTCATACCAATTTATACGATAGGGTGTCGGTCTTCTAGCAAGCGTACATATATATTTATAGAATAAAAACCTTAACTTATAAGCACGCTCGCGCGAACTTATAAACCAAGGGGTCGTTTTGTAGGGCCTATTGTATAAAGCGTCTCATACCACTTTATACATAGGTGTCAGGGTTATATGCAATGGTTATGCTATGACATGCAATTATGCTATGATGTGAACATGCAAGTGCAACACACCCACTCGACTCTATGTACACAGACCTTTAGTTTCCCCTTTCTGGAGCCGAACCTCCCAGGATACCTCCGTAGTGGCAAACGGAAGCGGTGGGTTGGGCCTCGCCTACCTCTAAACCGATAATTACACTACCAGTCAGACCTATCGTACGCTTCAACGCTGGTACACTAAGCGGAGCGCCTGCGTACTCTTGCCGGCTGGCGCACCGGACTTTTATGGCGAAGTGATAAACCATACTTGCCGAGTAGATGTATTGGCATCGGTGCATCGACCCTCTAATACCGAAGACCCACCACCTTATATCTTATGCACATGCAATATTAATGTATTATCCACCGATCCAAAGCTTCCCGGACCATCCCGTCCGTCACAACCAACAACCGTGCCAAAGCTCCCCGTACCATCCCGTCCGTCACAACCATCAACCGAGCCAAAGCTCGTCGGGCCAACCTGCCCATCCCCAAAATCCCTGAGCCTACAGCCCGTGTGAACCAACCTAACATCCCGAGACATCGAGGTGAGTGAAATTGAACCCCTAATTATGCTAGTTACTCTTGCAATTCAGTTTTACCTATAGTTTAGGTTAGCTCAGGACTGCCCCCAGCATACCCCGTTGAGGGCTCTCAAAGGGCACTAGGAACTACGATGGGCTGAAGTCCAAAGCTCCCTTTCGCAAGGCACTTATTGTTATTAGTTAAAACCCGATTCCCGATCCCTCATTATTACCTTGGATCTAATCCTAGTGTGTTTTGACCTTTTTCTCTCTCAACGGGGAAGACGATGTTTCGTTGTCCTCGAGCACCTTTTAACATTAGTCAAACTAACCTCTCCTCATCTTGACTACTAAAAATACATTCATTCACCTTTCCAAATCAGTATTCTAATATCCCAAATTCTCTAAGTTCATTCTGCACCTTATTATGATTTCTGCAGTTTTTACTAAACGCAGACTATCCTAAGCTATATGATATATACAATGAGAGGTACTCAAAATTATCATCCAACATCTCTATAATAATTATTGGGGGGTCTACCATGCCATTATTAGCCTAAATCCAGGATTTCATAATTTTCCTAATTTACTTGATAATTTATTAAATTTTCCTAACTAATCCAAGACCCAAGTTTGAACATGAAGTACCCCTTTTAGACATGCAAATGCTCTACAAAATTTACGATAATTACATGTTGACTATTGAATAGTAAAATCAGAGTCTCCTAATTTTCCAGCAAGGTTTAGGCCTCTAAATCTAATTTTAAATACAACATACATTAATCATTTTAAAGAGACAACTACTGTCAATATACTTTCAAAATTTTTGAGAAAATTCAAGGATGATCATAAAGACATATAAACACTCTAGATCGTGTTTCATAATTTATCAGTGAATAAACTCTAAACTTGATTTTTTTCATAGTAATCCAAGTTAATAGGTTAATGAACTAAGTACAGTAATCATTCATCTAAAAATTGTAGTAAAATCCCCATATGAGCATATTGACCTAGGAACACTACTGATCAAGTTTCACAATTTTACAATAAGTGTGGAGTTCTGAATTTATTATTGAACATAAAATTATTCTAAAAAGCTTGTGAACAAAGTACTGAAAATATAACTCTGAAAATTATAATAAAATTCAGGTAAGATTATATTGATATATAATACCCTCTGCCTAATTCTCATAACTTCTTACTTAATAGGGTGATCATAATAATTGAAAGATTATCAAGGGCAATTTTCATGTATTCTAAAGAAGGTGCTAAATGTATTGATCCAAAATTACCAATAAAATCACCAAAGGGCCTTATTGACTCTATGACTATACCACCCAAGGTTCATGGCTTTTCATTAAATTTTGGTGGCTTATCTTACATGTACAAGTGTTGTGCCCTAAACTAGGGTTAGGGTTTTGAGGGGTCTATCCATCTCAAAATCCTCTAAGATTTTTACCAAAGGACTTTAGCTACCCTAGAGTCCTCTCTACCAAATTTCAAATCATTTCAAGGTCATTTGACCACATGCCCTTCTCAAACCCCCAAAGCCCAAACATAGGTTTGAACTTGCGTCCTAAGGCAATTCAATCCGAAATCACCCCATATCCAAAATGAGGGTGTTATATGTCATGCCAAACAAGTGGCCCAAATCCCAACCTCTATTGAGGTGATTTGACCACTCAAACCTCAAGTGCACTTTTTACCTAGAAACCCTTATTATGACAAGGCTAGGGTTTGCTAAAACTCAATCCAATTCATCTCCAAATGAGATTAAATTTTATCCAGAGCCTTATGATGAACCCAAGGACCACTCACAAAAATTTGAGAGGGTTTAGAGGTCATTTGGTCCCTTAATTAATTTAATCATGGTTTATTAAATAATTACAAAAACTATAGGAAGATTATCCTAAAAATTCTCATTTTTGGGCAGGACCTAGATATAGATAAGGGTGACTCCCTGTCCAAATTTCAAATCATTTGGACAAGGGATGAAGTGGGAGCACTCATTTTAATTCTTGTCTAGCCTTAGGTATAGACCCCACCAAAATGGGGTCCTTGGTCAAACCAATTGACCAAATTGTCCCAAATCAATTTTAAAATAAAGTAAACCCATAGGGATACAAACTATATTTTGACTATTTCCTCATATAGAGCCTCTAAGTATTTTTCATTAATTTTCTAAAGTGACTGATATTAGGAGACAGAAAACTCAAAATCAGGAATTAATAAAATATCACCAGCACACATCTTAAAGCACAATTGTGGGGCTCCTGGCTTTCTTCTTCCTCCAGCCAAAGGCCAGGATTCACCCAACTTGGAGCCTATCCCAAGCTTTTTTCCCGGCCACCCACCCCCCTCCTCGGCCGGCCACTGCCACCACCACCTTCGTTGAGGTGGGGGCTATCGCCGGGCGGCGGCATGGACGCTGGAGGGGTGGTTTCTGGCGATATCGCAAGTTTGAAAATCCATGAAAATTTCAGAAAATCTCTTCTCCAATAGGGGTCAATTGAGCCCGATTTCTCTCCTAAAATATCTAAGGATCTAACCCACAAAGAGAGGAGTAGAGGAGGACCTTGCTCGCGGCCTGGAGACGTGTCGATCTCTGGGATGCCATGGTCGGTGATGGCACCGCTCGATTTCTTCAACTGCACAATGGGCTTCCTCGGATCCTTCAGGTTTGTGTGAAAACTGCTCCTCTAAGTCCAGTGCGTCTTTTAAAATGATAAAATGGGGGAGGGGAGGGGTCTAGCTGGTGGTGGCCATTAATGCCCCTTTAAGTGCTTTTTGGCCATGGAGGAGGGAGATGAATGTGGGCTCAATCCAACCAGGAAACGGCTGGAAACTCCTCCTCTTCCCCAGAGGAGTTGAATCCAGCCATAAAAAGGGGAGGGGAATGAGGCCAAGGCATCAAGTGCCATTAATTGCCATGAAAGCCGAATTTCGGCCATGGCTTTGGGCTTTTTCTCTCTCCTCCATTAAAGAGAAATTTGGGTTAAACCGTCTGCCATGTGGCACACTACTACTGGACCGTTTAAATAAGTCTTAATGAAAGAAACGAGCCGATTAATCCATCTTGGGCAATTCCCGAGAAGATCCCGTTTCAGCCTATTCACCCGAACCAGCAAACAGGGCCAAAAATTTCTCTAAGGAAAAAGCGTTGAGACAAGCCTCCTCACTCAATGCCAAAATCGTCAGGAATTTTCTAAGTACAATGACATTGAGTGAGCTGAGCTCACTCGAAGCCATTCAGTCTATGGCGTTGAGTGAGCTCAACTCACTTAACGTCATAATTCTAGAAAATCCTTTCTCAGTACGATGGCGTTGAGTGCACTCAATGCACTCAACGCCATAATCGCCAAGAATTTTCTAAGTACAATGGCGTTGAGAGCTCGCTCGACGTCATTCAGTCTATGGAGTTGAGTGAGCTCAACTCACTCAACGCCATAATTCCAGAAAAATCCTCAGTAAGATGGCGTTGAGTTCACTCAACGCACTCAACACCATTCAGCTCATGGCATTGAGTGGACTCAACGCACTCAACGCCCGAGCTCCAAATTCTTTCTAAGTATGATGACGTTGAGTGGACTCAACGCACTCAACGCCATTCATCCCATGGCGTTGAGTGGACTCAACGCACTCAACGCCCGAACTCCAAATTCTTTCTAAGTAAGATGGCGTTGAGTGCACTCAACGCACTCAACGCTATTCAGCCTATGACGTTGAGTGGACTCAGGGCACTCAACGCCCCGAGCTCAAAATTTTTTCCAAGTAAGATGGCGTTGAGTGCACTCAACGCACTCAATGCCATTCAGCCCAAAGCGTTGAGTGCACTCCACGCACTGAACACCCGAGCCCAAAAACCTGTCTAAGTAGATACCTGATCTACTCGTCGAGTCTTGTCGACTCACTCGACGCTTCTTGGACTTGAGTCATCTTGGCCTCTTTTTGGTTGACCCCAATGGGTTTGTAGCGATATATTGGCCTCCCTTAGGGTTAGAGGTGTCATTCATGGAACCAAGTTAAAACCCTAAGGTCATGCCTAGGACTGTAATTAGGATTCTACTACTTGCAGACCAAGGTGATTTTCACCTTGAACCTTGTTCACTTGGTCTTCTTGGGCTTCCTAGGATTTTGTCATGACCTAGTCATGACAAAACCACTCCTAGGGGGTCAGTTGTTTGAGGGATGTTACATAACCTTGATCCTAAGGCTATTCCCATCCGGCAAAAGAAGAGGTCTATCACTGACAAGCTGGCTGAGACCATCCGTGAAGAGGTGGAGAAGCTCTTAAAGGCAGGGTTTGTATCGGAAATCCAGTATCTGGGCTAGATATCCAATATGGTGATGGTCAAAAAGGGAGACGACCGCTGGAGGATGTGTATTGACTTCTCTCTTTTAAATAAAGTATGCCTTAAATATTGTTACCCCTTGCCTCAGATCAACGCGTTGGTCGACTCAGTCGTCGATTTTTCTCTAATGAGCTTTATAGATGTATTTTCAAATTATCACCAGATCAGGATGCACGCGCCCGACATGAAAGATGTCTCCTTCATCACAGGGGAGGCGTGCTACTGTTATAAAATGATGTCCTTTGGGCTGAAAAATGCAGAGACGACATATTAAAGGATGATGGACCGGGTCTTCCGGGAGCAGAAGGGAAGGAACTTGGAGGTGTACGTGGATGACCTCATGATCAAGAGTCGGGACATGGACTCTCACCTCCAGGATTTGGAAGAGACTTTCGGCACCCTTCGAAGGTATAAAATAAGGATAAACCCCTTGAAGTGTGTATTCGGGGCAAGCAGGGGAAAGTTCCTAGGCCATCTCCTTACTCCCGCGGGGGTGGAGCCCAATCCTGACAAGGTGAGGGCAATCATGGAGTTGGGGTTACCTCGGAACACCAAGGAAGTCTATCGCCTGACAAGAAAGCTGGCAGGCCTGAGCAGGTTCCTCTCTCGGGCTGGAGAGAAGTGCTCGTCTTTCTTCAAATCGCTAAGAGGAGGCCAGAAGTTTGAATGATCTGAGGAGGGCGAGAAGGCCTTCCAGGCCTTGAAGAAACAACTGACCCAGACTTCGCTTCTCCAGGGACCAAAGGAGGGAGAAGATCTGTCCCTATACCTTGGGGTCGGGGCCGAGGCCCTGAGCTGCCTCCTGGTCCGAGAAGAGGGCAATAAGCAGCTGCCGATCTACTATGTTAGTAGGGTCCTGAGGAAGGCATCTCAGGGTGCGGGCTGAGAGACGCTTGGAACTAAGTCTCGCGAGCACCATGGGGAAGCTCTTTGAATGAAGACGGCAGATCGCCGCTCGCGAGCTGACTACCTAAGGTCTTATTGATTTCCTAAGCTAAGTCCTTAAGAGTCGCACAACCTCACTAGCGGGTTGTGGGTCTAGAGGCGGCGAGCGAGAAGGCTAAACCAGGTCGCAAGTGCGAAAAAAGAAGAAACAACAATTGAGACCATTTCAGAAAAAAGGCATATGCATTAATTATCAAAAGATTACAGGATATGGGCGCGGCATGCATGTACAAGTATAGCGATAAGAAAAAAGAAATACATTACAAAAAAAGAAAGAATGCAGCGCGCGGGTCCTTCAAGGTGAGCTCTTGGGTGGCGAGCTCTGCCAAAGGGGATGGAAGGACTCGTCGCCCGGCTTCAGGACCAGAATGAATAGTTTCGGGACCACATCGCTCGCCGAGAGTCCTGCACCTTCGCTCGTCACTAGGCCGGCCCCATGCATGGTTTGGAGAGTAAACTTCGCGGCCTTGGCCGCGTTCTTCTACATCATCTCCTCTAGCTCGTAGTCGGAGTAGTGGGCGAGACGGCCGCTGCTGCTGGGAGGCGGCGGGGGAGCTGGAGCTTCTAGTTCACTCACCCGCATTTGCAACGCGTCATTCTCCCTTTTGAGGGTGGTGATTTGAAAGTTAAGGCGCTTGGTCGTCACTGCGTCCTGCAAGAAAGTAAAAGTGTCAAGGCGTGAAGATATCCAAGGAAAAAAGAGAGGAAATTTTGTCGCGGGACTTACCACCACCCCTCCCCCAGATATCTGGCGAGAACGGTGTCAGTCGCGTTTGCTCGCTTCTTGTGCTGCTCCACCTACAACGCGAGACGGTGGGATTCTTCGTTGTCGGAGGCAAGCTTCTGAAGCGAGGCGAAATTCCACTCCACCCACATGCATCGGAGACCCACTATATGAGCCAGCTTCAGGCCACGAAGTTGGGCCCGCGTGCTCTCATGCATAAGGGCTCGCGTGGCCTCCTCGTCGAACACCGCGACATCCTCCCGCGCATAGAGGCCGAAGGAGAAGGCAAAGGCCTCCCCGCTGATGGAATCCTGCTCCAACCAGCTCGGCAGCATGGTCGAGATGGAGGCTCGGTTCTCCTCTTAGTCCCACTGCAAGAGGGGTTTGCCGAGCTCATCCAGATACCGCTCGTCGTAGCCAAAGTTTTGGTGCCCCCTCGACACGGGCATGTCGGTGGACACCAGCTCTCTCGTGCCTTGGAGGTGTCAGCCACCTCGCCAGGAGGCCTGCCGGTGGAAGCCCCCGAGGTAGCGGCCTTATCAGGTTGTTGGCCCGTGGGAGCCTTGCCCTTCTCCCGGGATGCAGGAAGATCGTCGTCGATGGTCCTTGTCTTCTTGGACAGATGTGGCGGAGGAGGCTAACTGCCAGTAACCCACTTCTAGGAGGCAAGGGTTGGGACCTCGCGATGCGCAGCAGCAGTCGCCTCGGCATGAGCGAGCTCGCTGGGGGAGACTCGCGCGCTCTCATAAGGGGGTGCAGGGGGAGATCTTGCTCACCTGCAGTGATAGAGTAAGAACAACAACAAAAAAAGAGCAAGTAAAGAAGGGATCGAGTTCTAGTAGCCTACCTCCCTCAGGCGGGACGGGGACGAGGGAATCGACATTCCTTCGGAGGAACACGACCTCAAAGTTCTTCCCCTAGAAGAACCCGCAGAGTTTGGCTTCGTGGCCCCCCAGGCTAGGAGGGCGGTAGCTCGCCTCGATGAGCTGGACAGGGGAGAACGGGACGTTGCCGAAGTCTCCCCTAACGAACACGAATTTCCTTAGCAAGTTGCCGCTCTTGTTTACTGTCTCTCGCACCTTCACGTGATTGCTGGAGAAGTAGGCAGTGTCATCCTTGTTCGCCGTGAAGGAGAATAGCTTGCGGAATACCGCAAGGCTGAACTCAATCCGCTCTTCCCGCAAGAAGCAGACAAACGTGACCACGACGGCTACCGATTTGGGCATCAGCTGGCCGAGGACAACCCCAAAGTACTTCAGCATCTGCTGGACCTCGGGCCATGAGGGAAGCTGGAGGCGCGCATCAAAGTGGACAATGGGGATGGCGAGCTCCACGTCAGAGAGACTGTTGATCTTCTCTTCCTCCCCTGGTTGCATCGCCTTAAACCCGGGCGGGACGAAGTTGGAGACCACCGAGACGAGCTCACTCTCGATGAGGGTGGCCAAGAAGAAGGGATAGTTGGAGAAGGTCCACGCGCATTTGCTTATCCCTTCGGTATCGCCACCACTTCCTCCCATCTCGCAATCCGTTAAGCGGGTGGGACGCTGGAGTTCTCGCGGAAAGGGGCGAGCTGAGAATCAGACGCAGGAATGAAGAAGACGCAGAAAGGTTTAAATGCGGAAGGTGGGATGAAGGTTCGTGGGCTATTTATAAAAAAAGAAAGAGGCGGGAAAACGTCCCATCGGCGGGAAATGTGTGAATAACAAAAATGTGCCCTAATGCTTCGATATCCGAGCCCGCCACTAGTTCCAACCTACTCACTGCAGCCTTACAAAAACTATGCGGTAGCGCGAGAAGGGGCGAGCGAGCCAGGCTGGTCCGCGTCCGCCCAAGAGGCGAGCGAGCCACGCTGGCTCGCGTCCGCCAGAGAGGCGAGCGAGCCAAGCTGGATCGCACCCGCCTAAGAAGGGGATAGGCAAGCAAGGCGAGCCCGCCCACATGCGCCTACGAAAAGCTAAGCAGTGACAAGCGATAGATGAAAAAGAATTAATATACAAACATAAGCCTGTGAACGGGCGAGCAATCCCAAAATGATGAAAAAGAAAAGAAGTAACAGTTCACGACGGGTCCATGCAAGCTGATCTAGAAAATAGGTACGATCCAGGCCAGCAGGTCGAGAGCGAGGAAGGGGTGAGTAGTTTAGTATTGAATCCATTTCCACCTACCCCGCGTGCGCCCCCCGAAACGGGGCGGTAGACGAGGATAAAAATACTCGCGAACCGCCAACAGTTCCCCCTGGGCCAGGTTGACCTGTTTCGTGGCATGACTGAGTCGCTCCTCTGCTCGCGTGATGTGTACTCCTGGAGAAGTCGTCCCATCGCCGTCTTTTGGATGCCTCACGCCCTCCAGGACCGTGAACTTCTCCTTCGCCTCCGCTTTGTCCTCATATACCCTGCCACAAACCTCTCGCAACATCAGGGAGTACTTCTGGAACAGCCGGGTCACCCGCCTCTTCATTTCCTCCGTGTCCTGAGGGTCGCCAAGATATTCAAAGATGCGGTCCAGGGAAGGAGGAGGCGAGTACCCCTCACTGATGTCAACATCAGATGACGAGATTGCATTGGAACCTGTAGCAATAAAGAAAAGGTCAAAAAAGGCAGGCAGACAATCACAAGCAAGCGAACACATAAACTCACTCGGGGTCGGCACATCCCCCGCATTGGTATGCGGGCGGTAAGTACCTAGCTGGTCTTGTAAGAGCCCGTCTCCAAGAGCCGCAAATGACTTTCCCAGCCCCGGGCAGGTTGGCAACTGAGGAACCTGCGGGGGCAGGTCGGCAACCCCTGGGGTAAAAACAACAGTGACAAAGGATCAGGTAAGGTGTGAGCAAACAAAGAAGCGGGAAAGAAGTGAGAACTCACCAGTGGTCGTAGGAGGAATGGTCAGGACCGCGGGAAGGGCGGGTCCCGTGGCTGAGAGGCTAGCGACCCGCTTGGATACACGCGGGGAAGAGTGCCTCGACTCCATTCCCCGGCCTCCATCCTCGCGAGGCACCTCTTACGAAGAAGGAGAAATCAAAATCGGAATAACACTGATATCAGACAAACCGACGCGTGTACCTCGTGGATGGCCTCGGCACCGGCCGTCGGACTGGACGCAAGGGCGCCATTCGGGGGAGACCACTTGATCATCTTTTCCTTCTTCGGCCTGAAGGCAGGACTGAGCGACCATCGGGCCAGCTAGGGGGCGGCGTCGATGAACTGCACCCGCGTGCCCTCCCTCGCGGCTGGTAGACAAGCACACATCTCTTCTGATATGGGCATCACCCAGCTACAGTAGTTCGCTAAAATGGGAAAAGCAGAAGGTCGGGGAATTCCTTTGAGCCTGGTGGTGTATATATAGCAAGAAGGTGAGACCCACAAAAAGATTCCCTCTAGCTCAGCAAGCACTCACTGAACACGTGAGGTTGGATGATTATTTTCGAGCTTTACAAAAGCTCAAAAAGAGTCGGGGACTGTGTACAACCAGGTGTTCGCTGAGTGGGTCCAACAAGACAGAAGAGGGCCCCTCAATACCATGGTTTTGAAAACCGGACCGGGCATCGAACCGGCAGAGGGAGAGGTTCAAGGTTGAACCGGTCCAACCGGTTTAACCGGGGTTGAACCGTTATATATATATATATTATCAGAATAATGAAAATGCACGTAGCGTGTATTTCCAAATGTACACGTGAGGCTCGCCGACCATGAACTGAGCGAGGAAAAACAATGCATGCGTGTTACCCATTTTTCCAGGGGGCCCATAATATACATATATATATAATCGGCCGCACAAGCACACATTGATTGCTTATTGATTGCAGTATTATGTAAGACTAAGATCAATCTAAACTCATGTACAATACGCGATATCAATAATTTCTAATTTATTTTGATTTTCTCATAAAATTGAAATAAATAATAACATATTTTTTTTGCATGTAAGCAAAAATATAATTGAAAAGGAATAAAAATGAGAGAATTTATCATATTTGATCAATATTTATGCTTTTTAACAAATTTTATAATTACTTGAAAAAATATGTACTAATTAATAATAAAGAAAACGATAATATTTGATAAATATGGTCATTGTTGCGGACTAACTCGATGCCCCGGTCGGATCGGATAATCTTGGATCGTCTCAGCTCACGGAGCGGTCGAGCGTACACACAGTCGATGAAAATGAACAGTGAAGATAAGTCTTGATGACGTGGAAAAATCCCTTAAATGGGTAAAAAACCACGTGACCAGGTCTGTGCCGGTCAAATTCCACTAGCTTTGGGTGATTACAGTATGCTTGGTGAATCGGGGCGACAGGCCGCTCCCGTTACAACTTGGGGAGTGAGAGAGAGAGAGAGATTGTAGTCTCCTGCGGTCAATAGGCTGCACCGCGGGAGTGACTTGAACAAAGGAATGTGTGGAATGCTCCTGGCGCGCGTGCTCGGGGCGGCGCGCACTTGCTCACTCCCAATATCCTGTTCTTTTGATTTTCTCGAGGTCTTGGGCATCCTCTTGCTGCCAATGCGTTGGTGGGGTTCCTGTAGCCGCTGGTGGAATGTTGGTGGCCGCCGGTGGCTGTTGGTGACTGGCGGTGGTTCACGGCGAGCAGAGGCCGACTTGGTGAAGGAGGCGGGAGAGCTCTCACCTGAGGAAGAAGGAGAAGAACCAGGGAGGAGAAAATGTGAGAAATGAGGAACCCCTGGGGGTCCTTTTATAGCCTCCATGGGAGGATCATGGCGGGCCCCACCACTAAAGTGGTGGGGTAGTGAGTGGTTACTCCTTTGATCGGACGGCGAGGAGAGCCTCCCCTTGATCGGACGGTGGGGAGGCCTCTCATGACGGCGAGCCGCCATAACGGCGGCGACGGTCGGGCGGTCGGCGGCGAGAGCGGCCGACCGGGCGGCTCATGGCGGTGGCCCGCCAGCGGTCCGGTTGCGGCAAGGGCAGCCGTGACCGGCCACGACAAGGTCGGCCACGGCAAGGCCGGTCACGGCCTTGCCGCGGCGAGGCCGGCCGCGGCTAGGGAGGCCGCGGCAAGGCCGACCATGGCCTTGCCTGGCCGAGGCCGGCCGCGGCTAGGGAGGCCGCAGCCGGCCATGGCCGGGGCGGTCGCGGCCGGCCACGGCAAGGCCGGGCCGGCCGCGGCTCGGCCTCCCCCGGCTAGGCCGGCGGTGGCCTTACTGGCGGCTTGCCGCGGCCAGCCCCGCGGGGCTGGCCGCGGCGGAGGCCGGGGGGTGGGGGGGGGGGGGCGGCCGTCGACGGTGGCTAAGCCACCCGTCGGCGACGGTTCTCCCGACGGCGGTTTCCCCCATGAGGGGAGGGAGTGGGTCCCACCCCCATAACTCCCATCATTATGAGAGATTATGGGGGGGGGGGGTGAGGCCCACCCATGATTTTTCCTTTGGTGGAGATCATGGGGGGAGACTATTTTTCTCCTATAAATGATGGTGGAACCCATCAGTCATCACTGTCAGATTTGGCTGTCAATTTTACATTTATATGCATGTGTTTTTATTATATAGATTATTCTTTATAAATATGTATATAATATATTTTAAAAACATTCATCAAAGATCAAATGGTTGAGTGGTTTGCTTACATGCTTGATTTAGAACTGGCATGGGTTCAAAACCCGTCGCCCCCCTCATTTTCGATATTAAATTTTGGGCGCCATGACTCGCTCGGTCTTTGGAAAACCAGCCCGGTTTACGGTTCGGCGGTTCAACCGGCCGGTTTTCCGGGTTTTACCCGGTTTTGAGCGGGGCCGGTACTAGAGGCCTCACCAGACCACCCGGGTGGCCGATCAGCGGTCGGATCGGTCGAACCTGCCGATCCGGTCCGATTTTTAAAACCTTGCTCAATACAACCAGGTCCGCGTCTGTCAGGCGGGCGAGTGAGCCAGGACAACCGATCCGCATCAGCTCGATAGGCGGGCGAGCCCAGGGGGCAGCCGACCCGCCTCCGCCACGCAGGCGGGCGAACCGCGCGAGTCGGTTCGCTAGCCCGCGTTTTCCTGAGTGGCCACCAGACCAGGACAAATGACCCACCTCCGTGTAAGGGGCAGGTGAGCCGCAGGAGCCTGACTCGCGCTCTCCTAGAGAGAGAGAGGCGAGTTGCGAGAGCTGGGCCGCATCTGTCTAGTTGAGTGGCGAGCTGGTCCCAATTCCCCCCCCCCCCCATGAGTGGGGTGCATATATCCTATGGTTTATATGATTTGGTATGTCAAATGTGATTATGTCTGTCAATATCCTCACTAGACAACGGAGTTTCGCTGTTGCCAGACCTCTCTTGGGCTGCATATAACCGTTTAGAACAGCGGAGTTGCGCTATTTGCAGGCTAGACCTAAAAATATATAAATAGACCCAAGAGAGTACCTCAGAAGGAGTTTTTTGATTCCCAGATCTTCTTGCGCTTTCTGAGGTGCCCTTAGCTCATCATTGGTTAAGGAAGTGAAGCGCTCTAAGATCATCCAGGTGTGTGGTGAGACCTCCGTGCTAGAGCTTCGGGTTAGTTTTGAGCTCTAAGTCTTCGATCAGTCAAGCATGCTAGGAGAAGTAAGTGTGCAGTCACCCCTTCCCCAAGGATTCGAACTTCACAGAAGCCAATTATCGGTTTTAACACACATGACCGATTAAAACTGTATTTTTGTGTTTTGTTAATTTAATGAATATTGTAATTTTCTTTTTCTAAAATTAATAATGATAATAAATTATATTTTTTTTATTTTAATGTAAATTGTAAATGTCATTTAATATTAATAAAATTTCATTTTTCTTGTCCATGTTAGAGAATTTTTTTTATTATCATAATAAAATAATAATTATAAAATTTTAATGTATTATTTTTTGTAAAATAACTAAATAATTATAAATTTTAAATTATTATTATTTTCTTAAAAAAAGCCCAGCCCGAGTCGGCCCTAAGGGCGGAATCAGGCCCCTTCCCGGGGCAGGGGCCCGAGCCCGGTTTAAGGGAAGCTCGGGCTCGGCCTGGCTGACTAAAGCCCGAGCCTGTTGGGCCCGGTACCGGCCATACCCGTTTAGGCGGGATTAAAATCCCGACTTTTGAATTCAGGCCTGGGCCGGCCTGAAGGGCCTAACTGGACTCCCCCTTTGAGAGGGAGCCCGAGCCTGGCCCGGTTCAAACTGGGCTCAGGTCAAGTCTGATTGATAAAAAATCTGAGCCCGACCGGACCGGGCCAAGCCTAGCCCAGACCAAGCAGGCTCGGTCGGATTTTTTGGCCACGACTCTCCAAATTACATCACACAAAAAAACTCATTATTTGCACTATTATTAACCAAAAGTGCCGGGCTAATACAGCGCTCTTATATATAAATACGCAAATTCTAAACACTTTTGTGGATTTGCAAGTGCAGTGCTCCGCCTGAGCTCTTTCCTGCAAGGCTGCAAACCGTATTAGGTTTTGCTGATCCTTCGTACCTCTCCGTCTTCTCCGATTCTAGTTGCAGACAATGGCCGTACGTTTCAAGTTTCGAAGCTCCGTGGCTTTTGATTCCATCGACCTCGGCGGCCGCCTCTCGATCTCCGTTCGCGACCTCCGCTCGAAGATCGCCGACCGAAAGAAGCTCCATGTCTGCGGGGACTTCGATCTTGTTCTCTCCGATGCCGACACTGGACAACGTCGGTTCATCCACGCGATCCTCAAATCACGATTTCCTCTCTGTTTCTTTTGCATATAATCGTTTGTATCCCCCTCCCAATTCAATGCAGCTTTTGAGGATGAGGACTTCCAGATTCCGGCGGGTGCTAACGTAGTCATCAAGCGGGTGCCCTTGGGTAGAGATGCATCCAATGATCGGCGAGTTTTTCCTTACTTGGTCATTATTTCTTAGGATTTTTTTGGCTTGGTGCTGTTATTCTATGGGCCATTATGGGTTTTCTTCTTTGTCACAGGACTGTGATTGCTACTAATTTGGAAAAATCTGGAGGACCTTTAATCCCAGTACCAGTCAAGAGGTGTGAGGTAATACTTGTTGCAGAGATTATGTGCTCCTTAAGAGCAGAATGCTTATTGATTTACTTTGCATTCATAGTTTCATACGGTGAATCTGTTCATTTTCTCTTTCTCATCTCATAGATGCGTGCATTAGTTGATTGAAACGAAAAAGAAGGCATGGAGGATCCTAGTTATATATGTTTATACCACTAGTCTGAAGTGAAATTAGAAAACTCTCTAGCTTTCTTGTAAAACATAACATGCATTGGTTTCGGTTTTGCTATGAAATTGACTTATGATCTAAGTTGCTATATATTCTATGACAAAGTTATGGCATTTACCAATTTTTCCATGAAAGTGGTGCTGTCTGTCCTGGGTATAAATGTTTCTATGACTATTTCTCTTATGCGACAGATTATTAGTAAATATACAAGCTAAGTATTGACAAATTGTCTTCATACGTTTGCATGAATACTTAGGGAGTCTTGGGTTTTATAAAAAAATGGTGTATTGAGGAGAATTTTTTTCTTGGGGGCATGGGGGACATATGCTTGACTTTATTTCCTCCTGTAAACAATACATGTCACTCTTTTCCAACTTCATTGTTTGTATTAAGCTATGATGATGGAGATGCGAGGATACTGTTTAGCTGAAACCGCGACTATCTAACCGGGTGCGCTCGGGATAGAGAGAGATAAAGAGAGCTATCATAATGTCTTTTACAGGGACAAGGACAAGTCCCTAATTTATGCATACCTTCATTCCAACATCACATGCATTTAAATAGGTTTTACTCGCCACTAATTCTCAATGACTCAGCTCCTAACAACAAACAGATGACTCAACAATTAATAAAAGACAACTGACTTATAATAAAGATTGTAAGGATAAGTAGGAATGAAGCCTATACTAATAGCTAAGCCCGAAACCCATAACATATGCTTCCTTGTAAGTTCCACCTGTAACATGAAATGTGTAAATTTGCACTTCTTATAGACAAAAATTAATTTAATACGTATCTAATTAACATTCTCATATTGGTTTTTATGCTCTCTCCATTCTCAGAGGCCAAGCTTCTACTTTTTACAGCTTTGTTGTTATAGTTTGTAGGTGGCCTCCTCGGCACATTGTGAGCTATGTTGTCAAAGGCGCAAGGTGCACCGAGGCGCAAAGGGCCCCTGGAGCCTAGGCGCAAGGCGCAGGCGCGCGCCTAAGGCACGCGAGGCGCAAAAATGGGGGAAAAATAAAATTGAGTGAATTGGGCGTCCAATTCGGTGAAATTCAGCGAATTGGACGCCCAATTCGCTCAATTTCAGCGAATTGGGTGCCCAAGTGCGCTTAGAGGTGTCTCGGGTGCGTCTGAGATCATGTTTTTGCTCATCTCAAGGTGTTTTAAAAAAAACACCTTGAAAGGCCCAAGTGCATCTGGCTGAAATTCGCCCAGGCCCAGGCACATCTTTGGTGCGCCTGGGACACCACTCGCCTCAGCCGTGCTGAGGCGCGGCGGGCTGCGCCCGGCGCCTCAGGCGCACACCTTGACAACACAGATTGTGAGGAGAAATAATGATAGAATTGTTCACTTTTAGCTAGTGGTTTGATAAATACGTATATTACTTACTGTAATGCGCTTGATGTTTATAATTGTAATATCATTTTTGAAGCAAGGACATGCTTATGAGTATATCTCCAACTTGAAAAAATTAGAGAATATTGATTGACATGGTGATTTTGTACTATATTATTTTTCATGCCATATAAATGTATTTTAATTTTTAAATTTTGATAATTGGACATCTTGACATGGTCATCTTGACCCTTCTGTTATGCAATGCTTATGACATGTTTGCAATCTCATGAAATTTATAGTTTATGTAATTACCATGTCTAGAATGCATTATTGTCGTTTTACCATTTCATGTTTACTCTTTCTTTCCAAATTTCATATCCATGGGTTTTTTAATTGTAGCAAATGGATAATGGCATGCGGAACATATGTCAGAGCCTACTTTGCATAATTATATTGTAACTGTGTTGGTAATGGTTGCAATAACATGTGCCTTTTTTCAAAATTGTTCTTAATCATAAAGGGACAAAAGTTTTGACATAAGTTTGCTAAGCATGTAGAGCTGTTATACACGATAAACAAAATTTTCTTCGTAAGCATTCACTAGTGCTTGAATTGTTATTGTTAGATAATGTAGAAGAAAATAATGTAAAAGCCCATTTCTCCTTTCTTTTTTTGTCCCACATCTCCTGTATAGGATTCTTTCTCCTTCTCTTCTCCTATATATTTGTATTCTTTCTTGTATTTCAGACACAAAGAAGTATATACAAGGTTGACCCTTTGTTTTCTACATGGTATCAGAGGTACCCGGTCTAGCCTGCCTCTGACCGTCTGGCTTCTCTGTCCGCTCGGTTTCACTTTCTTACCGCGGCGGCTTGGCCATCCTCCTTACCGCTCAGTTTCCTTTCTTACCGCGGCGGCTTGGTTTTCCTTTCTTACCGCTTGTTGTTGCGGCTTCTCTCTACTCTACCCGCTTCCTTCTCATCTCCCGTGGATCCACCGCTCTTCCCTCTTTATATAGCCTTCCTCTCTCTGGCTCGTGGACCCCACCTGTGTTCAGTTTGTTTTCCTAACCGCAACGGTCTCTCCCTTCTTCTTACCGATGCGGTCTGCTCCTAACCTCTCGGCCTTGGCTTGGGTGCAGTCTATTTCTAAACCGCACTGTCCGCTACCTACTTTCCCACAACGTCTGTCTTTATCCGTGGCGGCTTTCTCTTCTCGTCGCGGATTTCTCTACCCGCAGCCACTGCTTCTTCTCACGGCGACCTCTTTTACCCGCATCGACCTCTTTTTCCGCAGCGACCTCTTTTACCCGCAGTGACTTATTCTTTCTCGCGGCGTCTTATTCTGCTCGCTGCGGCCTATCCTTCCTTGCGGTCTCTCCTTACTTGCGACGACTTAACCTACTCGCGACGACCTAGTAGCCCACCTTCTGCTCGCTACGGCTTCGCCTCTCCTGCGACGCCTCCTAGCTGCGGCCTCGTCTCTAGCCGCTGGTGTTAACCGGCTAACCGCGTGCTTCTAACCACCCGGTTAGTGTGCCTAGCCGCCCAGGGACATGGCTTTCGATTCCACCACTGCTGCGGATTCAACTCCTCCCTCTGACTATCCTCGTACTGGTCTTTCTGAGCTTCGGGATGAGCTTTCTTTTCGTGGAAATCAAAACTTTGTGGAATGGGTACACTCCGTACGACGTGTACTTCAAACTAAAGGTCTCCTTCATCATCTTACTAAGATACCACCCACTGATGAGTGGATCCGTGATGACAGACGTTTTCAATCTTGGCTCCTCAACTCTCTGGACATCGAGCCCTATCGTATGACTATGTACCATGAGACTGCTTATGCTATGTGAACTGATCTTCATTCCCTCTATTATGGAAAGGACAATTTACAACACTTGTTTGACATTTTCACTGATCTCCAGTCCCTTGACGCTGGAGTTATCAGAGATATTACCTTCTTTGTTGCTCGAGCTAAAACTCTTGTTGAGGCTTGGATCCAACATCAACCTCTCATTACGGACTTGGTGACTCAACATCAACAGAAGGAGGCAGTGGGGATTGCTATGATGATGGCGCGTGTCCCCCCACATCTTCATAGTGTCCGCGCTCATGTTATATCTTCCGCTGTTACTCCATCCCTTTCGGATGTGTGCTCAATGCTCCTCAAGGTTACTCCACCTCCAGATGTCCCGACTTCGTCTCCCGCTCTGCTTCAACAACCCGTGGCCACTCTCGCTCCATCTACTCGTGGTCCACCGGCTCGCGGTGGCCGCCAGCCTCGGGGACGCGGCCGTGGTTGCCGTACCCTCTTTAAGTGCTCTTACTGCGGCAGAGATGACCATCTGGAGACCACCTGTTACCGCAAACATGGTCTGCCTCCTCATCTTACTGCTACAGTAGCTCCCTCACCTCCCTCCACAACTAGTGATGATATTGCTGCGTTACGGGCTCAACTACAACAGCTTCAAGGCGCGGTTAGTCTCTCCTCTGGCTCCGTTGCCTCGATCTCCAATGAAGGTATCGCTTGCCTCTCTCATAGCCCTCACTGGATTGTGGACTCGGGTGCTATACATCATCTCTCTCCACAGCGGCCGCCTCAATATTTAGATACTCCTTACCCTAAGAACATCACTGTGGCTAATGGTGACACGATCCCGGTTTCTGGCACTGCCAATCTCCTTCTTACTCCTTCCCTCTCCTTATCTTCGATTCTTCATGTTCCGAGCTCTCTGTTTAATCTTTTTTCTGTTAGCCGTCTTACACAAGATATTGATTGCTGTGTTACTTTCTCACGCTCTTCATTTGTTGTGCAGGATCGACAAACGCGGACTATACTTGGTAGAGGGCGGCTGTCCAACGGGTTGTATCTCCTCGACTTTTCTCCCACTGCTCTCACCACCGTCTCCACCACTAATTGGCATCGTCGTCTGGGCCACGCCTCCCTTCTGATTCTCAAGAAAGCTCTTCCTACCGTTTCTCTCTAAGAGTTTTTTTGCGAATCTTGTATTTTCGGCAAGCAACACCGTGTATCTTTCCCTTCCTCATGTACTCGGAGCGATGTTCCTTTATCGTTAATACATTCTGATATCTGGGGGCCCTATAAGGTCCATAGTGTTTTTGGTTACAGATATTTTGTTACATTTATCGATGATTACTCGCGAGTTACCTGATTATATTTACTTCGTGATCAAACCGAACTCACAGCTACATTCCGTACGTTTCTTACCGAAACACGCACTCAGTTTTCTATGTGTGTCAGAACAATTCGTACAGACAATGCTCGCGAGTACACCGGTCGCACCTTCTCCAATCTATGCGCTGAGTTCAGTATTCTCCATCAGACTTCATGTGCCTATACCCCCCAACAGAATGACATAGCGGAACGAAAGAATCGCCACCTCCTTGACGTGGCTCGATCCCGTATGATTCAAATGCAAGTTCCTCCTCTTTATTGAAACTTTGCCGTTTTTACAGCTTGTCACCTTATTAATCACATGCAATCCTCCGTCCTCAACTTTGTGGCACCCATCACTCTCCTTTATCCATCCACGACTCTCTTCTCTCTCACACCTAGTGTGTTTGGCTGTACCTGTTATGTCCATCACCTCGGTCCCTCCATTGACAAGCTCGCCCCTCGGGATACCAAGGCGATGCTTGTTGGCTACTCCCGCACTCAGAAGGGGTATGTCTGCTTTGATCCTACAACTGGTAAGATGGTTGTGTCTGCTGATGTCTCCTTCCATGAAGACCAACCATATCACACCAGTCCTTCTGATCCCCTTCTTCCTCCTCCTCTACCTCGGCCCTCCGTACCCGTCACATCTCCATTACCACCACTTCTACCTACCCCCCAACCCCATCAGTCCAAATCTCCTATCACTCCGAGCATCCCACCACCAACAGTCCCCTCCAAACCCCCTGTTATTCAGGTGTACACTCGTCATCCTCCACGTTCAGATGCCCTGCAGCAGCTTCCCTCTACCGGTGTCCTCTCGCGGCCTGTTGATCCGGCATCCTCTTCGACGACACATCCTATGGCAAATTATGTCTCTCTACACCGGCTCTCTCCGCCCCTTCGTGCCTTTGCTCTCTCTCTCTCACCTCTATTTCTGTACTTAACTTTGTGCAAGAAGCTCTCCAGCATCCGCGGTGGTGCGCCACCATGGATGACGAGATGACGGCTCTGTGGGGTAATCGCACTTAGGATCTTGTGCCCCTTCTTCCGGGTCACAATTGTGTTAACTGCAAGTGGATCTTCACTACCAAACATGTTGCGGATGGGACAGTTGGTCGCTTAAAGGCTCGGCTTGTGGCCCGGGGCTTTGCCCAACAGTACGACCTTGATTATGAGGAAACTTTCTCCCCGGTCGCAAAATTGAATTCGGTTTGGGTTCTCTTCTCCTTAGCTGTTCATCGCCAGTGGCCCCTCTATCAGCTAGATGTCAAGAATGCGTTCTTAAATGACGATCTTCTTGAGACAGTGTACATGCATCAACCGCTCGGGTTTGAGACCACAGAGGAGTCTCGTGTCTGTCTACTTCGCAAGTCTATTTATGGTCTCAAACAATCTCCACGGGCGTCGTTTGAGAAGTTCAGCAAGGTCGTTCGTGAGGTTGGCTTCAAACAAAGCTCGGTAGATTCCTCTCTCTTTACTCGTTACCAATCAACTAGGACGGTCATACTTCTGGTCTATGTGGACGATATTCTTATCACTAGTGATGACTCAGCTGGGATACACCATGTGAAGCAACATTTGAACTCTACCTTTCAAATCGAAGATTTGGGCAATATTTGCTATTTTCTTGGACTAGAAGTAGCACGACGACCGGATGGCCTTGTCTTATCCCAGCGTAAGTACTGTATTGACCTTCTGCAAGATGCTGGCCTCTCGAGTTGTACACCTGCGGAAACTCCGATGGAATTCAACCACATGTCGTGTGCTCAGGGATCTGAGAATGATTCTCTTCTTCCGAACCCGGAATACTATTGTCTTCTTGTGGGAAAACTGATATATCTAACAGTTACAAGACCTGACATATCCTTTGCAGTTTGTGTGGTCAACCGGTTTATGCATACCCCATGGGTCTCTCACCTCCAGGCAGTGGAACGCATCCTTAGGTATCTGAAGACTTCCCCTGGGCAAGGACTTGTGTACAAGCCGTCTTCCTCCCTTTCTCTTATTGCATACTCGGATGCTGATTATGTGGGCTCATTGGATGATAGACGTTCAACTACTGGGTTCTGTACATATTTTGGAGGAAATCTTATCACATGGCGAAGTAAGAAGCAGACGATGGTCGCCCGCTCGTCTGCTGAGGCCGAGTACCGTGCGATGATGGCTGTTACATCTGAAATAACCTGGCTTGAAAGTTTTTTAGTGGACTTGGGGGTTAAATTGTCCTCACCTTCAACACTGTTCTATGACAGTCAAGCTGCGATATACATTGCAAAGAATCCTGTGTTCCATGAGAGGACTAAACATATTGAGGTTGATTGTCACTTTGTTCGAGAAAAGGTTCAAGCAAAGGAGCTAAAACTTGAACATGTTCCTGCCTCTGGACAAGTTGCTGATATCTTTACCAAGGCGCTGCCTCGCAAGTTGTACTACCAGTTCTTGTCCAAGCTTGGCGCATACAACTTATACGCTCCAGCTTGCGGGGGAGTGTTAGATAATGTAGAAGAAAATAATGTAAAGGCCCAATTATAAGCCCATTTCTCCTTTCTCTTTTAGTCCCACATCTCCTGTATAGGATTCTTTCTCCCTCTCTTCTCCTATATATTTGTATTCTTTCTTGTATTTCAGACACGAAGAAGTATATACAAGGTTGACCCTTTGTTTTCTACCGTTATTTAGGATTTAGAGAGAAATGAAAATGATTATAAAGATGAATATTTTTTTAATCCGAGTTTAAATGAGAAGAAAATATAGCAGACCGGGGTTTTCCTCTAAACTTTTGGCTTTGTTTCACTTCCAAAATTGAAAGAAAGTGGAGAGAAATGTATTTACATGAGTATTCTTTTTGCAACACCGAACTACCCTTAATTTTCTAAAATGTTAAATATTCATTCCTATTATATTTCCAATGAGGATATATTTGTAAAAAATGAGATAAATAGTTTTCTTTTCATCTTAAACTTTCAATCGAAATAAATAAATAAATCCTTTTTTTCCTTCTCTTTTCTCTCTTCACAAATCTTGTCTTTTCTCTCTTCACAAACCTTGTATTTTCTTCCCTCAACTCCTCACCAGAGTGTGAAATTGTCTTTTTCTTTTCCATTGATGGAAGACCTTTGTCATATAGCTACTGTTGATATCTAAGGAGCATGAGCATGCTAATATTCTTTTCAACCCTTTGTAGGGAATGAATCTCTTGACAGTAGACATATAGTTTGAACTTTGAAATTTTAATTCATAATCCGGTTCATGGAGTCGTTATTTACTTTAGTATATGACTTATTGATTCCTATCATTGTTTTATGCTATTTTTTTACTGATTTTCATTTGCAGAATTTTGGTGTTGACAACTTTGACGACTTTGGTGTTGATGTATATCCTAATCTGGATGCTCCAGTTCATGGTTATGATGATGATATAAACTACTACAATTCCACTGTTAATATGAAGGAGGATACTGCCATCAGGTGTGAGTTGCAACGATATCTTTTGTTTTATAAATGTAGTTATGCTCCATGCTTGCTACCGAGTCTGTATTAACTGTAATATTACCATTTTTCTCATATTGCTTTTATGCTTCAAATATTAACTCGATCCTCAAATTAAAACTTAATCTATCAATGTGTGTGCGCACACGTGCGCGCGCGCACGTGTGCATTATGTCCAATTATATTATCAAATTGACTGGATTCATGGCGTGGTGGCATATGAATTGTATTATTGGGAAGTGGCAAAATTGTCAGCTATATCTGTTAGAGGGTTTAGTCTTAATTGGATTTCCTGATTTATTATGGCTCTAAGTAGTTTCCTCTATTGTTAGGTGTCATATTCAAAATAGTATTTGAGGTGTTAGCTTTTTAATTCATATAATAATTTAGGCTTTAGTTTGTTTTTCAATCAATCTTTTAACTATATTTAGTTACAATAGCAGACATATCACTTGTAATAACATTTTCATTTGTATTTATCCATGCTAGATTCAAATTTGGGCGGTGTTGAACTAGAGTGTTTTTTTTTTAATTCTAACAATCAACCCACACAGCTTGATTAAGATTAGGCAGTGTCAAACTAGTGTTTTTTTCCTTCAATAATCAACTTGGTCTAAATATTTCCTGCATGCACTCTATAAAGATTTATTTTTCGCAATATTATGCATCTAAGTCTCTTTTTTGTTATCCTTATGCTCCCAAATGTTGGGTTGTGCGGGCTAGCGGAATTTTCATGTATGTTTTAGCTACCTTTTCAGACTTATGCTGTTATGTTGTAGGTGATTGAAGGAGACAATGGTGCATTTTATCCTTTTACACATTAATTGTAGTTGATTCTTATGTGCAAACATATTTGGATATGTGCAGACCTATTTTAAGTGCCGACCAAAAAATTATAAGTACAAACCAATTTGTTACGTGCATACCAAAATCAATTCATTAAAATGACAAAAATTCAGAGGGCCATAGCTTTTAATCATCTCAAAGAAATTTGAATCTTAAAGCTGATGCGGAGTAGAGACGAGGATGAGTTTTGGGCCCGTTCAGGGCTGATTTGACAACTTACCATATATGACGTGCCCAGATCAACGATCGGACTCCGCAGATGAGTCCGGATTCGCGTTGCGAATCGATTTGATATATTATTTTACTATGTTTGCATTTATTTTGATGTATTTGGGTAGCCTCACCTTTGACCAATCATAGCCGTTGATGGGGATTCCCTAAACCTTGTTTTATTATAAATAGATGTGATTGGGGGCTGGTCTAGACATTGCAGAATTTGGTGAAAAAAATCCCGGATTCCAGCGATCAAGCCACGGTGCCGACTCCGTGGAACCCTAGGTGACGACTCCTAGACTTGTATCTCCCTCCCCAAGGTATCCCCTAATGGCCTAACCCTAGGCTCCTTCCTCCCCCTCCAAAACCCCTTGCCGCCACCCTCAATCCCCCAAAATCCAGCCACGGTAGGCTGTCCAGAACTACTAATTTTCATTCATTGTTACTATTCAAAAATGACATTTACTCTTCATTTATAAAATTTTCCTCAGCCCCTGTCCATCGCCGACCTCCCCTCTCCACCAACAGCCGCCCTTCCTCCTCCACCAGAACACCAATAACCCGCCCCCAACAGGCTCCTCAAAACCCTTCCCAGCACTCCACCGCTAGGCCTCCCCTCTTCCAACCCCGCTAGCGCAGCCCCCTCACACCCGAAACCACCGCCGCCCTCTTCCTAAGCCTCCTAGCTGCCGACCAAAGTCCACCAGCCACCGGCTTGTCTTTCGACCCTCCTTCACGTGGATCCACTTCCCCATATACCCCCTATTCTCAAGATCAGTCAAGATTTTGAAATTTCAGCCCCTGATCTGTTGGTTCCACCACCCATACACCATCCCCTAGCCTGGATCCGACCCAAAACAACGGATCTTCCCTCCCCTGGCCCAGATCTACTCGTACGTAGCCGGTGCTGCCCATTTCCTGTCCGATCTCATCATCTACCGCCGAGGACAACCACCGCCATCATTTCCACGCTGCCGATTTCACTTTTGATCGCTGATATACGCATCCAGATCCAAAGTCTCCAGTGCCTCGGACAAACCACTACTTTGGTGAGCCCTTGTTGTATTAGAATATTTGAATCTTCATTATTATTGAGTTGTGTTCATGCTTTGCTTAGATTCATGCTTGTAGAGATTTGTTACGATTCACTAATAATTTACAGGAAGGATTTATTTGCCGTGCGTTTAGCCTTGACCCTCCGAACGGAGGGTCATTACAAAATTGTTAAATTAAATGTCAGTTCCTTGTTTTTACACATTTTGCGTGGTGTTAATACTTTCATTAATCAAAATTAATTGTCGCCGTCATCGACGGTTGTATTGCATTTAGACTAAGGTTTGTGTGTCACATATACATCCCACCTCTAGTAGCCTTGATTTTGTGCACCCCCATAGTCTACCCTACTTCAATTGGTATCAGAGCTAGGTTTGGGCCACATTTATATTCGTAATGGTAGGTTTTAAATATTCTTTGGGTTCATTTATGTCTAGTTATCGCCGTCGTTCATCTGCTCTATCTGAGTATCCTATGTCTACCTATACCCGACCTCATAGAGCCCATTTAGAAAAACCTTCATATTATCATTATGATTATCATCATTTCCCGCACACCACTCCTAGAGATCGTATCGACCCTTCAACACAATTTCATTATGCTAGAGTCGATCACCACGACGAGAGGTCCTTACGTCTTCATCATTACATCTCTTCGCGACTCCATGCTGATAGAATTGAATATCGTTCAGGTCATCGCCGCTACACATCTCCTCTAGGAGAGGAACCTGGGTTTGGATATGAACGACCTCCATTGCATGTTTACAGGGCACATACGCACCCACGAACATCTGATTATGTTAGGGACTACCGTCTAGACGACCCTCAGGAACCCTATAAAGGTCATCATCGCCATTATCACAATACATATCAAGACTCTCATAGTATTCCACCAATAGAGTTACCTGAGGCTGAATTCCTGCAGTTAGTTATTGACCGCTTTGATCTCTTTGAAGCTAAATTTGAACACCTAAGATCTACATTACGAAGAAAGTCTAAGGATTTAGGTCAAGCCACCGATGGGGCGAGTAGTGCCTCTATTGAGATAAGAGACCCGACACTTGGTGATCCTTTTCAGTTTGATGAGATTCAGTACTCGTGTGATCTTGAGGTTGAATCTGATCATGGCCTTATAATACAGTTGGAGAGTGATACTAGCATGACTAGTGAGCGTGGTCACGTGGGTGAGAACGAGCGACCCAGTGACACTGTGATGGTATACCCATCCTTTTCACCTCACCTAAACCTATTGTTCCCTTTGAACAGAGACACAGTTCTTGACACTATATCGATTGACCCATACTTGAGTCTGGGCACCCCATACTCTTCCCTTAATACTATCTCGAGTCACTTCACTACTGAGAGTCGATAGTATAGTGTTGACTTCATAGTGGATACTTCACCCACTTACGAGGACACGACCTCTATCAACGATACTCGTATGAGGGATCTTCCCATTATTAATGATCTCATCATTGAACCTCCAAATAAGTCTTCTGATGAGCGACTACTCCCTTGAGAGGTTCAGGTGGCTAACGTTGACTTTGTTGTGAGTGTCCTTCCTCCCACAAACACTATTATTATTGGTGCCCTCCTCGTGGTTGGCTATCCTATCATTATTGACTTCCTCGGGATTAAGTCCCCGAGGGGCTCATTTGACAAGCCTTACTTCCTACACTTTTGTGATGGATCGTGTATCCGCACTAGTGATCATCTCACACGTGATGAATTTTGGTATACACCCCCTGGTGAGCCACCTGATAGGCTATATCATTTGAGAGATACCCATCACACCATTGCTCAGCACTATTTTGTCACCATCTACTTTGTCCCCACGGGTGATGACGCCGGTCACGTCGAATTTTTCTATCAACACCCGGTAAGCCTCCTGATAGGCCACCCCATGTTAGTAATATCCAAGTCATTGCCAGCCAGGCCTTCTCTTAGGAATTGTGTCAAGTATGTTGTGCTCTATTTGCATCATTCGTTTCATTTGCATGAGTCGGTTGGGTCACTTTTTCATCATTTGCATGCATCACATGAGTCGGTTCGCCGACGAATAATAACAAACAATGAAAATTATAAAACCCATGCAGATAAGCGAAGGCGAGAACAAGTGTTTAATGAAGGCGAGAAGGTAATGATGCAAAACTGTCCTGAGAGGCTCCCCTCAGGGCCTGCCAAAAAGTTAAGCATCAGGCGAATGGACCCCTACTCTATTATAAGTCGTATTGGGACAAACGCCTACCGACTCGATATTCCGGGAAGTATGGGAATCCATCCAGTATTTAATGTCGAGAATCTGACACTGTACTACTAGCCTCGCAAGTATGTGGACCCAAGCAGTGGAGATACTCAGTCGTCCCCACTCCCACTTTCATTGTCTTACCACTCTCATACTCCACCTACGTCTGATAACCATTATAGCCCACTCACTGTTGACGCCCACCCGCCTGGGGATTTGTCTTCTCTAGTTTCATCGACCGCACCAGGATCCACCACTCGAGAGATGAGCGATGAGAGCATCACAGAGTTCAGATCCCACCAGCTTGTTCCTACCTCAGATGGGTCGCCCTGTCGCTACTTGGTACATTGGCAGGACTGCCTCAATGCAGATGATGCTTAGATAATTACAACAGAACTTGATCGATTCGCCCCTGGACTTCGACTTCAGCACGTTTGTCTCCATTCACCGGAGATGACAACTTTTCAATCAGGGGGAGTTGATAGGCGAGGACACTCTTTTGCCGACGACACTTGGACGACTTTCGGTGGACTTCTTCAAGTTGTACCTGACATTCATGGAGAGAATTCCGATCCCAATTCATCGGGAGATAAATTCTTTCAAGCCGGGGAGATTGATGTGGAGCAGAGACGAGGACGAGTTTTGGGTCCGTTCGGGGCTGATTTGACAACTTACCATATATGACGTGCCCGGATCGACGACCAAACTCTGATATGAGTCCAAATTCGCATTGCGAATCGATTTGATATATTATTTTACTATGTTTGCATTTATTTTGTTGTATTTGGGTAGCCTCACCTCCGACCAATCATAGCCGTTGATGAGGATGCCCTAATCCTTGTTTTATTATAAATAGATGCGATCGGGGGCTGGTCTAGGCATTGAAGAATTTGGTGAAAAGAAATCCCGGATTCCAGCGATCAAACCAATGTGCCGACTTCGTGGAACCTTAGGTGACGACTCCCAGGCTTGTCTCCCCAAGGTATCCCCTAACCCTAGGCTTCTTCCTCCTCCTCCAAAACCCCTTGCCGCCATCCTCAATTCCCCCAAAATCCAGCCACGGTAGGCTGTCCAGAACTACTAATTTTCATTCATTGTTACTATTCAAAAATGACATTTACTGTTTATTTATAAAGTTTTCCTTAGCTCCCTGTCCACCGCCGACCTCCCCTCCCCACCACTACCAAAATGACTGTCTTCTCCTGGGGCTTCAACAACCCGTCGATGAAGTCCAAAGAAACTGTGTCCCAAATCTGCCGCGGTATCTCCAAATGAGTGAGAAGGCCTGTCGATGCTGTGGTTTTGTATTTCTGCCGCTAATGAATATCGCAGTGATGCACAAACCGCTGGACATCCCTTTGTTGACCTTTACCAGAAAACCTTAGCTCTGACGCTGTAAGGTACGTAGAACTCCTGCATGCCCCTCACTGGTGAAGAATGGAACTCTTGTAACATAGTGTCCTTCCATGGAAACGATGAGGGTATGACCACCCGACCGTGAAAGTAAATGTGCCCGTTATGCAGTCAAAACCCGAGAGACACGTCCTGTCCATATTGAAGTGCCTCTACGACAGGACGAAGCTCGGGGTCTTGTAGGACCTCCTTCTGTATGTCATCTAATGCACTGATCAGTGGACTTGAGATGTGTTGGAATGTCCCCTCTAGTAGGCGGGATAGTGCGTCTGGCATAACGCTTTCCTTCCCCTGCTTATAGACTATCTCATAGTTGTAGCCAAACAACCTCATCACCCATTTATGTTGTAGAGGAGCGGATACCCGTTGCTTCAAAAAATGTTTCAAACTCTAGTGATTGGTTCGGACCTTAAAGCGTCTTCCGAAAAGGTAAGGTCGCCACAAGGTCACAACATGTATGATGACCAACATTTCCTTTTCATAAGTCGACAATCCAAGTGTCTGTGGTGCCAACGCATTGCTAGAAAACGCTATGGGCGACCTTCTCGCGTGAGAACGGTCCCGATACCTTTGCCTGAAGCATCGGTCTCCAGAATGAATTCCTTGGTGAAATCGGGAAGGGTTAGCACTGGTGTCATCGTCATGGCCATCTTGAGAGTTTGAAATGCAGCTTCTGCTTCCTCTTACCAACAAATGACATCCTTATGTAGCAGCTGGGTCAATGGTCGGGGTATCTTCCCATAATCTTTCATAAACCACCTGTATCAGCCCGTCAATCCGAGGTAACCCCGAAGGGCACGAACAATGTGCGGCCTAGGCCACGTTTGCATGCTCTCCACCTTCTTCGGGTCGGCTTTGACTCCTTGCGCAGAGACAATATGACCCAAATATTCCACCTCTTCCTGACCAAATGAGCATTTGGAGCGCTTGACATAGAGCTGGTGCGATTGGAGTATCACAAGCACTTGTTCCACATGTTGTAGATGCTCTTCCCAGTTGACACTGTAGATTAGAATGTCATAAAAAAATCAATACCAACCTGCAGAGGAGGGGTCGGAAGATCTCGTTCATCACTGCCTGAAATGTAGAGGGTGTATTGGAGAGTTCAAACGGTATTACGACGAACTCGTAGTGACCATCATGTGTCGAAGATAACCTCATCCTTCATCCTTATTTGGTGGTACCCCGGACGCAAATCCAACATAGTGAACATGTGTGTTCCGTGTAGTCCGTCCAGGAGTTCCTCGATCATGAGAATATGGACCTTGTCTTTGATGGTAGAGTTGTTTAGAGCGTGGTAGTCAACACAAAATCTCCCCGACCCGTTATTTTTTCTTCACCAGGATGATGAGTGAGGAAGACGAATTGGTGTTGGGTCAAATGATCCCCGCGGCTAGCATCTCCTTCACGCTCCGTTCTATCTCGGATTTCTGTATATACAGGTAACAGTAGGGTTGAATGTTGGTCGACTTAGTCCCTTCCTTCAGGTTGATCTGGTGATCTCGGAATCGCCGAGGAGGTAACGACCTGGGTTTCTGGAATACCTTAGGATACTGGAGGAGTAGTGGCTTCATCTGTTCTGGGACTTCTTGTGCGGACGTAGCCTGAGGCACGATCTCCATAAATGCAGCCATGCCTTCCTCTTGTTCCAATAGTCTCTCTAAGCACCGAAGAGAGATCTCTTTCATCGGCAAGGTTCTGATCCCGTGCAGGCAGTACTCCCTTCCACCCTGAGCAAACTCCATGATCATGTTGTCCCATTCCAGAGTTACTTTACCCAGCTGTCGTAACCACTGGACCCCAGAACCATATCTGACCCCCAGATGGGCAACAAGTAGACATTCATCCTGAAGGTGTATGCTTGCACACTGAACCCCACTCCCTCCAGCACCCCTCCGCACCTGGCACCATGAAATGAAAAGCGACATCCTGGGCGATCTCTTGCCCCAACTTCTGTGCAACAATGGGGTTGATGTAGTTGTGAGTACTCTCGCTGTCGATCAAAATAATCACCATATGTTGGCAGATCTGCCCAACAATACGCATAGTGAGCGGTGTAGATCCTCCCTCCATGTCTTGGATAGAAACCCCAAACTTGGTTATATTCGGGATGTTCCCCTGTTCCTCTTCTTCATTCAACATCTCCCTCTTGTCTTCCTCCCTCAACATGTAGACCTGGATCATCTGACATTTGTGGCCTGTGGTTAATTTCTCATCACAGTCGAAGCACAATCCCTTCTGCTTCCTTGCTTGTAGCTCTGACCATATCATTTTCTTCACAGTTTCCCTCCCAGTTGCTCCTCGTTCTTTCTTGATGTCTGGGGGGTTCGTAGTGATCTTCGTATTCCCCCATCTTGACTTTTGTTGGTTGAATTACTCCTCTTGAATCTGAGCCAAGTTGATGGCGTGGGTCAAATTGCTCGGCATGTAGGCATGCACCTCATCCTTGATGTGCTCCTTCAATCCCAAAATAAAACAATTCAATAATGTCTTCTCTTCCCACTGCACCCTGTTGGCTAACCTTTCGAACTCTACTCGGTATTCCATCACCGCCCTTTTCTGCCTCCGTTTATGAAAAAGAGCCTCAAAATCTTTGTACTCCACCGGTCCAAAACAGGCTGTAAATCCGTCAACGTATTCGTGCCACAACGCGTGTTCCCATCCTCGGAGGAGTCACTGGGTCCACTAGAATGCGTCCTCCTTAAGGTAAAAAGACGCTAACTCTAACTACTGTTCTTTTGGTATCTCTCGATAATTGTAGAATAACTCCGCCTTTTGGACCAATTCCAATGTGTCTCCCTCTTTGAATTTGGGGTAGTTCATGCGTGTTATCTTAGGCGGCATGTAGGCTCTCGGTTGCTTCTGCCCGGGCTCTCCATACTCTTGCCCGAGTCCTGGCAGTCGTCGTCGTTCTAAACCACGTTTGGGTATCCCCAATCCTCCCCGTAAGACTTTTCGGCCGTTGGCGGAGGCATGTACTCCCATCCGTCCCTCCTCTGCCGCTGCCGGCATGTCCCGACATCCCAGGAATGGGAAGGAGTCCATCCCAATGTGGGTACCCCATTCCCCTGGGTTGTCGGCCCTCCTGGCATCTCTCCCTTGTCCAATCAGAGCCTTGGGTGCGCGTGTCTCTGCCGTAAGGGGAAAAATCCGAGCCCGCTGCGTCAATTTCGCCCATCTGTGGTGTCGTGCCACGCTGGTTGTCGCCGTGAGCCTCCCTCCCTTCCGCCGTCATTTCCAAACCCCCTATTGACGCTGCAATTTCGGTCGCTGCTGTCACTACTCACGCAGAGGCCGATCGGGTCTTCGTGACCCGCTGCAGCAGACAGGATCAAAATTGGGATCGCGCTGGCCTCTTCCGTTGCAATAGCCCTTGATATTTTGGGCGAACAAAAATTTGATCTCTTCCATGCGAGCATCCAACCTTTCTTCCAATGGTTTTTCCGATGCCCTCGACTTTTCTTCGATGGCGGCCATGTCTGACAACCCGATATAGCTCTCTTCTAGGGTTGCCGGCCGATTGGATTCTTCTTGGGATCGAGTCCCATGGTGGAGAATTGGAATCCTCTGATACCAAGTGATAGGAATGAGAAGAAAGATTTGAGAGAGAAGAGAGAAATATAGGTTTGAGAGAGAGAGGTGAAATAGCTTGGAGGTTCTTGCTTGTCCATCGCCAGCAAACCCTAGGGGTTATTATACCCCTCGGGTCCAGGGAGGGCCTGCCGGACCCCTATAGGTGCTGAACCCATTGGTTCAACCCCCAACCGCTTTCTGGTTTAATTAGGGAGGGCTGAACCGGTTGGTTCAGTTCCGCTTGATGCTGCATCCTTCCTCCGTCTTTGGTATTGCTATCCCGCGAACCGGCCGTTATGAGGATTTATGACACTTTGGAACTCGGTGGGCGTCATGTTCGAATTCAAATTGGTAGCCTGATCGTCGGTGAGATTCTAATCAGACATAGATGATCGGAACAACATATCACTATGTAGCATATAATATGGCTCAAGTCGGGGCTCTAATACCAATTCGATGCTGGGCAGGTTGTGAATGAAGGATGCCTTAAAATGCAACCCTAAGTGGAATGAAGTACACTTCTTGCTGGCAAGTACTAATATGGATGCAAATGTAATAGATAGTTTGATTAAATTAGCAAAAAAGTAATACTTTAAAATAAAACTTAGTTAGAAGCACATTTGTTCACAAATAATAAAATTGGAAAAACAGACGCTAATTCAGAAGCAATTGAAACGCAAGTATTTTATGCGTGTTGTCATGCGGACAAAACTTCAACACCAGGTGCGTCCGACACTTGACTAGTTTTTCCACAAGCTTGTGCTAACCAATTAAGCCTTCAACAATGCAGTGGAATGAAGAGAAAAGTTTTGATTATACTTATGAACAAAGTTACAAGACAGTTCGAGGGATAGTTTACTAAGACATGCAATGATTGCAACAACACTCAACACTCACAAACACTCAACTCTCACAAGAGGAGACTCACTACAACAAGACACTCCATAACCATGGATGATCGAAATGAGGAGAAATCTTCCACTTATATAGGCCTCTTCTCCATTTTCCTCCAAAACCCAAGAAGGATTTAGATTTCTCCACACATGGAGAAGCAAGCTTTTGAAAACCGGACCAGACCGGTCGGTCGGTCCGCGGACCGGACACCCAACCGGTCCGGTCCAGGTAAGCAACCCGCTCCATCTGCGGACCGCTTAGGAACTGCGGAACCGGGCGGGCGGACCGGTGGGACGGGAACCGGTCGCGGTTTAACGTAATCGGGCGGGCCAAGGCCCAAAATTTTAATAGCAGAAAATAAGAAACTGGCGGGATTCGAATCCACGCCAATTTTAGATTAAGGGAAGAGTGGACCACCAGGCCAATTGGTTCTTGTGGTTTCAAGCTATAATATGTTATAATCGAGGGGGCCTCTCAAAATTGCACCGGGAGGAGAGGGACCGCTGGTTTATGAACTGAAACAAACTATCAATCTCCCCTCATAACCGCCACTAGATGTATAAAAAGATTATAACTGACAGGGCACCCAGATCGGATAGCTTAGAACATCCAAAACGATCTGGTGTCAAATACAACTCAAAAAATAAAATTAAGTACATGTAATCCACTCGGAACGGCCATCCGGACACATCCGTGGATTTGGATCATCCGAACGAGTAGCGGATCATCCGAACGAGTAGCGAATCATCCGAACAAGTAGCGGATCACCTCCTTTTGCGGGAATAGACGTATGTAGGCCGGTGATCTCCATTACTTACCACTAGGTCATGCCATTAATTAAATTTACTTGCTTGCTATCTAGTTAAATCTTTTTTGATAGATTTGCTCCCTCTTGCATAACTTTGTTTTATTATTTTTGTTTCTGCAAGTCTTCAAACTTTTTTTTTTTTAATTTTCTGCAAATATATCTACTTCTTATTCTGAGATATTCTTCTGTAGAAAAGGAAAAAACTGTTTATTTTCATGTTTTTAGATTCTCTGAGGAACCCAACCTTAGGTGTCAAACAATTACAAATGCCCATCTTAGCGAGGCCCTGCCAAAAGGTAGGTTTTGGGAATTGCAAGTATGATTTCATATATGATTCTATAAAACTATGTTTTTTATTAATACCACTAACTCTTACATGTTAAATCAGAAGTGGCTGGCGAAAATTTCAGGAGTGAAAGTGATAAAGGAGAAAACCAAAAGGAAAAAAACTCTGAGTACAATGGTATCTTGAAGAATAAACTTTCTGAGTAAGATGCTCAAAAATAAGAAATATTTATTTATTTATCTCATTTGCTATTTCTAAAGATAATCGGCCTGCATTTGCTATTTTGGTTGGAGGCAGGGATAAGCCTTTCCAGGGTATAGTCAATGCAGATTTGCCCGCGGAGCTTAGGTGCTCGCTTTGTAGTTCTATATTTGAAGAGGCTGTAATGATACCCTGCTGCCAACATAGTTTTTGTAACAGATGTAAGTTTTTTAAATCATGGTTTTGATTTGTTTTATCATCTGATTGTTCGGTTTATTTTTTCAGTTAACTTGAACTTTAAACTGGTCATTGTATTCTTAAGCTAATTTCCAATGCTTGGTAAAAAGACAGCTTTGATCATATTTTAGAGCTAGTATTAGAGAGTTGCTAGAATTGATTTGCGATGAGGTGGATGAGGTTTGTGCAACGAACTTTGGCTTTGGTGATCACTGGTGATACATTGATGACAATGATAACATGCAACCTTCATCACATGTACGGTGTACTGTACCTTCTCCAGAGGATACATTTCTAGCCCCACACGATGTAACGTGTAGTCTGTTGTGGCTAGTCCATTTTTTGTGATAATTGGCAGTGTAGCTAGTCACACTTTCCTCTCTTAGGAATTAGTGACCCGCATGCAAATAGTCAGACCCTGCATAAGGCTTTACATTGCATTTGGGAGCCTGACACCTGATGTAACGCCCAAAGTCTGCCACAATTAATTCTATTGTTCTCACTGGTTTTTTAGGGTTTAGGAGTATATGGAGCTTAAATTTTGCAGTACAAGAAGGACAGATGATTCGTTATTAAGTTGGGTGAACAAGATATTTCCCGTAGTGAGTGTTTTAAATATCTTGGATCGATAGTTCAAAAAGACGGAGGTATTGATAAAGATATGACACATAGAATCCATGCGGGTTGGTTGAAGTGAAGAGGCACGTCAGGGATCTTATGTGATCGTAAAGTACCACTAAAACTTAAGGGCAAGTTTTACCGTACTGTAATTAGACCCGCGATGCTCTATGGTTCTGAGTGTTGGGCAGTGAATTGTGTACATGAGCAAAAAATGGGAGTTGCGGAGATGAGAATGCTTAGGTGGATGTGTGGACACATGAGATTGGATAAAATTAGGAATGAAAGTATCAGGGATAAGAAAGGGGTAGCACCAATTGCAGAGAAGATGCGAGAAACTCGTCTAAGATGGTTTGGACACGTACAAAGGAGACCATTAGAGGCACCTCTTAGGCGTTGTGAGAGTCTAATCACTAGGCATGTTAAACGAGGGAGGGGTAAACCAATAAAGACTTGGAATGAAACTGTAAGGAAAGATATGATGTACTTAGACATTAGTGAGATTATGACAAGATAGGGCACAATGGCAGCAAAAGATCCATATAGATGACCCCACTATAGTGGGATAAAGGCTTGAGTGTTGTTGTTGTATTCTCGGCGGTTTTTAAAATAACACAGCAATTCTAATATATAGTACATGAGTGGTATCAAGAGACAACATAAAATAACTTCTTCATTTATTAAAGCATAAGATACCTCATGTCACAAAATTCTAACCCGTGCTCGTTTCACATCTCCCTTTGTTTCCTTTCTGCCTCTGCAGGCTCTAAGTCCTAGCGGGGCCTGGTACGTTGGCAGTTTGATCTTAAAAAGAGAAATCATCAACCAGTTAGTTTAAAAAACTAAGTGAGTTCCGTACCTCTTCAACCGCACTACATGCAAACACGAAGAGTCAGCATCAATACAATATGAACAAGTGTAGTGGGAAAAGTGAAACAGTAGAGTAAGAAGTACAAGTACAGTAGCAATAACAGTGTACTAGTACAAAAATAACTGTTTCATGCATCAAGTTCATTATTTCTTTTATTCTTCTTCATTTTTATATTCATTTCTCTTCTTCATTTATGTATTTATTAAGAGTTTTCTTATCATTTCTCATTGTTCCAAAATGCTGAGGGTCATTCTCAAACCTGTCTATGATCTGGGCCCATTAAATCAATGCCAAATCTAGGGTGATCGAACACGCTCCAGGCTTCCACACCTCATATATTAGACAATTATGTTCCAATTTAGCGTGATCAAACACACGACCTTCCTTGGAATTATCAAATTATATAGGAGTTCTACCCCTCCTATGAGGCCGACTCTTAGCATTTGTATGCATCGACGCACATTCAGTTTTTTTTTCATATTCAATTGATATTCATTTGCAAAATATAGAAAATATTTATACAAATATCCGCTCAGAGTTTCTATCGCTTGCTAATCCATTGTTAGCTTTTTAGTGATTTCATATTTTTAGTTATTTCATATCTTCGAATTTATTTAATTCAATTCAGTTCATATTCAGTATTCATGCAAAGAACTAGCTTAAAATAAAGTAATTCTACATGTTCATATTTCAAAATAATTCAAATATACGTAATCAAAGCGGTAAGGACTCACCCCAACTTTTCCTTTGCCTTTGTCCTTCATTGATTTCTCGTCGTGTCTAACGCTGGACGCCACCCTTTGCAGTATCAAAGAAATCATTTACATTAGTGTTGCATCGTTAAATAGCTACGAGTAGACTACTTAAACGGCCACAACTGCGACCTATTAGGAGCTGCCTAAGTCGGAAAGATAGGTGAATCTAGGAAAAGCCAAATTCAGATTTTAGCCACTACAGAAATTCCAATTTCAGCCATTAAATATAACCCACAAGAGCCAGTAATGGCAGCCAACAAAAGCCACCAATGATAATCAACAAAAACCAGCAAATGTGCAGCCACCACTACCATCAAGAGCTGACAGTAGCCATCTGTATCAGCCCAAATGGCAGCCAACAACTGCACAAATGGTAGACAGCAACATCAGTGGCAGCCGACAACAGCACCAATGGCAGCCAACAATTTCCCCGCATAAAAATCAAAGCCACAAAATCAGCTCACACCCATTTGTGCAAAATCAACCCACAATAGGATTAGAGCTTATAAGAGAAGGTGGGGGGAAGGAGAATAAGAGGGAGAGGAATAATAAGAGTATCAAATTCCAATTAGGAAAACTCCTTCAGGCACCAAGCAAAACAGCCGGCCAAACAAGGCAGCCCCCACCAAGTAACGGGCCAGCCACAGCAGTCAGTAATTACAACCAGCCAAAGAGCTTGTAGTCAATTGACTGGCAATCGCCCAATAATAAAAGAAATCAGATCCTGCATAATCCCAAGCAGGAATTTAAGGCAAAACCAGCCCAATAGGGATCAACAATCCAATAAAGAAGAATGGTGAAGGAGAAATGGAGGGAGAGGGAAGCCATGCCTCAAGTAAAAGTCCCCAATTCAAAAACCCTAATTGCATTAGGTACTCATAAAATTAAGTCATAAAAGTGAAAAGAAGAGGGGGAGAGAAATAGGAGCTCACTATGGAGTAATTTCAGCCCAAAGTTGCCGGCCAAGTCCAAGACCAAAAACTGCCAGCCAAGTAAAGAGCCAACCTGAACTCGCAACAGCATCCCAAGAGGAAAAAGGCAGCAAATTTCTCATCCTTTTCTAGAATCGAAGACATGAGGAGCAAGGAAGAGGAGTTGCGTTGAAACCAAGCCCTAAACTTCCAGCCCATCAAATGCTCCAGGCGAGAAAGAGGATACTAGGATAGGCATCAGGAGAGGGAAGCCAATCAAATAAATATACAGCCACCGTATCTCTTCTAATTTTTCTCTTAGAAGTTAATTAAACTAATTCAGCCAAGTTAATTATATAATATGTAATTAATTCCAATAGACATAGTAACCGGCCAGCCCACATGTGATCTGACCCAGCCTAAATACCAATTTTATTGCCAAGCCAATGGACCCAACTCAACCATAAACAAATTAGTCATCCGCCACAATCAAGGGACTTACAATGCCCCTATTCGCTGAGACGGGCATCTACAAGAGCAAAGAGGAGACTTGAGAGTCATTCGAGGACTTTTGGAAGATATCTCCAGAGCACGAGTTCGAGGACAAGGTCGATCAAACTATGAGCAAAGAGGAGAGTGATATCATAGACACTTTCATCAAACAAAAATATGGTAGGAGAGGTCGGTACGCACGTTTCATCCACCTACTACACACCAAATAGGTGCCAAGGAGAGCAGCCCTCGCCACTAGAGAAGAAAGCAATTGCTTTCGCCTGAATGACTACCCACGCGCATCAACATGCGAGCACCTATGTGCATTTGGAAACGCTCTAAGCGGTACTTGTAGCCCCAACCATGCACAACAGTCGCTTCCCA